>WEIV01002824.1:617152-653657 GCA_013390005.1 Calyptomena viridis
GCCTGCCGTCTGTGCCTGCCCTGGGCACACCGCCCGCGGGCCGGGGCCACGGCTCCCCACGTCTGCCCGTCCCCGGCCGGGGCGGCGTGAGAATGACTCCGCGGCCGAATGGTGCCGGCGCTCTCCTCCGGCGCTCAATTAGTATTTAATGTTTAATGAATGCTCAACTAGTCCTCTTCTAATTAACGCTTAATTCCTTATATGAAGTGGAACAGCTTCAACAGGAAGGACCACGCAAGTCTCACTTCGGTGCTTTTAAAGGGCCCAGTGCGGAGGCGGGGGAGACATCAGGTCAAGCTGCCTACAGCTGGGCAGGCGGCCCAGCCTGCGGTGTGTTTGGCCCTCCGGCTATCGAAGAAAATAAGGACCTTGTTTGACACAGTCGCTTCCTCCTCTGGCTAAAAAAGTGTTAAGTTAGTTCTTTTTGCTTCATCATCAGACTAACATCTGGCCTGTGTTCTAAACCTTCACCAAACACGGTCTTGGCTCAGGAAGCCTCTACAGAGCCTACCTAATGCTAGTGAATTTGCAGAAGCGAGGCTTGCCCAAGCACATGAGAAGTACTAAAACCCGTGAAAAACACAGAAAACCTATAAATTGGGGGAATAGGTAGAGTTGGCTTATCATACTGCAACCAAACAGAAATCCATGAGAACCCTTGTTTTTGCCTACATGTCTTAAACAATGCTACTCATTCAATTGATAAGCTGCTGTACCACCAACTAAGTCCTGTGTCCGATTTTCCATCAGCAGACTTCAAATAGGCAAGTCTATGATCATGACCCTCAGCTTAAGTTTTTGTGCTGTTGGGTTTTGGAGTTGTTTTTAGAGTTAGTGAAATAATCTGCAAATGAGAAAGCTTGATGTCTAGTTTTTCCTTCCCTTTGATGACTTCTTTCAACCAGCAGAAACAAAACAATTAAGTAAAGAGCAACACTGAGGGCTGCATTAAGTTCATACAGCTCAGACAGGTAAAGTGCTTTAGTGATAACAAAACCAACTATAAATTCCTCTATCAGACGCAACAATCATGAGTAATGAAAGCCAATTACTATCTAATTTCTTATTCTACATATGTATTTCCGGAACTAACTAATTATAGGGAAAGAAGATAATAATGAACATTGCTAGCTAAAAAAAAAAAAAAAAAGAGCAAAAATGTGAATTTTTTTTTTTATGCTTAATGCAAGCCAGTAAGGAATGAGTGACAGTAGTTTCTCTGAAAATACATTATAACTACAAGTGCAGGAAGGATGCCTATATTTTTCATAACAAAAACTCATGAAACACCAAAATAGGGGAAATTTAACATCATTAAATGTTAATGCAGACATTAATAAATTAATGCAGACATTAATAAATTAATGGTGTCATTCTGCATATTAGTATTTGGATGTGAAAGTTGTCAGTCTTCTAAAGTAATTGGGATTACATTATCCACCTGACAATCATTATTACACTTGCAGTCAAGTTTTTAGGTTTGCAAGATTACACTTGGAAAAATTAGTTATTTGAACTATGGATCTGGATTTCTCTATTCCCAGCCACTGATTTTCATAAAGTCCATGGGAACTTAATTATCTTTGAGACGTCTCCCCCTTTCAAATGTAGTTTAAACTGTCCAACAAGTTCAAAAGGTGCTGGATGGAAGTGAGGAGGGACACCCAGCCAGTCCAGTCACATAAGCCTTGTTTCCTCAGGGAACAAGGCTAAAGATTTTTTCTTGATCTTGAAATAGCTGCCCTGTGTAAACTGTTTTGAAGTAATTTCTTCATACAAAGTACCTTAATTATATACAGCTCTTTCAAAACACATAAAAGGCTGGGTACTTGCCCTGGAGAGCTTGTATTTTAACTCAGATAAATGTAGGTGAGCCAGTATTGCCAGTGCAAGAGGGCACACAGACCGAGCTTCTCAAGAGACTCCAAAGTGGGGCCCAGCCTGACAGAGCACAGCACAAGAATGCTTGACTTCCAGAGCACTGTTTGATTTCAGAAGGCAAGAAGTATCCTTGCTCTGCAGATCAGGCTTCTTCAATGTGTTTCTGCTCAAGTGTTCTCTGTTCAAGCATTCTTACTGTTAAGACATTAGCTGTTTAAGCAATCCCTGATCAAAGGCAACTGAAAAAACTAGACGACCTGCCTATCTATTACTCGGACAGCATGGAGGAAGCTGTTTCAACCACACTGCATGAATCTTTAAAGCCATGTGCTAATCTGAATGCGAAATACCACCTTCTTAGCCAAGAAATGTAAATCTTGTTGGTATTTATATTCATTTCTGTTTATGTTAGCATTAAAATATTTCCTCTGTTTTTAGCTGGGTTTTTTTCTCATTAGCTAGTGTAAGTTGCCACAGCCAAACCCCCTAATTTAACAATGTAATTAAACATGTGCTTTGCTGATCTCCAGTGGAGAGAGAGCTACTGTGATTTGTTGAATCAGAACTTCAGGCTGTGTCTTGAGGGATCAATTGGATGTTATTTTCTTAGATGAGTTCATCTGAGTCAGCTGAACATAAATGAAAACACCTCTTAGAGCACACATTATAGAAAAAGGTAGTATTTTTACTAGTCATTAGCAACTTTGTGGTAAGTAATAGGTGGACAGTTCTTTGATTTAAACATTTATTTTCTAGCAGATGTTCACCTTCAGAGTGGGAAAGAAAGCAACAAACCATTTAGTAAAGAGTAAGTTTGAGTTTCACTAGAAGGTCACAAGTAACTGGATTTCAAGTAATACGAAAACCTTTGAAACTCTTCTATCTTCAACATTTCTAATAATGTAGGATGCCTACAGAATATCATGCTGGAATGAGAGTAACTTTGAGTATCTTTAAATCACACTATAATAATTCATCCAACCATGAGAAACAGAAAGCCTCAGAGTTCTGGCAGTCACATGACATCCCAAAAAGTGCATTAGCCAAAAACATTTAAATAAATAAACTACTCTTCAGGCTTTAGCATTCTGCAGAGACTGAGGTGCAAATACCTAGCTGTGCCAGGCTTTGTTAGGCTGAAAATTTGTCTGGAGTGTTGCTGGCAAAATGTGCTGCAAAAGTATTAGTATAAAAACTGGAAGGAACAATGTACAAATTAAAGCTAAAAGACAGAAAAGTCTGAGAAGCACAAGACCCACTCGAGTCTTTTTCAAGTCCTACAGAAAGATTTCATACCGCTCTCCTACAGGTGAGTGCCATAGCTACTGACACAGAGGGAGTGAGTTTCAGATAGAAATACAGGCTTGCTGCTTTTGCTTGTGTTCTTTTAAAAGCAAGGGGAAGAAATCTACTTAACAAAATACTTGAACTGAATCAATTTTAATTTTTTTTGTCATATACTGAGGGGAAAAAAGCAGTTACATTTTAAGCTAACCTAAATGATTTCTAAACTTAATCAGTTACCTCGCTGTCAGTCAAACAGATTTGAATTACTTCAATTCACTATAATAATTGTTCCTTGTTTATGCCGACCCTTCATAAAGCCACAAAAGGGGGGTTACTATTATGAAAAGTATGACTTTAACTCCCACACTGCCTTCTTCCAAATACAAAAAGTTTGGCATACACTCTTTAAACTTTTTTTTAGCATTTCTTTTAAATATATCAGTGTCCTCTTCAGAGTTAGAGAAACAAACACACTGAATTTAACAAGTCCACTCTAGCATGGAATTCACTCCCTGCCTCTTCCAGCTCTTTGCCTGCTACACATATAGTGGATATAATCAGCAATAACTGGATTTTAAACAATTTCAGCTTTACCTGAACTCTTTGTGAAGGGAATGCATTTATTTAAATTGGGGAACTTATCTGAATAATCAAGGGGCTATAAATGTGAGACTGTTAATAGTCACGTTTTTCCACAAATTTTATTTTCTATTAGGTCAGGATATTTTAGTAACGCAGTTCAGGTCTTCAAGAGAACAGGACCTGTCTGCTTAGAGTTGTTTTTTTTTAAACTGTAAAACTAAATTTTTAGTTCAAATGTACACTGAAAATTGACCATTTCTGCAACAGTGTATAGATTAATGAGAATACTGAGTCTGCATGTTTAATAGATTTTTTTAAGAGGAAATAATCAGCTGAAAAAGCATAGATAAATATAAGTAAGTAAAAATTAATAAGAATAAATCCCATGTTATTGCTTAGGTGACAAATACAAAGGTTTAGATATAGGCTGTATTAAAAAAAGAACAGCAAAATTGAAAGAAGCAAATAATGCAGAATCAAATGAATGGAAATCTATGGAAAAAGCTCAGGAAAGACAAAGAAGCATAAAAACTGAACAGATCCTTACATGAGTATTTAGGAAATGAGGGAGATAAAAAAGAACAGACATGTCAGAAAAGGCATGTCTGCTCACATCTGTTCTTCCCCAGAGCTAGTTATTTCCATATACTAAAATGTTTCCCCCCCTCCCCTTCTGTCAACAGTAGCATCTGCATAAGAGACGCTCTATAAAACTAATGGATATCAGTTAATTTGATGATATTAAAAAATGAAATGTGTATTAACCTAAAAATTTCTGGTGGGGTTTAAAGAGGGAAGAAAAGAGAATGCTGTTTGCCTTACCATGATGATGATAATTCTTTCTGCTGTTTACAGAAGAATAAACAAACTATGGTGTGTGAGATGCAGTCCTGTGTGTCACTAACCAAACCCTTTTTCTTAGCAATCCTCCCACGCTTTAACCCCTTCTTTCTTCTGGCAGCACTCAGGTGAAATCAACCAAAAAAAAAGTAGTAGTGTCTGACTTGAGCCTTTCCAACTGATAAGTCATTTGGCAGACAAATTATAACTGCGAAAGGGGCTCAATTAGAGGATAGGAGAAAGAACTGCAGAAGGCTGGCAGTCAGCACCTCTACAGAAGCAGAGAACCTATTGCAAAGAACTATGAAGTTAGTGTTGGGCAAACGCCTTACGTACATTAATTAACATGCAATACCTAGAGCACAGATATGCAACAGTAGGAAAAAATATACCACACACATTGGTTCTCACAGACCTGGTTACTGTTTTCTGATCCACATTTAAGATGCCTAAAATAAAAAAATAATCGCTTGTGCCTTTATTCAGAAAGAGACTGATTTATATAGGTATCCTTGGTTCTTCACCATCCTGGGTTGGTATATTAAGTCTGAATTTTTTCCTAGCTACTTCATGGTAAAATGATACTAAAAACAGACTTGAAAAAGCAGAAAAGAACTAACACTAAAAGTAGGAGCAAGGATTATGCAACACTGAAGAACAGAGAGAATATTTAAGATCTCCTGAACTTGGAAAACTTCCAGAAATAAAATTGTATTAAAAAAAAAAGCATTAACATGAATTATTGCAGTTATAACTCTTTGTGTTTCAATATAAGAGAAAGTGAGGAAGTTTGATATGAGTTAGCCTCACATCTTAACTTTCAGGATTTTGAGTCTTGCTTCTGGGTCAGAGCTGTATCATTACATAAGCTACTCAGTGGAAAGATTCAGCAAGACCACCTCTTCCAAAGTGAACAGTGAAAATAAACATATATGTGTTTTGTTCTAAGACACAGGAATTTGAAAGTACTTCTTCTGCTGAGCAATAAAGGATAAATGGCAAAAGCCAGAGGCAGGGGAAGAGAGGGGGTTGGAAGGGGTTTTTTTGTCTTCCTTAACCAGAAGCCACAACTAATAAATGTAATCCCTTTCCTTTTTTCAGTTCTGAATGCAATTCAGAATTATAAAGAATCTGTTACATAAGTGGTTTGGATTTACTAGATGGCTCTCTTCTAGGTTTGTGGGTCTCTCTTGTGTTTGTGAGAGTGTAGTGTCCTGTCACTAACTCTAAATTGTGTATACTGGTGAGTATATATTTACCCTAAATCCTCTAATTTAGAGCTATAGCTTACTGTAACACTTCCCATTACCTTTTAGATATTTATATATAATTACCAGAGACAAGAAATAGGATTTTTTTCCTGCAAATCTAAGAGTATCTGTATGACAGACTAAGCTACCAATTGCTGGAAATCAGCTCTTTCTTAAGCACCATCAACCTTGATCTCTTCCCCATGATTTCACACAAAATTGTTGCCGTCAATAGGAGCTCCACAGACAGGAAAGTACATGACTTTTTAAAAAGTCTTGCAGAACTACATTAAGTGATTATAGGGCAAAGAGGAAATAAGCCTAAAGAGACACATACGTGTCGGGGGAGGCAGGCATTTCTGCACGCCCTTGAGATGGAGAAGTGCAGCTGGAAAGTCCCACAGTTGTATTGAATAAACAGGCAGGGAGGACTGGCCACTGCAAGGACAGGATATTGGGCAGAGTGGAGAGTGTTGTAGCTGTAGCCAATGATAAAGGAGCGAGATAACTTTGAGCCAATGGTGTTGGGATACGCTGACCTTCTGATGTGTATATCTGTCTATGCCGTAACACAATAAATGGATTCGGGATCTTTTCCCGACACACAACAAGCGTGTTCAATGTCGCTTAGTCCGTCTCAGCCACGACACATACGTTATCAGCCTTTGCCAAACACATCACTGATGTGGCTACTCTGTGCTGACTACCTCAGCTGGCTTTTCCTGAGCATCTCTACGTGATGCTGCCTGTGGCCTCACCTCATGTCCTGTGTGCAGTTTTGGGTGCTGCAACATCAGAAGGATTCAATTAGAAAGCATCCAAAGGAGGGCTACAGAGGGGAAGATTTATGAGGAGTGACTGAGGTCATTTGGTCTGTTCAGCCTGAAGAAGAAGAGACTGAGGGGAAACCTCATTGCAGTCAACAACTTCTCATGAGCAGAAGAGGATTGATCTCTTCTCTGTGGTGACCAGTGAGAGGACCCAAGGGAATGGCATGAAGCTGTGCCAGGGGGGTTTACTTTAGGTTAGGAAAAGGTTCTTCACCCACAGGGTGTCTTGGGCACTGCAACAGGCTGTGGTCACAGCACCAAGCCTGACACTTTTCACAAAGTGTTTGGACAACGCTCTTGCAGGCACATGGCGTGATTCTTGGGGCTGTCCTGTGCAGGGCCAGGAGTTGGACTTCCATGATCCATGTGTGTCCCTTTCAACTCGGGATATTCTATGACTCTATGTAGCTCAAGAGCAAGGTGGGATTTCTAATATGCTCCTGTGCCCAGTGTTTCTTGTTAGCTAGCTCTAAGTGCTCAGCAGATGAAGAGTATAGATTGTCTCACTGTTTGCTTGCACTAGGTAGGAAACCTAGGTCTTACCTGCAGTTTTAATTCAGTCTAGGGAACATGTGCCTAGGAGTTAGTTTAACTAATTAAAGCACCAAAGTGTCCCTCAGCAGCTCTAGCTCTAGATATGTAAAAGTAACTTGTTACATAATTTGAAGTTTATTAAACTGGAGATCTTTTCATTGGGTAAAACAGATAGTCTGCAACTGGAAATGGAAAACTAAAAGCCTTTTGCTAGCAACACATGGTCTTTCCCCAGGTCAGGCACAGTAGAATACAGGCTGTCCCGGGCACACCAGGCAAGAGGCAGAAAGCCATCCTTCTGAGTGCTGTGTTTCTAAGGTTGAGGATGTAAAGGTGTAAAAGAATAAAAACAGTAAACAAACTGCAAATTGGACTCCTAGTCTGACCAAAGCTAAATTTCATAAACAACCAAGTGAACTGCATATTTGACATGCTTGCTTTGTAAAGTTGATGTGATGGTCTTGTAACAGAAAAAAATTACTCTATGCTTATGACTCTGAAAACCATTTAGCAGGATGAAAAATAACAATATTTAATCAAAGTGTATTTAAATACGAAATTAATAGAATCTCTTTTCTTCACAGAAGTTTTCATTAAATAGATAAAAATCATGCAATGTAACGCCTATTACACATTATGCCAGGTTACCATTTTGTACCTTTAAACAAAGTGAACCTTTTAACAGAAATATGTCTCAAGTCAACCCCTCCAATATGAAGATTTGCAACATAGCAGCTGCTTTGAAAAATTTGGGTTTGATAGGCTATGTGCTTCAAAGAGCCCTTTTATGAAATGTAAACAGTGTTTACACTCCATGATAACTTCTTTGATGTACAGATTTTTCATCACATAGAGATGAAGAGTTTTAAGTACAAGGAAATACTAAAATACCTTATCCTGACCTCATAAGAATTGGCTGAACACCCCATTTTATATTTGAATTACAATGTTATAATTTAGTATTTACTCTAAATAACAGTGTTTACTGCAGGCTTCCAGAATTCACTAAAATTATTTCTTATAATAATACTGCAGAAAATTGCCTTAATATTGGTTAGAATAAAACTAGGACAATGAAAGTAGGAATGGCTCCAGACCCACTGGTGCCCTGCAATGCTGTGGGCAAAAACTAAATCAAGTGGAATAGTCCTTCAAACACTTTGCTCATAATTCCACAATTCCATCCATATCACAATATTCACTATTAAGCAAGAGAAACTTCTAAGAGGAAATGTTTTAATGAAATGCATTCACATTCTTAGGTGTGTTTATTTTAGGTACCAAACGGAACTAATAATTATATAAAGCATTAAAAATAACCAATACATGTCTGTCCAGAAAACAGATACATTATTACTGCTGAAGAAAAAGGGAGATACATGTTTTCCTACTACTATGTATCTATTACTACAGACATATTGCATTACCTTACTGTACATTCAAACTACTAAATGTTAGCTTTTAAAGAGATACAACTACAACAGCATTTAAATCTCACTAATATTATTTATGGATAATTGGATGAAAATTCTAATTCCTATGGTCTAAGTCCTCAGGACTTACCTCTAAAAATATATTTTGTTGATTAAAAAACAATAATGAAAGAAGGAATTGGATCAAACTAGATGAAATTGTACAGTTCAGAAACACCTGGCTTTCCAAGAAATGCCAAGAAATACAGTTATTGATTCTGCACTTGAATTTCCAAAGATATTAGTTTGAGCATAGGCCAATCCAACATACTTTATGATTGGCTTTGGTGTCTGTGGCTTAGAAGAACATTCACAACAAAGGTACTTTTAAAGCTAACCCTTAAAAGCATTATGATTAATCAAACACAGTTTTAGCCACAACAGTTATAGTGTTGGGCTCAAACTATTTTAGATATTTTCTAAGTAAATTATGGTAAAAACACTCCATTAGCAACTTTTGGGGGCTGCTTGGCATAAACTTACTCCATTATTTGTTGGTGCTTTGGAATGTAGGAGGGAGCTGATTGTCAGCCATTAAAATCTGGTAGACAGCAAGTGTTTCCTGTACATAAAAGGCAGGCATGAATCTTCTCTCTTGTTCCTAATCTACTGCTTCCCTTCTGTGTCTTCTTGGTACCTGGTGGGAAAGGGTGGGGAGACAAATCTCTCCTACACTGTATGATTTTGCTCTAGCTAACTACCCTCTCTGTCTGTAAGTGATTCCATCTTTGGGTCTCTTCTGCAACTCAGGCTTTGCCAGCCGGCCACAGGATGACAAGTCTCTTCAGTTTCCCAGCTGTGCGCAAGCCTCTGAACAGCAGCCACCAACAAGAAGGGTGAGTTTCTCTTTTGCTGGGCAGTCATTTAGAAGAAAACCCTCACGAACTGTCTATACATTTTCCATGTTTGGAAAATGGGTTTCTTTTTCAGGTCCAATAGTCAGAAATTTATCTGATAAAACCTAAGTCTTGCACGTCAAACAAAAAACATACCCTCAGTGTTTCCACAAGCAAAACAATCAAAACTCCCCTGGAGAAGAGGAAAGGGGAATATCCAGAATTACCAGTGATAAGCCTTTTAAAATCCCAAGTTTCTCCAGATGAAATACAAAAAACCTAAACAGATTTTGATGTTCTTTTTATTTAAATGCTGATTGCTAAACATTTATGGTATAGTTTGTCAGATTTTTCAGACTTTTCAAAAGCTACACTTTTAAATCCCTATTTTCCTTCTAGACAATTATTCTCTCTGATTTTTTTCCCCCCAAGCAAATATACCCTAAAAAGAAAATTGATAAAATTGAAAAAAAAAAAAAGGGGGGGGGGGAGGGGGCAGGGAAATTGTAAAGATTAGAGAGGAAAAAAAGATATATTTTTATTTGCATATCATAATGTATGATTCAGAGGAAATTACGATTTTAAAGTTCCATTGTGAAAAAAAGCAGTGTTTATAGTGCAAAACATTACATTCTTTTTAATTCTTTAGATATTGTTTGCACCTACAACAAAAAAATTTATCTGGTGAAAACTTACCTGCTGTGATTTTGAAAATTATATGAACAGTGCTAGTTTGTAGGAATGGTAGATTTTTTTTACAATCTCTACATCTTACTCAAACAGTAGTATAAGCAATTTTTTTTAAAGCAGATCATGCTTTGCTTTTGTAAATCTTGAGCTGTGGCTGATTGCTGGTTTTAAAGGGTAAGTGAAGGAGCATTCCAGCTTATTCACTGTAATTCATTACTTGAAAGAATAAAACCAGAAAAATGAAATTTTTCATGACTACCCTTTGCAAACCCATTATTACACTGCAGCTGGAACTACAGAGCAATAAATTACACATATATGTATACATATACACATTCCTAATTGTCATATGCATTACATAGCTTATAAAGTGGCAAAAGCCTGGTCAGGACGAATGAACTATTAGTGAAAACTTTGTGTTGCAACCTTCTTACATCTAAGGGTGCTCAGGGGTACTGTGCATATGCTGAGCCACCTGGTCACGTAGCATGGCAAAATGGAAATAGAGTCACACCCAAGGAGAGAGCAGAGCTAGCTGCCAAGGTCCTGAAAACCATTCCAACACATTGCACAAGTGTGGAAGTGGTACAAGAAAAGCATGATGCAAAAGAGTCCTCAGCTCTCCACACAGATCACTGCACAATAGCCCGGTGTGGAGGCCAGAAACAAACCCCTGGTGATTCAAAGAGCAACTTCACAGGACTGTACTCACAAGGAAAAGAGAAGGGAGGAGTATGCCCTTTGGGAAGAAGGCAGTAAAGCGCCTGGTGTCATCCTACGAAAAAGCTACATACTGGCATAAGCAACACCTATGAAATGTTGAAATGCTATGGAGCTGAGTGTTTGGCATGATGATACACAAAGGTGGGGCAGACAAAGGATGGTCACTGATAATATTAGAGTGCCTGGTGCACACTCCCATGTCACCATTACCAGAGTCATTATGTACTGTCCATGCTTGATCATTGATGACAGGCCTCCTTAACAATTTGCAATACATAAATGGTTCACTGCCTTCCCTGGGAAATACCACACTGAGTGTGTGCCTATCCACATTATCTCATTTACGCAAAGTGCAGTAGTTTGCTGGTTTGGCAGACCTTTTATTTTGTCGCTGCTTAGGAGACTGTAGCTTATTCAACAATCCAGCTCTGAAGACCTCAGCATTATCACATTCCAAGACCACTGCTCACATGACTTTAAGCCATCACTAATCCTCTCAAACAGAAACACATTTTCATCAACTGCTTCCACTAAATTTGTTCACAGTATTACATGGAGCATGCAATAATGAAGATGAAATTTGATGCCAAACATAGGTTAATGTGATTCAATAGAATCACTGGATTCAAGTCCAACGTAAAGTTGAACATAACATTTTTATACTTCACCTGCATCACGGTGAATTCACTGAACTGCTTGCAAGGCAAGTGATACCTGTCTTAAGTTGCCAGCCAAGAGTAAATACTCACAAGCTGTCTAATACAAAGTTACAGTTTCTTGGTTTTGTTCTTTTTTTTTTTTTTTTCTGTACATATAAACCCCCAATAATCTCCTCAATACACTTTGTGAGTACTTGAAAGATAGCTATCAGAGTAAGAATTTACTGGTAATCCTATTCTGCTTCCAAATATGTTCTAAAGGGGTGAAGGGAACATTCTTGACTCAGTACACCCACTGCCATCTCAAATGCCAAAGTGCAGACTACAAGACACATTCCTCTTGCATCAATCCTCCAGGATCTACCTTCCTTCTGTGACAATTATAAGTAACTCCATGTCATCTTCCTTCCTGTCTTTTGCACTTCTCTAAGGCCCACGCTTGTTGTCAGCCGTGGTCCTGTTTACCTACAATCAGCTACTGCTTAAATGCTCTTCTATTAAACTAAGCATCAGAAATACAAGAGAAAAGGATGTTTTCAGGGTCTCCCAGAACCAGCCATAAGAATTAGACATAACTTAGACATTATTTTTAGGAAATAAGAGAGTTGGTGTCTTAAGCCACCTGGAAACAGCAAAATGAAAACCTTTGTAAGTTAATACTGAAATGAATTTGTGGTTCAAATGGGGATAAGAGGAATAATGAGCTGGGAATATGGAAAAAAGTGGACCGACAAGGAAATTGCCATGATGCCATCAGTCTAGTCAGCAGCATGGTATTTTATTAAGCAGAGAAGTAATTTTGTTGAGCAATACTCAGAGAGGTTTTGTCACGGATAGCTGAGAACCTCTCTTGTGCTGTAATTAGCCGTAAATTTCCATGCTTTCTGTAAGATAAAAGCATGAGCAGGTCTTTAGCAAACTGTGTTACAAAGCCTAATCATAACAATCAGATAGTTTTATAGTGGACATGATCCTCAAGCTCTTTGACATTGGGACTTCTCAGAATTTTGGTCTCTACCTATACAGTAAGTACAACACTGCATGTATACCTAGTTGCTTGATTTTTCTGTCTTCAATATTAGCATATGACATATGGCTGAATTGAGGACACCTGTAATTTTCTTCTATTAAAGAATCAGAGTTTTGTATCCAGACCATCTCTGTTGCAGTGTTATAAATGCTTGCTGTGTCCTGGGAAACCTGGGCAGAATGATGCTTAACCAAAGGTACATATCATTATGGATACTCCTAACTAAAGAATTCTTAATTCTGTCATGTGTCTCAGACAGATCAATCATGTCAGAAAGAGGATTCTACTATGAATCACTTACTTTTTTGGGAATGCGGTTAGCAGAATTGTAGTTCTTTAAGCAGAGACATAAAATAAACCTTACTTACAGCAGAATCCAAGAAAAGAATAAACCTTTTATCATGTAACTGTAAATTACAGAAACTGCTTATTCAATCTTCTGAATGCTCCTACTTACATTTTTGGGTTAGCTTTCTTTCTTATCTGCTGTGAATTTAATCTACAAATTGTTCTTGCTTTGGGGTTTTGACTTGCTTAGTTGCAATCTTTTTGGTCTCCCCTCTCTGGTATCCCTCTTGTCCCCTCTGCTCCTCCTATTGAGGCCTTAACAAAGAACAGGCACAGATAAAGCAATGGATGTACAATTATCGCAGCCCAAAAGCAAATGGGCTTGATGTACACAAATTCGTATGACATTTATCTTTATTTCTTCTTAGATGAAAGCACTGGTTAGGCTGCATCTTGAGTGCTGTGTCCAGTTCTGGGCCCCTCAATTTAAGAAAGATGTTGAAATGCTCGAACGTGTCCAGAGAAGGGTAACAAGGCTGGTGAGGGATCTGGAGCACAAGCCCTATGGAGAGTGACTGAGGGACCTGGGGTTGTTTAGCCTGGAGAAGAGGAGGCTCAGGGGAGACCTTATCGCTCTTTACAGCTGCCTGACAGGAGGGTGTAGCCAGGTGGGGGTCGGTCCCTTCTCCCAGGCAACCAGTGACAGAACGACAGGACACAGTCTCAAGCTGTGCCAGGGGAAGTTTAGGCTTGATGTTAGGAAAAAATTCTTCACAGAAAGAGTGACTGGGCATCAGAATGGACTGCCCAGGGAGGTGGTGGAGTTACCATCCCTGGAAGCGTTTAAAAAAAGACTGGATGTGGCACTTAATGCCATGGTTTAGTTGATGAGATGGTGTTAGGTAATAGGTTGGACTTGATGATCTTGAAGGTCTTTTCCAAGCTCGTTAATTCTGTGATTAAAACTGAAAGAATTAACTAAAATGTAGTTAAGTCTTCCACTCTTACTTAGTATATTCTTTAGGAAGAGCTCGCCTACATGTGGGTTCTTGCTAGTAAGTGGTATTACACAAAGACCATCTGGGGTCAATTTTGCTTTGTTTCTGTGATTCTGAGTACCCCTTTCTGTTAAATAGTTACATGTTATGTATGGTAGTCAATACCGCCATTACGTCTCTGTAGACCATACTCTTAAATATTCTCTCAACGGAAAATGCTTTGATAGAAGCTATCTTCAAATTATTCCCCCTGTACTTTGTGGATTTTAACACTTACCATGTCATTTGAGTTTACAGGTTTATGACACTACTCACCAAATACTGTGGACAAGTGATTTCAGATACACTGGCTTCTCAGTGTTTGTGGGAGACATCACTATGACTTAAACTGTCAGCATTTAAATCCTGTCCCAGTTCTGTATTTTCTGGCTTCCATGATTACAGTACCATTTAAATTCTGTTTGTTTCTTAATGGTTGTGGTGGTGGTGTGTTTTTAATTATGAACTGCATATTTATCAATTAAATAATTCTGAAAAAATGCTTCTGTATTAATCATCTCAAACTGTTGCAAAACATAGCATGACTCAGAGCTAAACATCTCAAAAAAACTCTAGAAGTTTAAAGGAAAAAGCAAATTAAATATTTGCTAGTTTTATAAATCCTTTGTCAACCCTGTAAGAAATGCTGGCCTAACTTGGGCAAAGTGAATCATTCTTTTTCCCTTCCCGCATTTCTTCACCCTACTCAACTGATTTGGTTTGAAAATTTGATTACTTCCCCCCACCAGTGAATTGCAAACTAAAGACTTCAGTGTTCTTCTCCTATCAACATCACTTTCTTGCCCAAATCACATCATGGTTGCAGCCCAAGAATAGGAACAAATTGCATAGAAAGGATAAAAGGAAAAAAAACTCGACTTGGATAAACTATTATATATTTTCCTAGACATTTTAAACAACAATAAGGAATTGTGCTGGGCAGCACAATAACATCCTATTAAAAGCCATACAGACAATAAATAATGTACCTGTTCTGGGTGTTGTCAAAGAGCTGTCATGTGATCTATGCTTCACCACATCTGATCTTTTTCTATTCTTTCTAGATACTATTCTTTTCAATTCACACAAATACATCAGGACAGCAATCTCAAAGCCATGACTCATGAATAACACTCCACAAAAATACTTTGGTTCATACATATATTCAAAAATACATCTAAATGTATATATGTGTATACACGTATATATAAAAATGTACATAAAATTGCTATATATTTTTTAACTTATAAAAATCTTTATTGCTATATTTTTTGATTGATTTAAATCAAAGAAATGTATTTATCCACATTTCCTATGAATTAGTGCACTAGAGGCACATAACATGTAGGTGACTTTCATAGGCAGACCTGGCTAAAGATCTTGAAAGTTATACTTTGAATTTAAAACATGGGAGGTTACTCTCTCCTCTGTAGGAATTACAATGGGTAGCAACATGACTAAAAAGTAGCCCAAGCATGGTGAGCACAAACATGATTAATCTTAAAGCAAGTAAGTGAATGCCAGCTTTTTGTGGGGATTATCCAAGGGATTTTGAATCTATATGTCTACTAACAAGGAGGAATCCCTAGTAGGGAGAAAAAAAAAAAGAAAAAGAAAAGAAAGAAAAAAGGAAAGGAAAATGATTCAGCCTGTTAAGCTTGGGCGGGAGGTGGGAAGTGTGACCATTATTTCAGGGAATCAAGTTACACTTGACGAAGGATGGCGGCTGGAATCATCATATGGAAGCAAATGAACTGAACTGAGTCTGCACTGAACACATGCTCTCAGTGAGGTCTACAACCCAACCTGAGTGACCTGGGCTGTATTTCCCACACAAGGAACAACAGTAATTTTACCAAATAAGGAACACAACAGTTATACTGAAGAAGAGGAAAAAAAAACTACATCAGATCATAGTGCCTCATTTTATACAGAAGTTGAACATAAGTGTAGTTAAGCAGATAGAAACTCTGGCAAGAATCCAGATATGCATCACAGCACTGAGCTGGCTTTTTCACAAATTTTTTCAGTTACTGCAATAAAACTTTGTCCTACTGCAACATCTAATTAGCTAGAAAGGTATAACCTATTCCCAACAGTTGAGGGAGAACATATCTAGATTGTAAAAGAAAACAAAACCAAACTAGAAAGGCCTGCTTCACCTAGGCCCCTCATAGGTAACTACCTTGCTATACCTGCCCTTCACCTCAAAATAAAATAAAGAAAAAAATGCTTCAGTCATATAATTTCCCTTCCCTTTCCCCCTTCAGTCTTTGCACATGGCAGGTTTGTGTTCTGGAATTGTGGTGGTTTTTCTTTCCTTTGAGAAAACCAATACCAGCAAATATTCTCAGCCCCTGCATGATTCACTTCATAGGACCTTGGCTACATGGTTTTGTTTAGCTTTCTGGTTCCATGCTAGAGAAGGATGCCTTCTCTTCTTTCGGTCTAAAGTTTTGGGAGGAGATTGGTTAACCACTGAAAGGCCTTATCTACTAAAAATTGAGGTGAACCCTAAGGCAATGACTTGTTCTCCTCAGGGCAGGCTCCTCTCACCTATCCACGAACTGGTAATTTTGTTGTCTGTTACTTTGGAAAGTGGCTAACCTGCTTTCTCACTGATTTGGTATTCAAGTTTACCAAATCACAGTATAAAACGCTTGTTTCTACCATTTAAACTTCAGTCTGGGAGTTAATTTAGTAACCCTATGGATCCCAAATAGACTTTATGTTTTATCAGTTCTTGAGAAAATAAACTACTGTAAGGAGAAGTGCATGAGGACCTGGGCCAGATGTCTTCCTAACATTTCTCTGAGCAGAAATGAAATTGAAGAAGCAGATGAGGAATTCTAAAATGAAAATATCCTGCAGCTTCATGAACTTTCATCTTGAGAGATGACTTAAAAGAGCAGGAGGAATTAGGCATCTGCATATCTGCTGTCTC
Source organism: Calyptomena viridis (assembly GCA_013390005.1). Lineage (NCBI taxonomy): Eukaryota > Metazoa > Chordata > Aves > Passeriformes > Eurylaimidae > Calyptomena > Calyptomena viridis. The sequence goes on from WEIV01002824.1 coordinate 634,036, forward strand.
AGGAACATGGCAAAGGCAGTGATAGAATAAACTCATTTAATCCAGTAATTTGACACAGAATCAAAATGGGCTTCCAAGCCACACCTGGGTGATAGAAGTACTCCACCCAGTTTCCTTCGATAAATATTCATGTAATAGAACTGAGTCGTTGTGTGAAAGGCAGTGGCTGTGTTCAGGTAGCAAGTAGGTGTGAGAACTCTTATCTAGACGGAGAATCCTGAGAAACCTTTAGACAGGTACCTGGTTATAAGTTTGAAAATATGACTAATCAACACCTGAATATAATAGGAGAGACAGCATTAGAGTCACAGATGTGACTTAGAAAGAAGATATTTAGACCCAAGTATCTTGCACGGAATTTTGAAGTCTAAACTTTTGTGATCATTATTCCTAATGCTCAGGAAATGTATAAATAATGAATCATTAAGAACTTTCTTTTCATTCGCTCATTTTGTTATCAGAAGAAGCCAATCTAAATTTGAAATTGTTCTCTAGGGGAATAAATGCCTTTCAGCTTAACTCAATGGAAACCTATCAGCTTAACACCTGTTTGTCTTTAACTACATAATATAAGATCACTTGAGTTCGCCATATCACAGGTAGGACTCCTTCTCCCTTGGTATTAGTATTTTGTCACTATTATAGCTATATGACTGCAAAATATACATTTATCTGTGATTTGGTCCTCAAATTGTAATATTATTTATCCAAAGAGAATGGAATGAATCAAACCTTCAGGAAGTTGTTTCTTCATTCATAGAGAGAACACTGGTCACATTGTTTTACTAATTAAGCAGTCTAAAAGTATAGGTTATATGACAGCTCAAATAATCTCCAGTGTGAATCTGCACAGACATTCTAAATATAAACAGTAATCTAATAGAGCTATTTTCCCTTCATTTGCAAACAAATTCAAGGACACCAAATACTTTTATTTAGCTCCAATGAGCAAAAGTGAATTGTGCAAATGTAATTAGGGATGCAATGCATTATTTGGGAAAAGGAATAAGCTGAGTTTTAGAAAACTAGAAATAGCGTATTTTGTGGATCTGACATGTAGAAATTATTTCAGGGGGCTTTTTAATATTTAATGGTGTGTTATCAAACATCTATTTGCCAAAATACCAAAACAGAAACGGCTAAGCTGCATTTTCATAAAACAAAAGTTTTCCACATTAAATTGTACAAGACTAGAAAAGTCACAGAATCACCAAATATTCTGAGCTGGAAGGGACCCACAAGGATTCACTCCAACTCTTGAGTGAATGGCCATATGGGGATCAAACCCAAAAAATGAAAAGTATATTCAAATTTGTATGATTTTGAATTTCTCAAAGATCCAGTTACCTCCAGTGATTTAATAAACATATGCTATTTACATATTTGATAAGAACACTTTGGAATCTTTCTTTCATTTTTATATAGCTGACATTTTCAAGTGTTCAAATCAGAAGCCTACCATAAACAGAATTATAAATTCCAGATAGCCTTGCAAACGTAAAAAAAGTGGAAATATTTGTACAAAACTGGAAGTACATCTGAATCAACATCAGAGGTATTTGATGAGAAGCAATACTGTTGTAGAAGGATGTAGCTCTTTTCCTAAGAAAATTATATAGTGAGAGGAGGTATTTTTGCCTTATAATTTGGGCAACACAACATTTATTCACTGACCAACACTATCAAGCAATTGATTTTAAACATCTTTTAATTTTCTGCTGTTTTACCATCAGTATTTATAGAAGTCTAACCAAAAGAAAGAGAAATAAAGTTGCACTGTATATCAAGAACAGTTGCTGTGAACTACACAAATAGGTAAGATGAAGATTTGTGAAACAATCCTGGAAGAAGATGAAAAGGGAAAAACAGGCCATATTATGATATAAGTTTATTATACGCTAGTTAATTGCATGGAAAGAAGTCTGGGTTTTGATCAAGCAAAGGAAGCATTCAAAAGGACAGAACCTGACGGCTTTAATTACTTCTTGGAATTATTTTTTTTCTGTTGGAAAATAAATACAAGAAGGAGACAGTCCAACAAGTTCTTGGAATATGCTGGGGACAGCTTTTTCTTCAGAAGGTGAAGAAAACCATTAAGGGAGTGGCTAGTTTAGATCTTCTGCTGACTAGTAGGCATGAACTAGCTGAGAGTGGAAGGCAACCTAGGTGAAAGTGAACTCCATCATTTAATAATCACTACTATGAAAAAGAAAAGAGAAAGAAGCAAAGCAAAATTACTTTTTCATTTCCCAGGAAACAAAATCAAATGTTACAAGCTCCAGAGACTGATAAGCAAGGTTTCTTAGGAAGACTGTTTAATTAATAAAAGAATGTAGGAGAGCTTGTCTGTTTTAGTCATTGCTGGAGTCAGCTCTTAATCACCCAAGGTAAAGAGAATAATATGAATTAGGCAAAAACAGGATAAAACAAATTAGGCCGTATACATTAGTCTGCAAGGCTCTACTTGGTACATTTACCTTTGAAAGGCTTATGAACAGATTTCCATAGAGAGAACAGCAACAGAGAACTGCCTGATGAAAACAGCTTATGTTTTGTAATGCACTGTTTTCTACTGCTCTCCCACAAGAAATGCTGAGGGAAGGCAGGGCTTCATTAAATCCCAATCCTTGTAAACCATCTGTCATCAGCAGGTGACTATGTTATTACACACATTAGCAGATTATCCCAATACACAAGAAACTGCTGAATTCACACACACACGCTCACCACATGCAAATTCCTTGATTTTTATGATTTATCTGACAATCAGACCTTTGTGTTATACATCAAAGTATAAAAGTATGTGGCCTGGTCTCATACACTTTTAGAGGCTTCATTTAAAAGGCTGTAAGTGTTCTTAGTACAAATGGATTGGTTCCAGGTTAGAGGAGTGACATCCCAACAGTTTTATTCAGCTGTAAGTATGAACAAATTATTCCAAAAGAACAAAATGACAACTCAGAGCTCACCCCAAGTAACAGCTGAACTCTGCCATTCTTAAATTTTCACTAAAAAATATCAAGTATCTACTTACTTTTCTAGAAGTCTTTGCAAGGAGCTAATACACAAGTCCATCCAAGACTGCAAAATGCTGAAGAGCAATTTTTTCTGTTGGAAAGCTAATTCCTCAGCTACCTCTACTGCAATGGAAATGTCATCACATCACAGTACTGTGCCATTTTGCTATTTTGTGAAGAATTGAGATCTTTTTATTGGATGTTTCAACAGTATCAATAGAACTAAGATACTGAGTGAGACCACAAGGGATGTTTGGAGTTTGTATTATTTGCATAATCAAGTAAAATCTTTTCCAAAGACTTCATACAGAAATTAGTAGATGAGATTTGCTGGCTTGAGAAGACCAGACAATAAATTTATTTGTTTTAAACACAGAATATTTTAAGCCTTCATCAAATATATTCAGATGAATATTAATTCCACAACCTAGAAGAAAGCAACTTTTTCAATTATTGGCCTGTTGAGTACTTTTGTTAATGTGGAAAAACAGTATTTCTCTCTCCATGGAAAGATTACAATAAAGACAAGAATGGCATTGCACAACTTTGTCTGCAATCTGAAATTAAGTTCTCACATTAGAACAGAAGTAATTAGCATTTTCCCTAGCTTGCTTCCATGCAATAGTACTGCTGCCAAATGAGTAACACTACATGAACTAAATGAACACTAGAAACAAATGTGTAGCCGTTTCTCCTTCTCTGGGAAAAAAACTTAACATAGAAAACAGCATGGGTTAAGTGAGAAACTGTAAAAGTGTAGGTGCTATTCATTATTTTGGCTTATATATTTTTTATGAACAAAAGGAAAAAGCCATATGGTTTGTGGGAGCATGTGGAAGATCTCCTCAAGCCATTTTCTTTGTTGTCTCTTCATGCCAGCTACAGTCATTATGTACCTTCCTTATTTCCGTTTATGATATTAATTTGAAAATTTTCCATTCAAAGTAATTTCCAATTACTTCAAACACCAGTCTTTTAAAGGAAGATTGCAGTTATAGCCAGTGTTAAATACTATTTCCAGAATAGCCATATTTATCATATATGTACATGTGTTGTATATATATGTTTGTATCTTTTTTTTTTACATAAACACACATATTTAGTTCTCTCTTACCTTTCTAAGTGCTGCCGGTAATGAGGCAGTAGACACCGATATTGCTGGAAGAACATGAGAGTGTGGACAGATTACTGGTGGTATTTGGTTTTCTTGAACAGTACAGCATCTGCCTGATACATCATAGTACCTGAAAGGAGAATAAACATTGCTCAGTTAATGCACCCTAGCAAAATAAAGTCTGAGCTAGTATCTGCTGTATTTCTGACAAAACACTAAGATGTTTTCTCCTGTTGTAGCGGTTCCAGGCCTCTGGTACTTCTAAAGTTTACTGCTTCATTTCAGCCAAACTACTTGCCCCTCTTTTTAGACATTAATTTGTCCAACCTGCTTTTGCTATCTGAAACTAAACTGTCAGCTTTTACCTGATAACAAAACTACCAAAAAACAAATACAATACTCAGCGGAATAACCACATCAAAGCTACATGGCAGAAAAATTAGTTGTCTTATCTTCTGTCCCTCCACCTCTTCAGAGACAGAAGATTACAACATTTGGGGTTATAGTTCTACATCACATCACACGTTCTGTTCACATTCCTTGTGGAAGCTGTGTCAGTAAAGAATCAGTTAAATTATCAAAATTTAGGTCATTTAGTGAGAAGATGCTGTTACAATGAAAGTGTAAACATTCTTTAAAACAATACATTAATTTCTAGCAAGTCAGTCAAAAAGCTTAAGGGTCCTAATTTTGCTTATGTTTATTCTGCAGTGTCAATTTTGAAATTCTGAATCCAAAGAATGTGAAAAAGCTCACTTAATCTCCTCCTAAGAGAGAAATAATATAGTAAAAACTGATCAATTTATATAATCCCTCTTACTTTGCTGTCTGAAAAATCAAAGTAGCAAGAATACAGAGGTCTCCGAAGATACGGTTTCATTAAAAGATTGAGAAACATGACAGTTTATATATTTAGTCCTTTAGATGATTCAGCTGAGTTAAACTGATGATTCAGCTGAGTTAAAATTCAGTTTTTTAAAGAATGTACATATTTTGATATTTTTATTTCAAAATTGGGCTGTATTTTTCATAGGATCATAGGACAATTCAGTTTGGGAGGGACCCCAGGAGGTCTTTGGTCCAATGCCCTACCTGAAGTGGGGTCACCTGTGGGATCACACCAGGGTGCTCAGGGCTTTACCCAAACAACTCTTGAAAACATGCAAGGACAGAGATACCACAACCTCTCTGGACAACAGTGAAAATGTTTTCTCTTGCATTCAGTCTGAATCCCATGTTTATCACTTTTGACTGTTGTCTCTTATCTTCTCACCATGCAACACTGTGAAAACTCTGAGTCTTTCTCCATCACCTCCCAAAGCTGCCTCCTCTCTCAAACTTAACAAGGCCCAAGTTTCCATTCTCTCTTCACAGGGCAAGTGGGATCCCCACAAGTAATCACTATACTGGTGGCCATCTGATGAACCCACTCCAGTTTGAAACACTCATCAAGTATTTTGCTTTCAGGAAAAAAAAAAAGTCTCAAAATGTTCTTGTTTTGTTTTGCCCTTAAAATATGCATATTTTTCCATTTTGGTTGAATCAAAACTCCCTTTTCCCACAGGCTTCTTTTCCAGACGCATCACAGTGCTTCAAATCCAGCACTGTTTGTACAGCTTTAGTTGTGAATTCGGTTTTATAACTGACTTTCATATAGAGTTTTCAAAGAGTAAATAAGTAAGCAGAAAAGCCTCAGGCGTACTTATAAAGTTGTTCAGTTTATTGCATAATTGTGGTGAAAATGTTTTGACATTTTAACACATATCCCAATATGCATGTGCAATTATTTTGTTTATTTACCTATTTCTAAGGAAGAAACTGCATCACTCTTAATAGCTGCTTATTTTCCCCAAGACATAGGTGACTTTGAGCTGTCCATTCTTGATTTTCATGTTCTGCCTCCACCGATAGAGGTTGCTTTTGGTGTGGTTTCACACATATTGCATATGAGAGCATTTTAAAATCACATTAAAAAGCTGCTCAGGCAGTGCTGAAAGATCCTGTGGCACCTTACCCTGTCTAAGGTCAATACTGGATGCCTCTGTAGGAAGGAGTATCAGTAGGCTGAGGACTATCAACTCGGTGACTCAGAGCAACAGAACAAGTGACATGGTATGAGCAGGAAACCAGGACGGTATTTGGCTGAAGTCTGGATAAGAAGTCGGGGTAAGGAGGAGGAAAATAATGGCCCACCATGGGAAGTAGATGGAAGAGCTGTCAAGTGTTGAGGTGACACTAACACTCTGCAAGAGGCCCCCATTCGCAATTGTGTTGCTGGGCTGGTGCCAAGCATCTGCACCCCAAGTGCTATATAATGAACATGTGTCAGAAAATAACATGCCACCAATCCCAAATGCCAAAAGATGGAAGGTCTGGAAGCAAACACTTCCTAGGTAGGAAGTTATGATGTTTCACCAGCATCCCCAGTGTCCTGCTGCAGAAGGGGGCTGTGCTGGTCCCCAGGCAAGCCAGCAACACCCACTTGGGAGGCACCTGCTGGCTCCCTTCCAGCAATGAAGGCAGGTCGTCCCCAGGAGCATCCTCACACCCTTCCTCCATGTGCCCACTCCCTGAGACACCATCAGACCTCAGGGTGCAGTGAAGTAGCCAGGAAGCTGCTGCTGCTCTCAGAGTATAGAGAAGCAGCATTGATTCTTTCAGACACCATTTTTTAAAGGACATAATTTCATGCCAAAAACTGGAGCTGACAGAAGCAGCATAGAAGGTTTCAACCCAAAGATGTTGCACTGGAAAACAGCCAACTCCAGATTTCCAAATGGGTGAGAAAAGGCACTTTTTGAATTTATTTACAGTTTAAGGTCTATCCTCCCAACAATCTGCTGATGAGCTGAGCTCACCAGAGCCTCCTAGAAGCATTACTTTATGGCACTGGGCAGTTTTCCAGGGAAAACCTGCAGTATGTTTCCTGCCTGAAGGCATGGGCATGCATACAAGTTCCTGAGGGCAAGACAGGGTGTGAAGGCACAGGGCTGCACTTTCTCTGCCCTAACTGCCCAGTCAAATTCTCTCCTTCCAGCCCAAATGTGGAGCAGCTCATCCCAACTCATGGTGGAGAACCTCACTGTGGGACAAGGCCAGGTGGGGGGACAGTTGCCATAGAGAAGCCGAGGCACTGCCAACCCACACCCTTGCTTTTCTCATTCCATGCTTGTTTGTGTAACCATACCCACTTGCTCAGAGTCCCAATGGCCCCGGGGGGAGAAGGGTGCTTGCAACATGCTAAGCATCTTATGAAACCCTCCCAGATGTTTTGCAAGGCCCATCAATTGTCAGAGGTAATTGGAGAGGAGCTTTGTCTGTGGTAAGAATTTTTAAATCAGGAAAAATTGAGGGGTGAATATTTATGATAGACTACATGTTTGACTACTAAATACTGATTATGTCAAAAATGGTCAGAGTACGTTTACTCGGTCTACAGCAATGTGTGTCTGGCACGTTGTGACTGTGTAACCCCAGCTGACAACTCAGCTTCCCCCTCCCCCTGTGGCAGGATGGGGGAGAGAACTGGAAGGGTAAAAGTGTACGCAAGTAAAGCAGAACCAGGTATCCATTCACCACTTCCCACAGGCAGCGGGTATTCAGCCATCCCAAGGAGAGCAGGGCTCCACCATGCTTAATATGGACTTGGGAAGAAAAACACCATCACTCCAAACATCCTCCCTTTCTCATTCTTCCCCAGCTTTATATGCTGAGCATGATGCCATATGATATGGAATATTCCTGTGACGAATTGGGGTCACCTGTTCCAGTGTCCCCTTCCAATTCCCTGTACACCCCCAGCCTCCTTGCTGGTGGGATGGTGTGAGAGGCCGAAAAGGCCTTGACTCTCTGCAAGCACCACTAAGCAGTAACTAAAACATTCCTGCATTAACAACACTGTTACCAGCACAAATCCAAACCATACCCTGATTCCAGCTATCATGAAGAAAATTAACTCTATCCCAGGCAAAACCAGCACACACATTTTCATACAGCTATTAGTTAAAATAATAAATAATTTTACAGTGAAGTGAAGGAAGAGCAGGTAGGAGGCCTTGGAAATTACCAAGCTTTTGGAGAGAGCATAAGGCACTAAAAAGAGGAAGTTCTGTAGGTACATACATCTTCTCTTTACCTGTACAGATATACTGATTTACAGTAGAACTACTGAATAAGAAAGGAAACAATCAGATAGGAATTGAACTGGACAGTGTTCTCTTTATGTTGCAGACCACACAGTTCAGCCACATCACAATATACTGACTTAAAATATGACAATTACAAATAATTTTGAAGGGAATTAACCTGCAGATATAAATATATGAAAACACTAAGATAGGACCAATAATTCACAAATAAAAAGAACAAAAGAGGAGCCAGCCATACATTTTAAACTGACAATGCTTACTAAACTGGCATCCTTATAATTTTACAGCCATGGCTTCCCTCAGAACCCATCATATTCAGCCCCAAGATCCATTTCCAGTCTGCTATTTTTCAAAACAGTCTTCAATCTGTACCTGGAAGAGGTTCTTGTCTATTAATTCCCATTTTTCAATCAACACAGGATGAGAGAATTTTTTAAAAATGAGAGAGAGCGTGTATGAGCAAGAGCAACTTCATTAAAATGGAAAGACACTTTGTTTGTTTATTCAGATCCTCTCCCCAGTCTTCCCCCTCCCACACCATATCAGCACTTGTATTTTTTTCTGGGAGCAGCAGGTATCGACTTGATCAGCAAAATGCCTGACTAAAGATTTACTGCAAAACACAGAACAACATGAAGAGCAGTAAGAGGCTTCTCCCAGGTTCATCCACCACCTCAGTGCTTATGGCTATGACAGGTGCACCTATGCTGTCAAATAACTTACCTCCCTGGTTCACTCCCTGGTCCTGGTCCCCTTGTCAGCTGTACCACACGTGCATCACTGTGTGCTTGGACTCTTCTCTGGAGGAGACCAACTACCCTCCAAGAAAAGTCAATGTTCAGCTCTGTGGACGGACTGCCCTAAGGATGTCACAGCTAGGATGGAACTAGACCAGTTGTAGCTTCTCCTGCTCTACACCATCCAACTAGCCTCCTGCCCTCAGACATCCTCTTTATGCCACACACCCCACAGCATGCAGCATACCTTTGGCGTAATGCTATAAAAACACCAGTCTTGCAGGCAGCAAAGCAGCCTTCACATTATTTCAGATGCTTTGAACTGAAGCCACAAAAATATAATTATGAACTTAGAGCCATGGGGGCATCGGACCCAGGTCAAATGTTAGGCAACACGAACACAAACAGTTCACTTGAGAGATGTAAGAGGTGTGAATACATGTGTAAGGATCACTCCCTAGGGCAGATCCTTTAGCACTATAGACTATTTTAAACAAGGGTTTTTTAATTGTGCATTATTTGAGTTGCTGTCGTTACTGTCTTAATATACTTTGAGCATTGCAAACAGCCTGCTCTGGGCTGAAGTTTTCCATACAAAGCTACTGCTTTTTATTCTTTCCATCACCTCTTTCACAAAACCAGTGCATGGACTCCCTGAACAGTCTGCAGCAAGCTATGTACCACATTTACATCACCTCTTCCCACTGCCTCAGCAGTCCTATTATGTATCCCTGGTTACAGAAGAGCCAACTTCAGTTCCTATAGAAATTGGTTCTTACACTAGGGCACTTCTTGCACATACTTACCTACTCACACGGGGTTTCAAGGAGTGAAAATCCGGAGCAGACACACACACCCTTGAAGGGACATGTGCTTGGGGCACAGCTGCTATATAACCTTCTGTTGTGAGAGTGACAGGACATATGTGTGCAATTTTCATAGGGAAACTGAGCATCTCACACTTCTCCCAGGCCTTGGGACTTGGCTCTGAGCATCTCCTTGAGCACGGCACTAAGTGGTGGGGAGGCACACACTCTCTTGTGCCAGCACCCTGCCATCTAATGGCCAGGCTTCAGATTCACTGGTGAATCAAGTTTTACCTTTCTGCCTCCACCTTTCTAGATCCTAGAGATAGAAAAGTATGTTTAAACTACCTTAGGTCACATCTTGTCAGCACAGAAGTATTCCTACTGGCTTACTTCGAAGTGTTTTGTCATACATCTTAATAACAGGGTTAATACCTCACCTAAAAGTACCCTTTGTTATAGTTACTCCACTCAGCCTTACTAAGTCAGCCTAAATAATTCCTTTCTTTGTTTAGCAAATTCACACCATTTAAATATTTGCAAGCTTCAGATGTATCTCTCACTCAGACTTTATTTAGCATTATCTTACCTTTTTAAAATAAATTTCCATGTTCTCCTCTTCGTTTCCTCTCCAGCAAAGATGTGTCCAGAGCTGGACACAATATTCCTGCTCCAGCCACGGAAACAATCACGAAGAGCAGGTCTGCTGCCTCGCTGCTTTGTTCCATGATATATTTGCACACAAAAACTGCACAGAGCTTTTTCTGAGCCACTCTAATACCACAAACTTGTCATACTTGTTGTCCACTTCCATTCCTAAACGTGTTTGTTTTTTCTTTCTACTGCCTTCCCAGTACAATATATTAATTTCAGGTTATTAAATGTATTTGTTTGCATTTGGCAGTTTGTTGAAGCTCTGAGCAACTGCTTATGAGATGAAATGGCTTCAAGCTTCTAGCTTTCTTGCACTTCAAACAGCATGCAACTGGAAATGCTATAGTCATTAGGCCTTCAAAACATGTTTTTCTGAGTCCTAACACAGACACACAGTGTTGCTCTGTAGCCAAATCTTCAATACAGTGAATCCAAGCAGCTTCTGTTTTTTTTATTCCAAGTGACCCTTTTCCATTCTTTAAAATCAAAAAGCCTCTCTGTCACAGAAATTATTGCACTTACTCATTACCTTTAAAGTTGCACCTCTACTACTGGGAAAAAAACCCAATACAAACAATTGACAATTCTCAAAGACTGAGAATAGCTGGAGTTAAATTATAAGATTATCTCCTAGATAACCTGGAAACTTGGCGTATAATGGGTCGAGCTGCACCCTGCCATTATATAGCTAGTTAAAACCTTCATGCATCCTAGCACAGAGCTTGGTCTACAGCAGGCTTGTACCAGATGCTCATCACCCTTTCACTTTTCTGTCTCCTGATAATCTCAACTAAGGAATTAACTGTAAGAGATTTTTTTTGTATCTTGCTGTCATCAGAAATATCTTCCCAGCAACTCCACTTTTTTCCCCCTCTTTATAATTTATGAACCAGATGATTTTCATTCTGTGTTAATGTTACTATGAGGAGATGCATCATAAATTTTAGCTAATGCCTAACACAGACGATCGCTTCTTTTTAGTTGTACTTCTGGCTTTCATTCGCATAGGAAAAAACCACAAGCTCACAAGAAACAACCAGAATAGAACCTTGGTTTGGTACAAAATAACTTGAACATGTACTGAGCCACGTTCTAAAACCTGTTTTCAGAGGAGGACCACATTTTGTAATTTCATCACTTGGAGACTATTCAAGTTAACTGAAGCTCTTTTTTATTCTGTAATTTGAAGACCATTAACAAATTTTGGCAGTTACTGTTTTTTGTGAAACTGAACTCCATACGCTGATCATGAAGTTTAAAAAACACCTGAAAACTTAAATATTAGTGTAAGATGTACTACTTTAAGCATGCTTTTTTTTTTTTTAATTCATCAGAAAAACTCTTTATTACCATCTAACCACTGGGTGGCACCTCTACATAGATACCAGGTATGTCCCAACAAACCCATGTTGCCTGCGATAACCACTCCATTCCTCCCACAGCCAAGTGTTAACATTACATCAGTTTTGTGTATGCAGCCATGTTTGGGAGACAGCTAAAGGTGGTTACTAAAAATTTGCTTTGAAAAATATTCCTGAAATTTTCCTCTGTAAGTTTTCAACTCCTAATTTTGGGGAAAAATGAAGCAGTATAGAAAAAACCTGCCCTTTGAATATGTTTAAGTATTGGAAACTTTTGAGGGCATCTGAAACTGATTTGACAGATGTGCCAGAGAAGATATATGCTGAACTTTGTTGCTTTGTAGTAATATAAAATAAATCATGTATAATATTGTAGCAGCATCCAGCAAGCCCAAGCAGGGTTAAATTCAAATTTTGGTGGGCAATGAATAAGTACATGCTATTAACAACCTTACCCCCTAAGGTCAGTTTTAACTATGCTGCACTGGACTATCTCATGTGAGTGAAAAGCTCATCTTGATATATATACTCTGGCTTAGCTTTAAAGCATTGCATAAACAATAATCATCACACCAACTTACCTTACAAAGGTAATATCTCATTTTATATAGTAAGAAGCTCAAAGAACCAGATGAAGCTGTTTGACTGAGGAGACAGAAAACCAGCACCACTCATTTCTTTAAACACATGATGCATGTCTTCCTTTGCTCACATTGACTCATCTTGACTTGAGGAACAGAAACATCATGTTACAGCATAATTTTCCTACTTTCTGTGGCTACATGGAGAGATACAGAACGGTGTTTACAAATTTAGGGATATGAAAATAATTCTTAATATAAAGAGTCACACTTGCACCACTTCCCCCTCTCTCCGCTCTTTTATGTACGTTTAGCATCTTGGTTCAAAGTGATAGTTGGAAAAAATTAGCAAAGACTGTGCCCTTTACTCTTTAAAGATGTGAGCATCTTACTAGATGCTCTAATCTGCCTTAGAATAAGCCCTACTCACCTGGACATTTCGAAATTCACTGCAATTCCAGTAACAACTAGTAGAGTCTTCAATTCTTAGGAAACAAAAATTCTTCCCTGAAGAAGGGATAAAACAGGTTTGCATACACCAAAACAAGCCTCTCAAGTTCCCACTGGCCAACTGCAGGACAGGTACAGATGCAGCAGGGAGAGATGCACTGTTACACACTGCTGAACTCTACATCTCATGGCAGGGACAGAAATACTATTATTGGAAATAAATGACCACAGCATCAGACTGCAGCTGGGGACTGCATCTTACAGGAAGGTTCCTTTCAGCATGAGATCCCACAAGATTATATGGCCTTCCAGCAGCCTAATGCTCTCTCCTGCACTCATCGTGCCAGTGAGGAGACCCCTATGCAGGCCCCATGAGCCCAGTGGCACACGTGAGGGTGAACCCCCTGCAGCACAGCCCTAGAGAGTGAAGAAAGAGCCAAATGAACGAGATGCAACCAGGACTTGTGAAGTTTGGCTGGTGCAGCATAAACTCATCCATTTATCTATTCATCAAAATCTTCATAAGCCACACCCTGCAATTACAGTAAAGGAACTCGCCTAAAATGAGTTGATTTCATGAACTAAATTAGCCCACTGTCTAGAACAAAGACAACCAACTAGTGTGGTACCAGCCATTCTACAATAGCATCAATTATGCTGAGCCAGCTGAAACTCAGACTTTTGGAAACAAGGCACTGACCCACCTTTTGCTCAGAAAATAACACAGTGGCTTATATTCAATGAAGATTTGTGATTACAAATTGCGTTAGTGTAAATTTATTGTGTCACTTCTGAATATCAACAGTGTAAATACCAAGGTAATTTACAGTTACAAACATGCTCCAGGAACAAGCAATTTTTTTTTTTTTAAAGTAGCACTGTAGAGGCACCAGTTAAGGATGTAGATTTGGAAATTTAGCTTTGGAAAGTGGCCATTAAAATTTTACTAAGCTTTAAATAGAAAGGTAGATCAATTTATTACAATGATTAAGCAACTTCTTTTTGTTGTCAGGAATGGAAAATTGAATTAAAATTATATATTCAGTAAGAAGTAATAGGAAAACATGTAGTTATACTTAAATAAGTCAGCTTGCGTCATATGAGATGTTTTCTTGCTTCCAGACTTAATAATGGACTTCATAATTTCAGGTTTCAAATAACTATAACTTTTTTGCAAAAGATATCACTACAGATTTTCTCATTTGCCTGAAAACATGCATCTGCAGAGATTTTAATATAAATCCTAACATTTTACTATTTTTGGTTTAAGAAACCATTAATTACTTTCATTCAAATTCCCCACATATTCCAATGTGGAGCATCTGAGTGAAGTTTGAATCATGTCTCAAAAGATGACAATACTCAGTCACAATTTATGAGTGTTTAACGGGCCAGGTCTATGACTGTCATGTCTTAAAACAAACAATCGTCATCTTATAGGTGTATTTACAGTTATATTTATGAAAACAATTTACAAATGCTTTAACAGAGACATATTTTTAGATACAACTTTTAAAAATCTATTCTCATATTTCATATGGCTTTTCAAGTCACAAGTCTGGCAGAAGTAGTTGTTCAGGGAAATATTGAAAACTATTACACCTTTCAACAGTATAAGAATGAAGAGAGACAGTGAAAAGGACACTCAAAAACATATATGAACTGCAGTCACAGATGCATCATAAAACGTGATTTTGTCAAACTCTAGCACAGCATCAGCTTTAAGTTACCATTTCACAGTACATTCTGTAGCCCTACAGATTATCATCAGTGCTCTTCATTCTCACATTCCTTTAAAAGCAATTAATATAGCTATTTAAATTGTCCAAAGTTACACATAAAAATAAATACATGTATGTGGATGGGTTTTCTACATACCTCTACAGAGGTCAGGCTTTCTGCCAGCTCAAACAGACATCATAATGTGGATTTACACTATGAAGCGCTTCTTTGAAGTCATACGGGCTTCTTCAGAAGGACTAGCTTACCAAGTAAGTAGGCGCAGAATTCAGGATTCCTTCTAGATACAAGCTCACTGAAGATAGCCTACCTGCATCTCTGCATCTTTACAGAGCCAGAAGATCACGGGCTTCACTTTCAGAGTTTGTTTTGCTTCACTTTTTGAGGAATGAGAAGTTGGCTTCTGACAATATTTTTGCCTCTTGTCAAACCCATTTATCACTCTCCTCTTTCACCTCCTTCTCTTTTCCACAGCTACCAAAAGTGATCTTGCAGGCGGTGAGAGAAGACAAAAGAAAGGATGTAAAAAACAGAAGTGAGGGGGAAATGAAAAATGAAAATGGGAGGCTCCTGGGAAAGGAGGTGCAGACAAACTGGAGAGAATATTTTTTTAACTGGGACACTGACAGCCCAGTTAATTTTGTGTAAGGCTTTGTTATTTAAAATGAGCATTTTGTTACAATTCAGTACACTTACTTAATGCTGCTTCCACTCTGCTCATTAACAGCTCTCTTCTGGATTACTAATCTACAAGGCCTTCAACTGTTGGTTGCGAACAGCTCATTTTCCAGCCTCAATGCCTGTTCATGCTAGGATGCTTAACTACCTCCTGAGCAGGAAACACCTTTACGTTAATTATGTTAAATGTCTGGGAGCCTGCAAGCAGTTCTGAACACAGCAAAGCAGTGTTCAGACTCTTCATGATGAGCAAAACCAATGTACTCCAACAACGGGATTGTTATGGGTAAAGAAAAAAAACTAAGTAAGTTTTTAACTTTGAGGAAGCTGGTTATGACAAACTATTTCTATCTTTGGCATTGATTGGTGGTCACACTTCTATGAAAGAGGTAAGTTTTTCTTGTGTTTTAGATTTTACAAACAGTCAAAGCAGAGGCACACGCACTTTTGAGTGAAAAAAAGTTTGATTTGTCCACCATAAGCGTTAACTTTCAGCCACACCTACTCTTCGGATTGGGTCAAGTCTATTATTAATGAAAACTTCTTCACATGACAAGCAAATTTTTATATCATCCCCTTTATCTTTGATTAAAGATGCCATCTATATGATTATAAAATTACTATGGTTGTGTTTGAAGCTGATTTAAGAAATAAAACTTAAGGGAGTTAACTTGTTCTTATTAGCCTACAGCTATAGCATTGCATATTCTTACGTCTACCTGACCTGGTCTGTACCCAGCAGGAACAACCTCAGTGGTGCTTGCTGAAGGAAGTAATTTTCATTGCAGTAAATGTCATGCTTCAGCTTTCTGTCATCAAAAACCAAATTATTTTGGTATGGCACTAAGTGACAAACTATATTGTTCAAGTGTGCATGCATACTCTCTCAATGATTCTGACACTTTATTTGCTTTCTATGCTTAAGTTGCTGGAAGCTTCAAGTCAATGTTCACATGACCATTGAAAAACCAATGAAGAAACAAAAGTGCCACATACAAAGTTTTCTGCTGTTCCTTTGGAGCCATAGGAGTTTGTACCATCCTAATGTCTCAGTAGGTAGGAGCTCAGTTGGCTCTGAGCCTTATGCAAGACGTCTAATTGACAGTTGAGTACAAAGAGTAACTAAGTAAACATCTTGAATCACACAAAATAGTTCTACTACCATTTCAATCGCATTTTACTTTTAAAATAGTTCACACATTAAACTTTATCCTAAAGCATCATGTGGCACAAATGTATTATGAGTCTTGGACTTTACAACATTAAATGCAAGTCATTCTGGAGCCTGTTCAAAGACTGACTTAAGTCATCTAGGATGTCCTATTTACTACAAAGTCATCTGCCAGCAACTCTGTAGTTACCTGCTAAACCTTCTATTTTAATTTCTGCATTTGCCTACTTTCAACCCTCTAAGGGCTAGAACCAGTTTAACAAGGCATTTATCTCATCATTTGTGACCCAGATGGGGCAACTCGTTCATAAGGGACAAGAAATTAGAATCTTGCGCAGATAAATCCCCAGGATCTGGGGGCAAAACATTTTTGGTATTCTGTTTTAGATAGTAGACTATTTTGTCCTGATGATTTCTCAAACTATAATACAAACCTCTCCTTTCTTAAAAACCTTCTGCCAGCTAAAGGAGCCACAGATTCCTTTCCAAACCCCTAAGTAATCTCCAAAAGAGAGCATGAGTAAATAACTGAAGCAATCAACACTCTCTTACTAAAATCAATTATGCAAGGGAAAAGAAAGCAAGCAGTCATGTTTTCATTTTATTACATACATGGTGAAACAAGTGACAATTTCAAGATCTTCAGACCCAGTCTCCATACCCAGACTTTCAAGCATTCTAAAAGCCTCCTCTAGGCTGCTGTGTGAAGTAAATGTATATTTGAATATATAGTTAACTTGGCAGCAGACCTTTAGGACTGCAAAGTTTCTTCCTGCAAAGACACAGACTATGAAATCTCTGTCAAGACATATTCGTTATCCTTTTTTTTTCTGTCTTCATGTGCGATAATACTCATTGCAAAGAAGCTAAGGATCAAGAAGAGGTAACTAAGGAAAGCAATTAATCCCTAAATATCTGATTTGTTTTGAGATAGACCATTTTATTAGTTTAAACGTTTTAAATTGCTAATTTATAGATACAAAAATAAAATTGCTTGATTTTGTTGAAGCATCATAAAGAAATGGCCTTACTAAAGGACATCAGCTGCACTGCTTCCATCAGAAGGCAGCACTGTAGCCTGGTCTGTAATTCTGTTAATTACAAATCTTTCACATAAAAAAGGTAAATGAAATATGCCATTTTCTATTAATGTTTCCATTAATTAACAGGAAAAAAATCCCCAGAGGTATGGAAACAAGAGGACACTGAAGTCTTGGTTTCCCTAATGAAAGCTACTTCAATATAAATTTAATAATTCAGGTCTCGCTAATTAACACATGCAATAGCATTTTTAGGAATTTCAGAAGAACAACGGCTGGACCTGTAGGCAAGACACTATATCATTCCTAGGCAATGATCTCTGACATAAGTCCAGCCGTACAAAATAGCTTACACAAGCATCTCAAATACTCCTCTCCATTAAAGATGTGTCAGAAGACTAATGAAAATGGAGGCAATAAACATGAATCAAGCTTTACAAATTTCAACACAAAAATCTAGAATTAACAACCTGCATTTTACACATCCATCTCTCTATGGGTGTGAACCAGCCTGTTCATTAAAAGTTTATTTTCTTACCACATAAGTCTGTGTAATCTAAGTATTACCCCAAATCCCTTTTTATCCTCCCAGTATTGATCAGAAGTCACAAAATAGCTTAAAATGAAATGTCAGTCTCCTATCATAAAAGTTCCAGCCAAAGTATAGCTGGTATAGCCAAACACTCCCTCTGTTAATCGGCATAATATAAATTAATAAAAACAGAGTCAGTGATGCAGAAGAAAAGATGGAAACCTTCAACAAATACAGGAAGGGGCAAACCAAACTGATTATGCTACACTCTGCTGTTTTTTTGCTTGATTCTATGTCCTTAGTCGTTCTTTTTTAATGCTCCACCAGGCAAATATTCAAGGAGTTGGCTCAAAAAAGCAGGCACCAGAAGTGCCCTGTAAAGCCTGAGCAGACTGAATCGTGGATTGCAATACCAGAAGATGCAAGATGACTGAAGAGTTTTGTTTTACAGCTAACTTTTTAAACTAAAACTGCCTCTCCTCCTTAACCCTCACCTTCATTATTAAATTGTAATTTGGGCTAGATTAAAGGACAGTGGAGCAGCATAAAAGGAAGGGTGTAAAACTAACCAAAATAAACACATTTGTAAAGGGACAGGTTATTGAGGAGATGAAAATAATGAGAGTGTTCCAGCATATGAGACAAAGAAATAAGTGGAGGAAGTAAAACACTTCTGAAAGTATAACAGATTAAGGAGCATGAGGACTTCTTCAACAACCAATAGAATAAGGGCTCCTCAAGCCATTTTTTTAATCATGTATTTCTTCCTCTTGGAGGAAATGGAAAGGAGCTTTAGGAAAAATGAATTTGTATAAACATTAAAAAATTGTCTGTATTGATTCAAGCTTTTGCAATTTGCTGTTTTCTGTTGCATATGTTCTGTATAGGCACCATGTAAAAACTCAGACCCAAATATTAAGCAATGCAATGTAATTAACAGGTAAATTATATTAAAGCCAAAAAAAGAGGGTGTAAGAGGTAAAGACTAGTATTATTTGTACTGCAATTATGCTGAGAATCTAACTGTGGTAGGTTCTGTCCCAAAAAGTGGGTATGTCCAGTAAAAGGGAAGGGAGGAGACACAATTACGCTGAAACATCTGCAATTATCCAGCAGCTCCTTTGTCAGGTTTATCACCGGCAAGACTCAACATCTGATAGGGAGGACTTATGGCAGGAGGCATCAACACAAAGTAACAGCTGGTGTGAACATCAAAGCCAACTGACAGGATGTGAACAAGTTCCTGGAGGTCATCCAAGATATACACAACAGAGGTACCTCTATGGTCTTTCCAATCGAGATCACGGGACAATAGTGACGGTCACACAAATTTGAGGAAATTTCTAGTAACCTCCAGGATAACAGATGTATCAATGGTAACACTTCATTACCAGCTAAATAATAGTGAAGGACAAAAGGGAATGCCACACTATGGTAAAATATATTCAGTTCTTTGCTTGGACATGGATTTGTGTTCAAATTCAAGGTTACAAATTCAAACAGGTAATTAACAAAGTCAAACAAGTAAGTTCAACAACAAGTATTCAAAAAAAAAAAAAAGACTACAAAGAGTCTAAAAGGAAGAAAGAAAAA
>WEIV01002824.1:670774-687022 GCA_013390005.1 Calyptomena viridis
CGAGCCGCGCCGCGGCAGGCGGGCTCCCCGCCGGTCGCACAGGAAGGGAGCGGCCCGCCTGTGATCCGTGCCCAGGGTGCGCATTAGGGGCCATTATCTTGTTGTTGTTTTCTGCTAACCCTTAGGGTGTGCCCCGCGCCCCGGACACTTGTGCAAGGCGCGGGAAAAGGCTGCCCGCCCGCCCGCACCGAGCGGGGGCAGCGCCAGGGGCTTCGCGCTCCTCCGGCACCTCCTAACTTAAGGGAAAAAAACGTGAATAAAGAACATCAGCTGTACAGTCGAGGGGACTCCTCAGGAGCTGGCACACCCCAAACCTTGCAGCGCTGCATTTTGTCTCGGTGCCCGCCACATTAATTAATTAGCTGCTTATCCCTCTTCGTGGGAATAAATTGGCTCCGACCGCCCTGCTGGCTCTTAGGCAGAGCTGTTTCGGCGGGAAGCATAAGGCTGAGGCACCTTGCAGCGGGAGGATCGTGTCAGGTCGTACCGTGGCGGTCCCACGTGTTCCTCGGTGCTTTTAGGAATCTTCCTCTAAATGACCCTGAGGTTCAGTTTTCCTTAGGAGACTTACTGTTGTGCGCTGAAAGATACTGTCTATCTTAAGTGGCATCTAATAAGCATGCGTTTGTCTTGTATAAGGAGCTTTGTAGCGTGGTTGTCTTTTTTTGGTTCTGATTTTGCTTGCTACTGATGGGACATACAAAATTGTCTGCTAAAAATGCTGAGACGAGATAATAAAAATGTTGGAAGTCCATATGCTGGAAAAACTTTAAATTCACTGTTATGCAATGTCATAGTCAGCCAATATATGACAAACACTAAATAAATTCATGAAAATAAATTAATGCGGGGCTGGGGGTTTATGGCAGGAGGACAAGGATGTGAGCGAGGCAGAGGAACACAAAATACAGAAAGGCTGGCTGAGCAGCTAAGTCCTACCTATACTACTGGTTTACCCAAAGCGATATGTACACTTTTCTGGGGAGCAAATTCAGTTCTTTCCTGAGTTGTGAGTAATTTACTTCTTTAGTGATTAACTAAACAGAATAATTTATGAAGAAGGATTTTTCCCAAAATTAAGTATGTGTCATGCCAAAGTTGGGCAGAACTGGAGAGGAAGATAGTTGTACTCTCAGGAACTGAATAAGGGATTGACGAAAAAAAGTCCGTTTCAGTAAAGCAATTTATATGAGCATAAAAATCATAGGGTCACAGAACACTTGAGGTGGGAAAGGACCTCTGAAAGTTGTCTAGTGCAGCCCTCTGCGCAAGCAGAGTCATCCAGAGCATGTTATTCAGGACCAATCCATTTGGATTTCAAGTATCTCCAAGGGCAGAGACAGCAAAACTGATGGAAGGTACCATGCTGTTCTTGATGGATGAGTAGAAACAAAGCAGGAAGTCCTAATTCCTCTATCTGAATAGGATTTTTGGACACTGTCTAGACATTGTAAAAATTCAAATAACTACTTCTCTTACTTTAGCCTAAAATTATTACTTTCTGTTTCCTTGACCGGAGAACCACAACTGGTGTGACCATGGCATTTTCTGACATTCACCATTGAACAAGCCAGATAAATATACTACTACGTCTGGGTACTCCATTTCCATTTAGGTGTCAATTAGAATCAGAATTCTGTTGTGCCAGAGCAGAGGTGACTTAATTGGTGTTGGTGAACCACTTCCCCTAAACAGCACTGGGAAGAAAGGAGTCTGGGTCAGTGTAGTTGTGGTGTCTCTTCTCTCTTCTGCTCTATCAACTAGGTACCCAGTTCTTGGTAGATCAGACAGATGACGGTATGTTCAGCAGACCTGTGCTACTTCATTCCACATCAAAAAAAGAGACATGTTTGGCCTGAAAACATACAGTTTAAATGGCAGAAGAGAAAAAAGAAGTGCAAGGCACACATCTCTTCAATTACTCTAAGACTATCTTGGCAGTGTCTGAATCAGCATTAGCACCAAGGAGTACCTAGAAAACATGCAGTTACATCTCTCGAGAGAGAGTTAAGAAATATGCATTCTATATCTGCTTTGAGGTATCCAGCATTTGTGCTTTGGTGCTAACATGTAAGTGAATATGTTTGGTTGTTAATATTCAAACTTTGGCCAAAATGCAAATCTGGTTGTTAAATACAGCAGTGTCAAAATAATGTGTGATCTTGATCCAAAGAGATTTGTAGAGGCCCAGTACTTTCAGTTTTACCTGGCTTATTTAGAAGGTTTGGATCTCTTCTTTCAGGAAAGGCATTTTTAAGGCCATTAGTTAAGATAGACATTCATTAGAATTACCCAGTCATTTAGGAAACTTTAAATGATGGTCATGTTTATGTCAGCAGTCATTCTATGTCAGTTTAAGCCAGGAACATGCAACAGAACAAGTCAGTCTAGCTTTTATCTGAACCAACAAAATTTTGCAACAGTTCATAGCACTTCATACCACGGAAAGGTATTATGCAACAAATTATCCTTCTCCTGTTTAGTATCATTCCAACATGATGAAAAAGAAGATGATTGAGTAGCTAGATTAAACTTTATCATACTCAATATCCAGCTAGGTTGACTGCACAATGTATGTGTGATGTAAAAAAAGAAAAAAAAAAAAAAACAAAGAAAGATGCTAATTTTGGAGTTACAGTGAGAATCTGACCAATATAGACTCAAAATCTTTGAAGTTGTTACAGAAGTTAACTAACGCACAAGCTGAGATAACACTATTTATTCAAACAATTGATTTTCCATTTTTATTCAAATAATTGATTCTCCCTTTTTATTGTTTCAAAACAGAAACAATCACTGTTCTAATATAAAACTGTTCCCACATGTGGCACAATATCTGTGAAAACAAACAAGCAAAGAACCAAACAAACTACTCCCCCAATCTAAAGCCTACAATCAAATTACAGAAAAATAGGAATAGATTATCATGAACTTGGTCACCAAATATGTTATCTTCTTTTCCAATACAATGCAAGTTTGAAATTTCCTCCAGAAACAGTACATGCATGCATGTACATGTATGTACATTTGAGATTTAAAGAATTTGCTTTGAAAGAATATAAGAGTGCTTTGGGTCCCACACTTGGGAGTTGGTGGTAAAAGAGCAATAAGGTACACAGGGGCCCAAATCCTGCTTGTGTCCCACATAAAACACTTAAGTTCCAAAGTATGGTCATGAAATCCCACATTCATTTGACACCTAACCCTGTGGGCACCTAAATTTCAGGGTTGCCTCCCTGTTTGTCTTGAAAGGGCCCCAGGTACTTAGGGATTCACCTCCCCACATGCTCAGAGTTGCCTCAGTCTTCACGGGACCAACTGTTGGATGCCTGCTTCTTGCCTAAGTCTGACAAGGAGCTAAAAACTAGGTGTTGCTTGGCCTAAATCTCTGCTGGGACTCCCTGTGGTTGCATATTTGGGTCTTGTTCAAGTCACACAGTAATAGCAGACTCTGTGCAAAATGCCATACTGCCTTCCATTTTTTACAGGAGTTCAAGGTATGATGTAGAAATAGTGATGGAAATGGTAGCTTTATTTCAGGAATATCCTACCTACACAGGTACGTTCTACCTCACAGCCATATCACAATCGTTTTTTTCTGGCCCAACAAGACTAGAGGTTCCCTGCCTACACCTGAAAAGAGGAGTCCCACTCCGTGCCTTGAAACAGAAGGCATAAATGAATGTTCTCAGTAAATTATCAGATATGGCAGGATGTTGGTGATCACTCCCAGGGGTTAAAGACAGACTGGAAAATGAAACTAAATATTATAACCAGGGAAAGCCAAGGCTAGGAACTAAGTTAGTTCAGTAACATACCAACCAGAATATGCAGGAACAGCAATATATTGGAAGCCAGGGAAGAAAAGAGACCCTTAAAACAAATAGGAGGGCAAACCTCACAAAGTTAAGAAAGCCCATGTCACAGGGAAGGACTTTGGAAAAATGGCAAGCAGAGATTGAATGAGGTTAGGACTAAGGAATCTGGAAGCAAGAGACAGTGATTTCAGCTTCAACAAAGAAGTAAATTTGGAAATCAAGAATTTCTGGGATTGCCTTACATACCCGGTAGGTGGGGCAAAACATCAGTCAGGCTCAAAGGGCAATCTTCGCTTAGTCAATGTTATTGGTGTGCCAGTTACCATGAGTTGCCCTGGTCTATCTGGCAGCTGGGTTGCCTGGGGTGAGCACACAGGTGCTGGAGCTGAAGTACATGGAAGCACCTCAGGCTCTGAGGGACATTTTGGAGTGGGATTGAATTTACATAACCTTATGCTCTCAATTTCTTCTTGTGCACACTGCATGATTACTTCAGACTAATTTAGATTTGTGTGTTGGATGCTTTTGGTCTCATTTGAAGTTGTCTGGTTCCCATCATGGTCTAATTTGGGATCTTTGCCATTTAGCTTCATCTGTGAGCTGGTACCTCTGTTGAAAGCACGTTCATCTCCTAGGTGCCAGTTATTCATCAGATCAAGTCAAAAAAACCTGTGACCCTTACTAGGCTCAAGATTTCACCTGCATTCTTCTGCTAGCTTTGGCTTAATTAATGATCCGATTATTCATGGCCAGTTCTACAAAATTCATTGATACTTTGAGATTTTTATTCCATAAACCGAGTATTCCCCAGCAGATAGGTGCGAGTAGAATTTCAAATAGGAAATTAGCATATTCAGTCAATCAATTCAGTATTACAATGGTTTCTTATTCTTATTTATCCTGTAGAATGCCAACAATTTCTCTGAGATTTTGAGTTACATATATATTCTCACAGACGAAAAGTGTCATATAGACCTCCCTGCTACCCACATACCTCCTATTAGCTACTGAAAGAGTCCTACAACTCATCCTTGGGCCTTTAAAGAAGCTTTTGCATTAGAATCCTACAGCTTACAAGAAGCAAACAAAATTAGTCATATATATAGTTCATGGGGTTGTATAATTTCAGTGCTTACCCATTAGAAGGCCACAACAAGGCCAAGGTGTAGCATATGGTCTTTAACATGGAATTTTATGGTGCTATCCACAGCCACTGTAGGGATTTTGATGTACAAGTGAACTACTTCTGCATCAGTTTCTACCTCCACATAATACTCCCATAATGATGCTAACAGTGAGAGTGCTCTGTTTGATTTTATTGCCAAATAGGTGCAGCCTGTAAGTCCAGGCAGATAGCCAAATAGATTTCAGTTATGAAATGTTCAGGAGTTCCCAGTATAAGACATCACTTTTATTCTTGCTAATACACCTGTGTCTATAGTTTTCATTCCTTCTCCAATCTGTTCAAAGAAGAAAAAAAAATCTGTCCCAAGAAAACATTTCTTTTGGAGTTTCCTTCTCTGTTACCTGCCAAGTGCTTCTCTCATTCTGTTAATGACAATCCAATGTTACTTTTCTCCTAATGATAACTACCTTTCACTGAAGGGCAGTGTCAGTACGAAGCCAAGACAACACCTACAACTCACTCTGTTCTTGCTCTGAGTATCCAAGTGTTCTTCTGCCCCCTGTAAAAGACTAATGTTTCCTCTGTATATTTTTCAACTTACAGTTTCTTTGAAGTTTTCAATCTTTGGACTTGTCAGTTTGCATGAAGAATTTACGTAAAGATTCTGTGCCTGGTCTCGAGCTGAACAGTAATTAATATCTGTAAAACACTGTATATGTGCTATGTCAATAATGGTTCACTATGGTATCCAAGGTTTTTTTCTCCCCGAAAAGGTAACAGGGGAAGATAAAATAACTATGAGGAAACAGACTATAAAACTAGTCTGAAAAGAATGCTGTGGATGCTAATCAGAGGAAAGAATGTGCCATGTTGTGGCAAGTTTTTTTGTTTCCCATCTTGGTGGTTCTGTAGACTGATAGAAACTGAGTGGGAGGTGGGATGTGCTGCTTCTCATGAGAGTAGGAGGCCATTAATTGGCAGCATTGTGCTACTCTGTGCATCAGGGGCTCCAGCGTCCTCTGAAGTTTGATTAAAAGAAAAAAAATAATGTGAATTCTAGTACTCTGTTCTCCTGTAGTCACAATTTAAAGGTATACTAGTAAGACCATGGATCAATTCAATTAAAAAGCACTCCACATTAACATAATAATGAGGCATTAGGAATATAATACCGACAAATTGTTAATTTACTGCTTAATATCAAGATTTGCTTATGTTTTACTGAGCAGGCATAGCTTTGCTGAAATATATATTTCTAGGCTAATATTTTTTGTCTTTGTTTCTCCTGCTTTCCAGTTTTGCATTGGTTAGTGTTCATAGTACTGCTACACTTTTATGGTTGCCCAAAAGCAAAGCTATAGCAAGTTCTTGTCTTGCATCCTGATCTAAATTTTTGTTTATTCTCTAAGTTGAAATTAACTTGGACATCTGTCACCTTAAAGAATCATTTTAAATTTTTTTACTAAATCAGCAATGCCATTCTGTTACATTTTCATCATATTCTCATGGAGATCTATCAGCCAGCATGGCTTAAGTTAGGATAAGATCTTTCTCTTTCAGTTTTTAAGAAGGAAGGCAGAAACTACAAGGAAATTTAAAATTAATTATTTTATAGAGATTCCAGGTGTATTACTTAATCAATAGTTCTGGAAATCAAATACATAATTACCAATTATTTTTAGTTATTTATACTGACAAGAAGATGAGCTGGTAAATGGAAAAGCACGCAGGAAGGGAGGTCTCTATCTTCAAAAATTTACAGTCTAAAGCGAACATGCTAAAGACTGAAACATAAGCACAGCTGATTAAATTGCTGTAGAAATGAGTATCCTATGAGAAATCCAAGAGCTTCTGTAACCTAGTTTGGTGCTAAAGAATCTGCAATTAACTATTAAGATGACCAGATGTAATTAAAAGCATAACCGTTCCTATATATCCGCAGATAATACAGGAGCATTACTAGGAAATTGAAACTGTCTGTTTATAGTTATTTTACCAGTCACTCCTTCCTCTTGTATATTACACAGGTCTACAATATAGATCCTGTGAAAACCACCAGCCTGCACCACTCTGTACAGCCATCATCTCTGTCCTCTTCTCAGATGAATCTAAACCTTGCACTGTCTCATGGAAAGTCATCTAAAGAGGAAGTTTTGAAACAGCCTGGTGAAGTAAACCAGATATTGAGAATCCCAGAGAGTAGAAGCATGAAGTGGCAGATCTCTTTGTCAGCATTTGCTTTTCCCATGATAATCCCCTGTGATCACAGAGAATAAGGATGCAATATTTAAAACAAGCATAGAGAGTGACTGTGAGAATGCAAGTCAGTGAATTTCTACCATCAATAAACAATAATTAGGGAGTTATCTACCAGTTGTTCCACAAAAGAGTAGGTGAAGGAGAATGAGTAAGCTGAAATTTATTAAGTCTTTACAAACCTGCCCTTCCCAATAAGTTATCAAGGAAACTATATAATTACAGGTGAAGAGAAAAAAAGACAAACAGAAAGAGTAAGAATAACCAATATGAGACCAAACAAGGAATGGACTTCCTTAAACATCTCCAATAAAATTGTTCTTATTTTAAATACTTAATGATGAACTAAAATATGTAGCAAGACAGTAAAATTTGTAGAAAGTTTTGTTGGATAGCTAAATGAGAGAAGTTAATGAGGAGTTCCAGCTGGAACCAGCACCATAAGGATGAAGTAGCGGGTAACAACGGCCAAGACTGGGCCACGCTAGGGAGAAGAGTCAAACCTGCTGTCAGGAAGGTGATTGCTTGTCCTGGGCCCTCATGTGGGACACTACAGAAGGATTGATGGGGTCTTTGGACTATTACTATCTATTACTGCCTTTTTCCTATTACTGTGTACTTTTTACCCCCATGGCCACAAGTATTGCTGGCAAAGAGACTTTAAGCTCTTTGATGACTGCTCTAGATGACTGCTATGCTCTAAGTTGTGGTAAAGGGACATGGTGGTGTTCCTTTTTGACCCTACCAGTTAAGGAAATGGGCTCAAAAGGAGAAGATATATTATGCGGATCAAAGCCAGTGTAGCTGGTGTCACAGACAGAGCCTTTGATTTTTATGCCCATGGATCATCTTCTGGGAGCAAGGACTGATAGGAAGCAATGGCACCAGTGTGAGAAAGAAAGGCAAGAGCATCTTTGCCAACAGTCTTGTTAATCTATTGATAAAGGTTTCTAAGCATGTTCACCAGACTATGAAGATCAAAGCCTAGAATGAAGTGGAGAAACTGGTTGAATTTAAGATGCTAAGGGAAGGAAGGAAGGTACATAGCAAAGACCTGGACTTCAGGAGACTGGACTTCAGATTGGTCAGGGAATGGGTAGGCAGGAATCCCTGGGGAGCCAAGAAAGAAAAAAAAAACTAGTTGATCTTCAAATAAAATCTGCTTGAAGCGCTAGAATGGCCCATTGTGATTGCTCAAGATGGACAGATACTACAGGAAGACAGATTAGCTGAAGAGCAAAGTTCTAGCTGATCTCAGATGTAGAAAGGAAATACATAGAAAAGTGGAAACAGGGTCAGGCTACCAGGAGATCTAGCAGCATCACTCAGGCATGCAAGAGTTGAATTAAGAAAGCTACACAGCTGGGGTCGAAACCACCAAGGAACATAGAGGGCAACAAGAAGGACTTCTACAAATAAGCAGCCTTGAAAGAAAGGTGAAGAAAAATGTAAGCTCATGGCTAAATAGTGCAGGCAAAATAGAAAGGACGTTGTGACAAATTATATAGAAAATAATGAAGTACTTAGTGCCTTCTTTGCCTTTTTTCTTATTGCCAAAGTCAGGTCTCTGAGCCTAGTAGCAAAATGTAGGGACTGACACACTGCCCTCTGTACAGGAAGATCAAGCTAGGAAGAATTTAAGTATTTCTGGACATAGGACCAGACAAAATGCAGGTATAGAAGTTGAAACAGTTGTGAGGCTCCTCTTTGCCATCTTTGAAAGGCTGGGGCAACTAGGGGAACTCCCCAGTTGCTGGTAAAAGACAAATATTACATCAATACTTTAAAAAGCCAAGAAGGGAGATCTACAACACGATCATCTCCTGGGAAGATGAGGGAACAAGTCCTCCACATTTCAGACACATGAAGGACAGAAGGATGACTGGAATCAACCAGCAGAGATTTATCAAGGTTAAATCATCCTTGACCAACCTGATTGCCTTCTATGACGAAATGGCTAGCTCTGCGGATGAAAGGAGAGTTACAGATGTAACTTACCTGAAGCAAGACTTTCAACACAGTCTTTCATGGTGTACTGGTAGCTAAACTGAGGAGATGAGGACTGGATGAGTAGACTGCAAGGTGGGTGAAAAACTGGATGGACTGCTGGGTTTGGAGAGTGGTGGTTAATAGTTCAACGTCGTATTGGGTTTGTGTGTCAAAGTTTTGGTAGTGGGGGTGCTGCAAGGTTCTTCTGTGGGAAGCTGCTATGGGAAAGTTCTCCTAGGTGTGATGGCCAACACCAGCCAGCTCCAAGATGGATTTGCCACTGACCAAAGCCAAACCCATTCAGCAATGGTGGTAGTACCTCTGGGATAACAGATTTAAGAAGGGGGAAAAAATGCTGCCAGAAACAGCAGCAGAAAGAGGAGTGAGAATATGTGAGAGAAACAGCCCTGCAGACACCAAGGTCCATGAAGGAGGAGGTAGAGGAAGTGTTCCAGGTGCTGGAGCAGAGATCCCTCTGCAGCTTGTGGTGAAGATCATGGTTAGGCAGGCTGTTGTCTTGCAATCCATGGAGGTGCATGCTGAAACAAATATCCCAACCTGCAGCCTGTGGAGGACCCCACATCGGAGCAGGTGGATGCCCAAAACAGTCTGTGACCCTGTGGGGAGTCCATGCTGCAGTGGGCTCCTGGCAGGACCTGTGCCCTGTGGAGAGGAACCCACACTGGAGCAGATTTGCTAGAAGGACTTGTGACCCTGTCAGGGACCCAGGCTGGAGCAGCCTGTTCCTGAAGGACTGTACCTCGTGGAAGGGACCCACACCAAAACAGTTCATAAAGAGCTGTAGCCAGTGGAAAGGACTCATGTTGAGGAAGTTCATGAACTTCTTGTGGGAGGGACACCACACAGGAACACACAGGGGAAGAGTGTAAGGAGTCCTCCCTCTGGAGAGGAAGGAGTAGCAGAGACAGCATGTGATGAACTGACCCAAACCCCTGTCCCTTGTGCCCCTTGTGCCACTGGAGAGGGAGAAGGTAGTAAAAATAGGGAGCAAAGTTGAGCTCACAGAGAGGAGAGAGGTAGGGGAAAGGTGGTTAAAGATTTAGTTTTTATTTCTTGTTACCGTGCTTTGGTTTTGATCATCAAGAGATTAAATTAATTTTCCCCAACTTGTGTCTGTTTTGCCTGTGATGATAACTAGTAAGTGATGTCTCCCTGTCCTTATCTTGACCCACAAGCCTTTCATTACATTTTCTCTCCTCTGCATGGGGGTGATAGAGTGGCTTTGGTGGGACTCTGGTGTCCAGCTACAGTCTACCCATCACAAAGGTCTGCCATTTAGTATAGTCATTGTTTACTTGGACAATGAACCGGAACACACACTGTTGGGTTTTTGGGTGATGGAGAGTGGGTGGGGTGGGGTGATTGATATGCTGGAGGGCTGAGCTGTTATCCACGATGATCTCAGCAAACAAGAAGATGGAAGAATCATGGAGTTCAAGAGAAGCAAATACAAACTCCCTTCCAAGCAGTGGAAGCCAAGCATATTCTGGGCTAAGTCAGACACAGTGTGGCCAGTAAGTCAAGGGAAGTGATTTTTTTCCCTCCCACTCAGCACTGGTGAGGCCACCAGTAATTATACCTCTTATGGAATAAGACAGACTTTAGGACTTTTACCTTTTTTTTTGCCATCAACTTTAACACCCATCCTCCTATTGCATGTGCATCATACACTCACTTTTTTTCCCTGAGAAATCAGAGTAATTTAACAGCTAGCTCATATAACAAATGTTGTACAAATATGACCAAGAAAAAAGAAACAAGAAAAACTTGCATCCAATATTGATTTTAAATTCACTAAAAAGTCTTTGTAAATTTAAATCTTGATAGCATGCTTCATTAATGGAGAAACAAAGATATATCAGAGAATACATATATATATATATTCAGAATTGGAGTTATCAACATTTTAGTACAACAAAATAAGCAGAGTGAATTTGGAATCACTAAGAAAAATTCTTTCCCTGGATAAAAGTACCAAAGATCATCCAGTCATACCAAAAACCCAATTTTGTCTGGAATAGAGAAATCCTGTGTATTATTAAAAATCATTCTTTCTTTTCAGAAATCTAAGAAAGAAACCATGATCTGCATCAGATGTAATAGACACATAGGTTTACTGAGAATGGAAAATTACTTTTCTGAAGCCAGGGTGACTTGGATTGCCAGGGAATCTGGCCTGCAGTCTGTGCCTCACACATGGCACTCTGTCTATCCATGAAACCCTGTGATATTTGCTATTTTGTTGCACCAGTATGTCAGGTTTCATAATTTAGCCAATAGACCAAGTTGTAATGAGTAGCTATGGATGACTGTGTTCAACCCAGATGCTTGAACTTATGCAGTGTAACACAGAAAAGGAATTAAATCCTCATTGAAATTATTTTAATATAGAGTCATAGAGTAAGAAATCTTCTTATTAAGGTATAAAAGATTACTTGGTGACAAATAGCAGTTAATTCTGGTTTTAGTTTGGGGAATTCCTGAGTGCCAGGTGACACACAGGTGCTTAGTGTCTTCTTGTACTGAGGACTGGACTGCCCATATCTCAGAAGCTGACCTTTCAATGGTGTGAACAGGTCAGATTAATGGTAACAGCTCTTCTTGCCTAAAAATAAACAACCTAAGGGCTCTTCCAATAGCCTGATGTTCCAATATCTTCCTTCTACTATTGTTTTATTTTCTGGCTGTGCTGTGATTCAGCACTAAGTTAGTGATGATCCTTTGTCATAAATGGCTAAATTTGTTTTTCATACATAGATGGAGCCAATCATGTCCCATACCGAGGTAGTATTGACAAAGCCATTAAACTGTCTGTCAGTATTCCCAACAGAAAAAAATGGAAGCATTGGGAATCATCCTCCTACTGCCTTTTGAATACGAGGCGCTCGTCTTTGGTAAGTACTTAGCATTAAGTATTGCTTAGTATAAACATGTGGAGGGATAAAACCTAGCTAAGTGAACAATCAAATATTGGCATTGTCAATATATTAAAAAAGAAAGCTTAAGAACTGATTTATGTTTTTAAGAAATCTCCATATGTACATAATGTGAAATCTTAAAAAATGCTATTTCCTTTCTTCCTCACTAAGACCAAGATTTCTTAATGTGTCTACAACAAAACCCAAGAACTTTTGTTCAAGGTAAATAATAAGCAGCAGACCTAGAACTAGGATTTCCTAATGTCCAGTCACTTATTATAGCAACAAAAGGTTTTTTTGGTAGTCTGAAATATGACTTAGGAATTTTAAGTTAGAACTAAAATAGGAAATGGGGATTTGAACTAGATTATCTTTGAGGTTGCCTTCCAACCCAAACGATGATAGAAAACTAGGGGCTGCTAGCACACCTCAGTTATTTAGAAGAGTTTAAAAACAATCTAGAATATTTCCAAATCTATTTGCTATTACAGAAGACAAATATTAGTAGATGAAGAGAGCATGAAAGGAGAATTATATCCAGATAAGAGTGATTTTTTTTTTACTTCCGCAAACTTATAAATTAAAAATCTATCTGGAAAACATTATGTGCCATCAGACATGATACTTGAATCTTGTAAAATTTCCAGGAAGTTCTCAGATGAATGAATCAGCTTCTCATGTAATTAATCAAATTAATTCTTCACTGGGAGTAGGCAACAATGAGCTATTTATCTAGATATAAATAGCAGCTTTATGAGTTTCATTTGACTCTTACTCACTGTTGCATGCTAAAAGGTGTACGTTAGTGATTCTCACAATCTGGTTTTGTATACACACTCAAGAGACAATAGCTAGGAAATGGAAATAAAATATCTTTTGCTTTCTATTGAAAACTGTTTGAGAAGTGAAGGAAAAACATCAATAGTGATTGCTGGTCAGTTTCTAATAAAACACTGGAACAAATAAAGTTTCACATATCTGTGTCTTTTGCCAATGATTTAAGGGAGTCAAGGTTTTACACAAAGAGGAGCCAGGGTTCATTCTTGTACATAGGTGTATATATAACTTATGTAAGTAAGTATATACATTATATACTTAGAAAGTATCCTTACGTTGTGGTATGAATAGGTGACATAAAATACCAGTTCTACAAAAGCAGTATTTAATTCGTTCCGTGAATATCAGTTATCTCAGTTCTAGCAAAACACAGAGGTAAATACTATTTCACATTTTATTTCAGGTAACTTTTCAGCAACCAAATGTTGTCATGATTTGCATTTACTAACATGTTCTAACTTTGTAGCTACTCCTGCTTTGAGAAGGGGTGTTGGCCTAGAGGTCAGGAAAGGACTCCAAGGGTCCCTTCCAACCTAAATTATACACTGATTCTGTTTATAAACTTCATCTGCACTGTCATTACACAAAAACATAACTGCCCACAAATATGTAAACCATCTATTCAATTTCTCTTATTTCTGTTAGAATTAAGGCATCTTTAATTATAATGTTCTCCTTTACAAGCATCTTTGCATTCCATATGTACTCAATAATAGGTGTTTTGATTCAGGTGCTATTAGGCAATGACGCAGTATGTTGTCTGATGATGACATTTGAAATGGGGGAATACTGCTTGAGGATCTTTGGAATTAGAAATATGTTAGGCTCTTTTCCTTCCAATTTAGACTGGTCCATTCTGCCAAGTGATGGTGCAACTTAAAGCATTAGATAACAATGTGGGAAACAATATGACAAAGGAGGTAATTCCTTTTTTATTGTATCTATTTTGACATTACATCATAGCAATTATTTTTAATATTTGGATTCAGATTATTTGTAGTCATAATGATAGCTAAGTTGGCATTCACTTCAGGTTTACTTTATTTGTTCAGTAGTCACATTACATCTCGTGTGCTTATCTACAACCAACTTTGTCTCAGTACGAGAACCTCATTTGCTCATTGAACTATTGTCTTTATAGTCTCACATACATTGTAAAAATCTATCTTGCTACATCTGTGTCTGGTAACTATATCAGCAGTTTGCTAGGATGTTTAAATAGGAAGATACCCTACATCACAAATTATCTCATTTTATAACTCAACTGTCCTTTATCGTCTACTTGATCCTGTGTCTAGATCCAGAAAAAGACTTGGGCACTCTATGGTGTTTAATTTTCAGCCTGTGAAGTGGAATCCATATGCCTGAGTCAGGTGCTTATATTCCTTATATTACACATAAGAGAATAATGCAAAAGTAAATGTTTAATCTGTTTGGTAGTTGTCATTAGTAATTAAGAGAATGCTGGTTGCAGTCAGTCTAGCTGGCCAATGTCATGTTTCAAGAGCTACAGCAGTGGAGGTTAAGACCTTAGGAGTTGAGCACCGGCAGTGTCAAGAAGGGCTCACAGTACAGACACACTAGCAGTGCTATTGGTAACAGCAGTGATGCCACACTCCTTCTTGCCTGCGAAAAAAAAAATGAGCTGGCATTATCTTTAGTGATGCTGCATGTGCTGTGTGTCTTCTTTCCCTGTGCTTTGGGGTAGTTCATACCAAATATTATGTTTACTCCAAGTTTACATCAGCTTACCCGCTTTTTTTAATTAATATGTCACAAAAACCCTCAGAGTGAAGGTCAGGAAAGTTTAATTGTGTGTGTCCCAAATCACAGAAGTGCCACAGCTGCACGTTTTGCTTATAGAGCACTAACAAAAAAGGTTAATTTTATATTAGAGCTCGTGTTTGGAATATTATGTTTTATAAAAAATAAGTCATCATGACAAACTTATTTAAACTGGGGGGAAAAAACCCCAAGCAAACAACAAGCTTTTCAGACTTTTCTAATCCTTCAGCTGACTGAATAAAAATACTAGAGTTCCACAAGTCATACTGTTGGATCAGCAACAGTATAACATTAATAAAATGCCAGTTTTTGTGTAAACCCCAGGAAGAGTCAGTAATAACTGCAGTTAGTTCCCGAAATCCCGAAGACTCCTTCAGCAGCAGTGGCCACTGCGTGACATCTGGTGGCCACAAGGCAGCACGGCCAGAACGCGGAACTACTGAAACTGCAGCGTGCGCCACCCCCCACCAGTAAACACACGCTGTATCGGCTCTCCTCCAAACCTGCCAAAACTCCCGCTGCAATACGTTTGCCGCAGTTGTGCGTTTTGCCACGGAACAAGTCAGCTACGACCACGGATAGTGTGTGGCACACTGAGATACATGTCTTCCTCGGAGTTACGATGTTTCGTCCCACCCGAAAGTAGTGTCTTTCCCATGTGCCTCTTTAGGTGTGGCACATTGAGATGGGAATTTTCAGAGCATTATTCAGAGAATTATGGGAGATGTCCTTGAAATTGCAGAGGTGGAATTCACCTAGTGGGACGACAAAAACTAATCCAGAATGATACTTCGGTATATAAGAGATGTTGCTGGTGGCAGCAGGTGCTCCTCATCCTGCTGTGAATGTGGTGTAAAAATCACAGAATCATAGAATGTTAAGGATTGGAAAGGGCCTTAAAGATCATCTAGTCCCAACCCCCCGCCACAGGCAGGAACACCTCCCACTGGACCAGGTTGCTCAAGGCCCCCATCCAGCATGGCCTTGAACACTTACAGGGATGGGACATCCACAACCTCCCTGGGCAACCCGTTCCAGCGCCTCATCACCCTCACAATAAAGAATTTCTTCCTAGTATCTAACCTAAATTTTCCCTCTGTGCCATTACTCCTTGTCTTCCCTGTAGGCCCCCTGCAGGTGTTGGGAGGTTTCTTTGAGGTCTCCACACAACCTTTTCTTCTCCAGGCTGAACAGCCCTGACTTTCTCAGCTCGTCTTCACTGGGGAGGTGCTCCAGTCCTCTTATAACCTTCGCGGCCCTCTCATTGACTTGCTCCATCTATCAGGGTAGGCAAGATCTACTCCATAAAGAATAACAGAACATCCCGAGTTGGAAGGGGCCCACAAGGATCGTGGTGGAGTCCAGATCCTGGCTCTGCACAGAACTGCCCGCAGGATCACGCCATGTGCCTGACAGCGTTGTCCAGATGCTTTTTGAACTCTGGCAGCCTCGGTGCTGTGAGCACTACCCTGGGGAAACAGGAGACGAGAACAATCGG
>WEIV01002824.1:687867-707938 GCA_013390005.1 Calyptomena viridis
GCGGGGCTGCGCGGTGGCTGCCGGGCGGTAACGGGAAAGGTCCCTTTGGCTCTGCGGCTGGGGGGGGATGCAGCCTTAGGAAATGCTCATTTACTCCTTATCCACCGGGTGTTTGTAGCTGGGAACTTAACTCATCCCGTGCTTTGTACCAAGTGATGCATTTAGTGCCCCGGTGACAGCGTTGATCACTCCTGCAGGAGCGTAGTTATTGGAGAACCTTTAAGAAAATGTGTTTTATTCATACTTGTGCTGACTTGTTTTTTTCTGGGGGGGAATGGGTTACAGTTTTAGCTGAAGAAGCAAACTGATCTACATGTGCTGCACTGTCCATTGGAAGAATGACAGATGACAAAGATGTACTTCGAGATGTGTGGTTTGGGCGAATACCGACATGTTTCACTCTGTATCAGGATGAGATAACTGAGAGGGAAGCTGAACCTTACTATGTGAGTATGACAAAGGTAGTCACAAATAGTCCAGTGCCGTGGTTATGTTTGTTTCCTTCATTCTCATCATGTGTGCTACTGTGTGTTACTAAAAAAAACAATGTTTTTCTTCTTATTCCTGGTACCTTCTGAAAGTAAACGTATAGCCATGCTGTGTGATTCTTGTCTCTTCACAGCAGATTGAATACTTCAAGCTTGTTTCATTAGTGAGGGAAACTTACCACAGATAATTAAGATCTTTAAAAAAAAATTATGAAAAAGTCAACAAGTGATTACAGGCAAAAGGGGGAGGCTCCACATGAGTCTGTATGTTCTTGGATAATGACCAGAAAGGAGAGAACTTTCATGTTGTCTTAATATGAAAATAGACCTTTATGAAGTCTTTAACAGTAAGATCAGTCACTTGTGTAACACAAACTCGTGAAGACCACTGGCTCCAGTATTTCTGCTCATAGATGACTTCTGCTTGTTTTCTTTCCTTTAAATGCCAGTAGCCATGAGAGATCTAGCTCAGCGGTAAGGAAAGCAAGTATAATGATTTAACAGAACAGTACCTGAACTGGATTGCTGGCTGTTGATAAAAATGGGGATGATGGATGTATTTGAGTTGTAAGCTGGAAGTGCCTTCTCTAGTCACGTGGTATTTATTTATAGTGTATTCATCAGTTTTCATTCTTTCAGCACCTAATAGACATTTCACTCACTGAGAATGTTAGCTAATTCATTGAAGCCTAAATTTCAAATGTAGCAAGTATATGGGAAGGAAATCTTGAACTACTAGTTTTTATGTGATTCTGAAATTTTTAAGTCTTGCATATCCCATTCTACTCTGGACAGACCTTTTTGTAATGTGTTCAGCAGCATCTTTGTGACATCAGTTTCTAATTTACATGTATATTCAGAGTTTTCAACGTAATAAACCGTTAGAGGTGTTTGTTCAGTGATGATAATGCTCATCTTTCTATATTTTAGTTTTACCACTGGTAAAAGATAAGCACTTTTTACATTATAGCTAGCTAGCTATTTACTTCTGAGCTACCTAGAAGTTTCACACTTTAGATTATATATATGTGAGTTAAAATATAGATGCATACATTGTGTAAGAGCTACCTGAAAGGTATAAGTCTAAGTATAGTGATGTGCAATCTCAATCTGCTTAAAATCAGCATGGAAACCCTGAAACTGTTATCTTTGTGGTGTGATGGTCTTTCTAAGCCAAGGAGATAGTTTTAAGCTGGTAGGATTTCTTTTATTTACTCTGCTTAAACTGTGACCAAAAATTCTCAATGCTTAATTCTTTATTTCTGCAAAATATAATTATTCACACATGACAGTTTTAAAATTTTAGCTTCCTCATTTTTCAGGTCATGTTGGAGCTGATAAGCTTCCTGAAGGGACCAAAGATTTATCATAGTAAAAGGCAGAATAACAATCAAGGTTTTAAGTGATATTTCAGTTTTTGTAGTTTCAGAGTGCATCTACATTAATCTTTTTGTTCAGATCTGAAGTGCATTTTGAGGCGAGTCTTCATCCTTTCCACTTGCTGTGCCAAGGCTGGCACCACACACAGTCTTATAGCCCACAAGCTGAATCATTTTCACATGAAGCTGAATCAGCAGATGTGCTTCAGTTGCTAATGAACATTTATTGTATGGAATCAAAATTGAGCTAAATAGAAGTAAAACAACATCAAAACCCCTAAAATTATGGGTGAGGTAGAAAAAATATATGTAGTTAACATTTCCAGCCCCTAACATCAGCTCTTCAGTTGTACGTATCTCTCGCCTCAGAATTTTTAATACAGATATAAGCTCTGTATTCCAGACTGCCTTTCATAAATGGAAAGGTTGCATGGGAAGGAAATACAGGCATCAATTANGTGCCCCGGTGACAGCGTTGATCACTCCTGCAGGAGCGTAGTTATTGGAGAACCTTTAAGAAAATGTGTTTTATTCATACTTGTGCTGACTTGTTTTTTTCTGGGGGGGAATGGGTTACAGTTTTAGCTGAAGAAGCAAACTGATCTACATGTGCTGCACTGTCCATTGGAAGAATGACAGATGACAAAGATGTACTTCGAGATGTGTGGTTTGGGCGAATACCGACATGTTTCACTCTGTATCAGGATGAGATAACTGAGAGGGAAGCTGAACCTTACTATGTGAGTATGACAAAGGTAGTCACAAATAGTCCAGTGCCGTGGTTATGTTTGTTTCCTTCATTCTCATCATGTGTGCTACTGTGTGTTACTAAAAAAAACAATGTTTTTCTTCTTATTCCTGGTACCTTCTGAAAGTAAACGTATAGCCATGCTGTGTGATTCTTGTCTCTTCACAGCAGATTGAATACTTCAAGCTTGTTTCATTAGTGAGGGAAACTTACCACAGATAATTAAGATCTTTAAAAAAAAATTATGAAAAAGTCAACAAGTGATTACAGGCAAAAGGGGGAGGCTCTACATGAGTCTGTATGTTCTTGGATAATGACCAGAAAGGAGAGAACTTTCATGTTGTCTTAATATGAAAATAGACCTTTATGAAGTCTTTAACAGTAAGATCAGTCACTTGTGTAACACAAACTCGTGAAGACCACTGGCTCCAGTATTTCTGCTCATAGATGACTTCTGCTTGTTTTCTTTCCTTTAAATGCCAGTAGCCATGAGAGATCTAGCTCAGCAGTAAGGAAAGCAAGTATAATGATTTAACAGAACAGTACCTGAACTGGATTGCTGGCTGTTGATAAAAATGGGGATGATGGATGTATTTGAGTTGTAAGCTGGAAGTGCCTTCTCTAGTCACGTGGTATTTATTTATAGTGTATTCATCAGTTTTCATTCTTTCAGCACCTAATAGACATTTCACTCACTGAGAATGTTAGCTAATTCATTGAAGCCTAAATTTCAAATGTAGCAAGTATATGGGAAGGAAATCTTGAACTACTAGTTTTTATGTGATTCTGAAATTTTTAAGTCTTGCATATCCCATTCTACTCTGGACAGACCTTTTTGTAATGTGTTCAGCAGCATCTTTGTGACATCAGTTTCTGATTTACATGTATATTCAGAGTTTTCAACGTAATAAACCGTTAGAGGTGTTTGTTCAGTGATGATAATGCTCATCTTTCTATATTTTAGTTTTACCACTGGTAAAAGATAAGCACTTTTTACATTATAGCTAGCTAGCTATTTACTTCTGAGCTACCTAGAAGTTTCACACTTTAGATTATATATATGTGAGTTAAAATATAGATGCATACATTGTGTAAGAGCTACCTGAAAGGTATAAGTCTAAGTATAGTGATGTGCAATCTCAATCTGCTTAAAATCAGCATGGAAACCCTGAAACTGTTATCTTTGTGGTGTGATGGTCTTTCTAAGCCAAGGAGATAGTTTTAAGCTGGTAGGATTTCTTTTATTTACTCTGCTTAAACTGTGACCAAAAATTCTCAATGCTTAATTCTTTATTTCTGCAAAATATAATTATTCACACATGACAGTTTTAAAATTTTAGCTTCCTCATTTTTCAGGTCATGTTGGAGCTGATAAGCTTCCTGAAGGGACCAAAGATTTATCATAGTAAAAGGCAGAATAACAATCAAGGTTTTAAGTGATATTTCAGTTTTTGTAGTTTCAGAGTGCATCTACATTAATCTTTTTGTTCAGATCTGAAGTGCATTTTGAGGCGAGTCTTCATCCTTTCCACTTGCTGTGCCAAGGCTGGCACCACACACAGTCTTATAGCCCACAAACTGAATCATTTTCACATGAAGCTGAATCAGCAGATGTGCTTCAGTTGCTAATGAAAATTTATTGTATGGAATCAAAATTGAGCTAAATAGAAGTAAAACAACATCAAAACCCCTAAAATTATGGGTGAGGTAGAAAAAATATATGTAGTTAACATTTCCAGCCCCTAACATCAGCTCTTCAGTTGTACGTATCTCTCGCCTCAGAATTTTTAATACAGATATAAGCTCTGTATTCCAGACTGCCTTTCATAAATGGAAAGGTTGCATGGGAAGGAAATACAGGCATCAATTACGTTACGAAGGGATAAATGATTCTGGTCAGTGGAACTTGCTTTATAAAGATGAAGGGTGACATAGACTTGGAGGGTGAGGGGTTATAAAAACAACCCAGGATCTGCATATTGGGTTTTGGTTTGTGGTTTGACAGGAGACCCTTGTCTGTCAGATGGATTAGTGCAGCACAGGAGTGATGTATGCATGTATCATCTTATGGCACTGCATGGGGATAGGAGAAGTAATTTAAAATTAACTTGTCTGTTTTTTGGACAGAGTAGTGACATAAAGACTAGGCAGCTCTGGCAAAACACTGTCCTGTTTCTTGCTATAGTCAAGTTAGGTAGATTTCTGCCGAGTTATACTAGAAATGGATATGTCAATTTTCTTTGGAGCGTTTCCTGCAGGTGCTTGTTTTGAGTGGAAGCGCATTTAGGAATAGTTATGTTGAGCTACTTTTTGTTGCTGATCTATCTGACTTTTCTCTTGTCCTAAAGTTGCTATGAATTTTATTTTAAAATGATATACTGTTTGCCTCTCGCTGCAAGCAACAGTTAGAAAAAAAATGTGTACGAGAAGCAGAGTACTCATTGACTGAGACTTGTCAAGTGTATAAAGAGCAAAATTACAGTAGAAGACAGTCTTAAAATGATCTTCAGCACAAGGGACTAGTCTTTAACTTGTGTTTAGCTTCCTTGATGTCAAAAGTTTTGTTTTGTTATGGTGTCTGGAAGAGTGAGCAACATGAAGCCATTCCACATTAGGATGCTTTGTTTCAGCTTCCTGGACACTTAGGTGATCAGACCAGTTCCTGTTAAATCTATGATTTTTCTGTTTTGCATGTAAAATACTGTTTTACTCTGTAACAAAACCTGTGGAGATAGCTGGAGATGATGATATGTTGCCAGCATTTATGTGGGCATTAGGAGTTCCACGTATTTCATTTAAACTCCTGGTTAATAAGGAAACATTTTTGGTTATTGTGATTAAATACTGTAGCAATACACAATATGCAGAAGAAAGCTGTTGTGGTTTGTGTAATTTTAGGGATGGCATGTTCTAGCCTACTGGGATTTATTCCGCTTGGTACTGTATTTGGAGATTGCCTTTTTGGTTTTTAATTTAATGAGGAGAACTCTTAATCTTATTTGTTATGTTTTGACTGGTGGAGAAGGGATATTAAAAGGGGTAACAAAATGAATGGGTTTTTAAACTATGCTTTTAAAGGTCTCACTTAACAGATTTAGTGTACTTGTAAATCTCTTAAGATAATTAAAGCTAGAAAAATGGTAGAATTGGATCCTTTCATTTGTCCTGTGGAAGGGGAAGACTATAGCAAGGTAAAAGAGGTGGGAAGACCAAAAAAATAGTTCAGTAGATTCTACAAATGCACAGCATCTCTGAAAAACAGAGATGCTTAACAGTCCCTGTTAAGCTCGTTGAATGTTGAGTTTTGTATTCCAGAGAGGCCTTTTGGGTTTGCTGGCCACATTCTGATAAATTCAGCTACGTATTGTTTGGTTATTGTCTGTATTCTCTAATTGTGTTGGAATAGAAACCGCGTTGTTCTTTCACACTAGAAACTGAAGTAAAATATTTTACAGAGGATGTTATGCAATTTAAAGTGTTGTGTCAAACACTGTTGCAATAAATAATGGTTTAATGTATTTATCAATTCCAGCATGGCTGTGCCACATGCAGCATGCTGAAAAGTGGCTTTTGTAACAGTCCAAATAAGTTTCCTCAGAGCAGAACAGCATTAATTTAATTGTAAATATCACACAGAAATAGTACAAAATTATTACGAAAAATATGTAAGTTTGATTGGAATAGCCTGGACTGTATTGTCTCAAGAACAATCAGTAAAGATATGTACAATTAGGTTAATAAAGGGTAAGATTATGTTGTCATTCAAGTCATTGAAGTACCAAACAATTCTCTCTTGAGTGTGCACATGGCTTCATTGAAGTTATTGAGTTTATTTATCTTTTAAAAATGAAGGCTGTGTTTTGATTACCTTTCTGAATTAGACTCCTTCGAAACAAGGTAGAAACAATATTATGATGGTAATAAAAGCAACAGTTGAAAAAGAAAACCATATGATACATAGAAGATTGAGTGTTAACTGACGAGATGACTGTGATAATGGTCAGACTTGATCTTATGTAGTTTTACATAGTTGTAAAATTTAGCTGTGTCACAGATGTAGCCTAATGTAGCATTATCTAAAAGACAAATCAGTTCTCTTGTAAGAACTTGATTTAGTCTCCATACTTATTTATGAATCTGATATTTATAAATTATAGTATCATCACCAAAATATTGTCAAATTTATATATCAAAGTATGGCCTAATTATTGGAGAAATTCTGGAAGAATGTTGTAGCAGAGATCAGCTTTTCTCTCAGGCAAAATACATCCTTACATGGTTTGGGATGTCTGTACCATAGATGTTCACTTAGGACCATTCATCATTAGGACTTAGCATCATTCGTACACTACAAAGAAAACACTCTAAGAAGCAACACTGGTTATGAGGAGCTTTGGAAAACAAGTGTTTCTCTAAATATGCAAAATTTAAATGTATGTATTCCTTAGGTCCACATTTTATTAATAATTGTGGAACAAAACTTTGCAGGATGAATACTGTGAATTTAAAATGTCTGTTTTAAAGCTAGTTGCTATTTTACAGGGAGTTTTAATCTTTGTTCATTGGGACACTGAAATGCATTGTTAATGCTTATGGACTGATTTACCTTAAGTAAATGTGCTACACAGTCATCAGATTGATGCAGTCTGCTTA
Organism: Calyptomena viridis; assembly: GCA_013390005.1. Taxonomy (NCBI): domain Eukaryota; kingdom Metazoa; phylum Chordata; class Aves; order Passeriformes; family Eurylaimidae; genus Calyptomena; species Calyptomena viridis. Next base: position 695,136 of record WEIV01002824.1, read on the forward strand.
ACCACTCACTAGGAATGAGATTTAGAAAAAAAGATGGTGGGGAGGAGGTTGCAAATAAAAATAGCCAGCATTCTGATTTGGATAATATCTGATGGTGCACTTCAGAGAAAAAAAGATATTATATGAGAAAACTGTAAGATGGTGTCTTGTTTCAACTGATAAAATATTTATGGTTTTCTTTCTGATTTTAGTTGCTAGGCCAAGGTTATAGGGGAAAAATAATAGTAGCCTTGATTAATGTGTTGAATTGTAAAACCCAGTGCAAAGAAAATGGAATTTGCTAGCTATTGGAAGTAAAAAACACTTTGAAATCAAACCCCAGAGCATCTAGTTTTCATTCTTTTTTTTAATTTCTTTTATAGTGATTTCCATTTTTAAATAATAGTCAATAAACTGTTGCTCATTTTATTCAATAAGAAGTTAGAGTTTCTTCTGTGTTCATATGAAAAAGGTTTAAAACTTCATTATTTAGCCTGCTTAAATACAGGAAAGCAGAAATTGAATTCCGCTGTTGTCCTTCCCACCCCATTGAATGAATCAAGAAATTTAATTTTATACTGTTTTTTAATTCTAATTTTTTAAATATTTTTTGTGTTAGTGTATTGGATACTGCTATTCTGCATCTTCTGAGTACACAATTTCATAGCCTTTCATTGACCATTAATAAGTGAACTGTCTAAAAGACATCTTGCCTTAAAAAGGGGAAGAAGAGAATGCTGACTTATTTTTTATTACAAAAATGCATACTTGTCACAGATTTTTATTAATTTAGTGTATTTTGTAAATACTTAAAGCTTCTATAATTTTTTTCAGTTGCTTTTGCCAAGGATAAGCTACTTGACACTCGTAACAGATAAAGTGAAGAAACACTTTCAGAAAGTTATGAGACAAGAGGAAGTTAGTGAAATATGGTTTGAATACGAAGGTACACCACTGAAATGGTGAGTTTATTTAACTTTGTACCTTTACACAATTTATCATGTGAAGAGTTCCCAGGTTCAGCAGTTGCCGGTATTTTCTCTGAAGTAATCGCTCCCTTGGGTTTCAAAGATGACAAGAGGAGGGTAAGGAAGGCATGTTTTTTTGGAAAAAGGAAAGAAGATTTAATGTTGAATTTTTTTTTTTTATTACTATGCTTGTATTTTTACCATATGTATAAGGTAGAGGTTGTACTGTGCTTACTGGTTTTGTTCTAGTTGTTACCAAAATGTATATGAAAGACATGTGGTTTTGGCTTTACTGTTTCTTGCAGTGGAATCACCAAATAAATCTTGCTTTAACTTATTCCACCTTCTTAAAAGATGCTTAGTAACACAGATAGGAAGTAGTATTTCTGGAATCTGGATGCAAAGAGGTTATATGCTTAAAGGTAATAAAATGTGTAACACTCTTCACTGGTGTGATATGTGCTTGCACTGTGAAATAATCTAATACTGATCTGCAAGCTTTTCTTGATTTCAGTTAGTTCAACTATATTGACCTAATTGCTGTTGATTCTATTTTTGTTCTGTCATATACTCTATTAAAACTATCTTTTTTGCTTTTGGCCTTTTGTTGGTTTTTTTTTTGTGAGAGGTTAGGGAATCAGACTGACATTGTTTCATTTAATTTTCATAAATACTATTCATCAAATTTTGTTTCTTCATCTACTGTTGAAGAGTGTTATAGTAAATCTTTTAAGAGCTGCAGTGTTTGCTAGTTCTGTGTAGATAACATCAACTCTCCAGAAGGTACGTAGTATTTTAAGTGCTGAGAGATTTTGATCTCTTTTTATTTCCTGTATCACAATAGGAAAGAAAACTACCAGTGATTTTTTTTATCTTCTTCAACCTGGATTGTCTTATGATTGGCAGGCATCACATCATGGAGTCCCTGTAGACTTGGTGATGCAGCAGGTCTCTTCTAATCTTTTGTTTCTTTGAGACCAACCTTAGTGTAAGCCTTGAAAATATGTAAATAGAAAAAGCATAAATTTTTTTTTAAGTTTTTCATAACTGACTGGCAAAACCAGCTTTAGACATCTATTTAAATTACCTGGAGTTTAGCAAGAATTTCTTTTGTGCTGTAGTGACCTTGAGTCATGGATACTGTCTAAATAAACAGCAAGGAACCAAGCTTGTCCCAGTTTGTTCATAATCTCAGGTAGAAAATGGGAGGAAACTGTAAGTTTTCATAGAAGTTGTAACAAGAAAGGAAAGGGGCTTTTTACTTCAACCAAAAATATATATGGAACTGTATTTTCTGTCAGTTTCCACATACCATGACGTTTAAACTAGAATTAAAAAAAATTGTTGAATTTAAGTGTAGAATAAAAATATAAATTATAATTCTAAAATTAAGTGAAGAGTTAGTAAATTCATTGAACATTGAAATGAAAATTAATAGTGTAATGATGATCTGGTAGTTAAGGCTCTGATCTTTGAGAAGAGCTAAGCATATTCTGCCAGGAACAGCTCTGCTGATTTCAGTGGAATTGCTTTCCTAAGGAAAATGCCATCTGCAAACCATTATTTTAGGAGAATGGTAATCCCATATAGGTATATACGTAACTGAAGCGTCTTCCAGGGAAGACCCAAATGCCAGAACTGAGAGTTAGTTTGAGCTAGTAGTTTGTAGAGAAAGAATAGTAAGGATTAATGTTTAATCTTTTTAACTGTGACTTCCACATTCAGAATCAAATGGAACTTGTTAATAATATTGCTTATTCTAATTATTTACTTTGCACTGTGAGGTCATATTGCTTACAGTATGTGCAGTTTCATACCTGGTTGGGATAAAGTTCAGCTGCAGCTCTTCTATTTTCCAGTGAGATTTTGGAGGAAGTCTGAAAGTTTCAACTTTCATGATCTGCAGCACATGGGCCAGGTTCCAGAAGGAGGATGAAGCTTTCCAGGCCTGAAGTTATAAGGGGCTTAAGGCCTACCACTGAAATTGTTGGGACAGGGGACGATGGTCTCTTTTCCTGCAGGAGGTGTGTACTGGGGGGAGGGTCTGTGTAACCAAGGTAAGGAGCTGCAGGAAGAGGTTATCAGACTGTGCAGCATTAGTGACTACAAAGGGAAATGGATCAAATCTCAGAGACCCTGCAGCTACAGGAGCCTAAACGTACCACTACACTGAAGAAGATGCAGACAAAGTCTGTGATTATGAGATTAGAAAACAGAATCCTAAGATATGGAAAAGCAGGAAGCTTATGACTTCGGGGAGCAGGAGGAAGGTTTCTTTTACACCTGCATATATGTAAGTACAGCATAGGTTCAGGGCTCTGGCTCCATGTGAAGGACTGAAAGCTTTGTCCAATCGTGCATCTGATGTTGCTGAGCCTGAACTGTGCAGGGGCACCAGAGGAAATGACAAGTCACAAGCCTGTATTCTGCTTATTGTCCTTTCTCCAGGGTTTTTAACTCTGCCATTTCATGGTCACTGCAGCTGAAGCTGCCACTGATTATTACATCCAGAACTCTTTTGTCTTGTTAGTAAGTAACAGATTCAGCTGTGGATCCTCTCTGGTCCATCCAATGTCTGTATCAAGAAATCTTGACTACTTGTCAAGACACTGTGTTGCTTTTCCAGTAGATGTTAGAGATTAACCAGGATTTGTGATGATGAATCAAGAAGTCAAGAAACTTCTTGAGTTCTTCAAAGAAGACTTCTTTATTTCCTTGCCTGGACTGCATGATCTGTTGCCCTTAGTAGTCCCTCCTCTGATCCAGAACCACAAGAACTCGACCAACCTGTTGTGTGTCCTATTAAGTCTAAGCTGCTCCCTCGCATGGAAGACAACTCTGCCCTGCCTGTCTTTACTGAGCAGTTTACGTCTGACCTTCCACAACAGTATTCCAGTTGTGCAGGCTGTTTCACAATGCCTCAGGTAGACCAACACTGTCACAATTATTTCGCTGCATGTGGAACTCCAGTTCCTCCTGCTTGTTTCCCAAACTGTGTACACTTGTGTAGATACACTTTTGGTAAGCTCTCTTCTGCCACCTTTTGTCACTTTGGTATCTCCCTTGTAGCTGTCACCTTTCACCTGTTGCTTTCCACCCATGTCCATTAATTTCTGTTTGTCTGTGGGTTGTTCACACTCCTGTTGTTTATGGCCTAAAGTCAGTCTGGCCACCCTCAGGGCAAAGATACTTTTGGCCTGCTTAAGTGGGTTCCATCTCTCCCCAGCAGTCCTTTATCTCCAGAGAGTGTCCTGTGTATGTGAAAGCTTGTTGCACCAGCTGCACGACCAGTTACTGACCTGCAGTTACTCACAGCTCTCTGAGCCTGTCTCCTTTAATGGCAAAATTGTGGAGATGCCACCTTGCCCCTAAAGCTGTATGGTCACTTTTGATACACTCAGAGGTTCCCTTGCAGCACTTAAAATTTCTGCCAATGCAGGTGAACAGCAGAGACTAATAATCCAAGCACAGGACAAACTTTGCTAGTCTGCAACTTCTTAACAGGTAGCAAACCTCCGTAGTCAACAAATGAGGTTGGCAGGTGGGGAAGGGCTGTCTCCCCTGTGGGATGACGTCTCCTAGTGCTCTCACTGCTTCCTCTTGCTGTGGACGTGCTGTTCAGCTCTGATGCTTCCCCAGAACTTCCAGCCACTTGTCTGCCGTTGAAGCACTGACAGCGGATAGAGAAGGAGCCTGCCCTCTCTTGCCAGAGGCTAAGGAAACTTTTCTGTCTGACCATCCAGGATGGTCTGGCAGTCACACGCTCACACTACCTGAGCTCAGACCGAGGCCTCTGAGCTGGTGGCTCCAGGGTCCTGATTGGTGTCCTGCCTGACACACCCCACACCCACGCAGTCAGACCAGGTTTCCTTACCGGCTCAACTTTCGGTTTCCCATAGCAGTCCCAGACGTCTGGATCCTGAAAATATTTTAATTGTGGTGCAACAACAGAGTAACAGCTTGAGCTGGGTGCCTCTGAGAAGGGACCCCAAACAAAGGAAACTCCGGACTGTCACAATCTACACGTGCAATAATCTGGAGTTTTCCTGCTGAGTCATTGGCTCCTGCTGTGTCCCTGAGTGTCCAGTCACCTGGCTCTTGCCACAGGTCCTTGTGCCCTTTGTTATACAAAGAGTCAGTGCCAGTTCCCAGCGTTTTCCCTCGGGTCCCCCACCCAGAGCTTAGTCTGCAGCTGGCACTGCAGTGGCACACTGGGCTACCTGCACTGAATGTATTCCTCCTGCCACAGGGCACAAGACTCTGGTGTTCCCCATCTTTTGCGTCTCCACGACCACTCCAATGCCTGTTGACTCTCCTCCTCTCCAGGTTCTCATCTCTGCAAGGTCTAAGTGAAGGTGCTATCAATCAATCTTTATCTTCTGTGATGCTGTGCAGCCCACTGACGTCCTGCAGCTCTGTGAACTTGGTGACATAGCTCCTCCGCTAACATGCACCTCCTCTAGGCAAGGACATTTTCTCTGCTTGCCTCAGCCCTCGGGAGAGGTCCCAGGCTCTCCTGGCAGCTTGAGACTTGGAGAGGTGCATCCTTTCTCGGGTGCCCTGCCTGAGTCAGATGCCACTCTAGTGTGCTGGAGTGGTTTCTTCAGTAGATGCTGGGGAATGGCACCCTATATCTTGTGCTGTGTCTTCTTGAGCTTTTGCACATGACAAAAACTCCACTGAAGGCCACCTTTCAGTGGATTATGTTCTAGCCCTGGTTGCATAGGTGTCTCTCTAGTATTGACTGGATTGAAACTTGACTCTTCCTATTCAGGAATCAGTGGAAGACAAGAGGTCAAAGCACCATTTGATCAGGCACCTATCACCTGTGCGAGGCACAGGGATTTTACTGAAAAAATCTTGATTGCACGAACTTCATTATGTAATCTAAACTGGGTAGAAAATAGAGAGAGGCCAAAACGTGATGCAGGGATTTTTGTGTGGGTGTGGGGTTTGTTCTGTTTTCTTTTTGTAGTTACCTGTTTTATTGTGTAGATTGAAAGCAACTGGAAGTCATTGTTTATGTTTGTGGAAGTTTGTGTTCATCTAATTATCAAAAGAAATCTGGTTTTTGTTAGTTAATTCAGCTGGAAAACCACTTTTTCATGGAACTCTTGCTGAATCCCTAATAAGTGTTTAGGACATGATTGGCAATTAGTAGTAAAAAGTCTTCACGGTAAAAACTTGAGCATTAGCAGTGAATCAGGATAAATCTCTATATGTATTCTCTTTATTCTCAGGTAAGCTCAGGAACTGTAGTATTTTGTGTGGTTTTATTTTGCTGTTTTGGTGAATTTGTCTTAGCTTTCGGGTGGCTCACCCGTAGAGGGTGCTAAAGCACTGTTGTGTGTCAGGAAACTGGCTTGAAACAGGTGCTTTTAGAGCAACGCCCTCAGTTACTGCTCTCCAGACTTTCAATACTTGTGTACGTGCTTGGTTCTGCGACCTGTGATCTGTCCCATTTAATTAAGTGAAGCTACTGAGTATACAGTTAAGTGTGTGTTTATCTCTTTGTAGGATGAAAAGCTAGTAAGGCTCTTTTAGTTATGATTTTTGAAAGATAAGAAAGCAGAGCTTGGTATGCTGAATGCAAAAAATAAAAAAAAAATCAGAAATCTTGCCCTTGTCTACATGTGAGAAGACTGAAGAAAGAGCGTTTTTACCAGTGCCTGTAGAAGTTTTGTGTATGTGAGATATATTCCTTATGCTGCTGGAGGCTGTGTCTTCTAATGAATTTAAACTAGAGAAAGATATAAGACAGAGTTGAATATTTGGAGGAAGCAGGCTTCTTTATGTAACTCCTTTAATCTGGAGTACCCCTGAAATACAAAATTTCAATTTTCCTCCTCTTTCGTTCATTTTAATTTGATAGTAAAGATACAGAGTTCATACTGATCTATTCTCTTTCAGCCCTTTTACAAATATGTCGCTTTTTCACTTTGCTACTTATTCTCTGTAATGACATCAAGCATGTGAGAGTGGGAAGGGATGTTGAGGGTCAGTGTGATATAAACCCAGGGCATTGAAATATCTGAAAGCATGTAGGCTTTTCTGTCAGACCAGCTATTCTTACCATTGTTACACTTTTTAACTAAAAGCCCTGTTCTGAAAGGTTCCACAGAACAGCTGTAGGCCACTTAATGCTGATTCAAAGCTAGCAGTGTTTTGTGGGCTCAGCTTGGAGACCACTGATTTAGATACTGAACATATAAATTCCACACTTGATTCTGCCAGAAAGTCATTTATACATGCCCCTATAACTTTTCTGAATAAGTAATAAAGAATGCTAGTGTGGGATTCAAACAGCTCATTTTTTTTTTATAGAAATGCAAGTGTTTTAAGTATGTTAACTGTTATATGTAGAATTAAATGTACAGCTTCTATATTAAATCAATGTCTCATCATTTTTAGGCATTACCCAATTGGATTGCTGTTTGATCTCCATGCATCAAATACAGCCCTTCCTTGGAGCATCACAGTGCATTTCAAGGTAAAACTGAAATACACCCTTAATTAAGAACAAGTGAGCATGAGATGGCATGAAGTTTGGAAACTAGGGAAAGGTTTCATAATTATTTTATGAAATAAGTGAATATTATGGTTTGAAAGAGAGAATGTTCATTCTTCAGGAAGTGTATAAAAGTTTCTGTCAATCCGCAGTTCTTTTCCATGAGATTGTGTGTGCTTTCATATGGTTTTCCTTAGAAAATTATTATTATCTGAAAATCCAAAGTTGTTTTCCATGATAAGTTATGAGACTACAGCAGTGCAATTGAGTAGATAAAAGAGAACTTTCTAGAATGTTTTTAATTCTGTCAGCTGGAGTTGACTGAAGATTGGGAAGGTGGAGAAGTGCTTCTCCTTTTAGGCATATATGAGCATGGATATGAAATACTGTAGAAGTCATTGAAGTCAAGGAATGCTGCTGTACTTCATGCTGGTCCCTGAGTGAAATGACTTTGTTCATGTGATGTCTTAGTCATAGGAGAGACATTATTTTGATTACACATTATAAAACCATTAGGTATGACTTAGTAGCATCACTGATCTTTGTTCAGAAAGGTACTTGAGCAGGGTTAGCTTTGGTGCAGAATTCTTGCATACCCTGAAATGCGTTGACACAATAATCCCAGGTATGTTTTAAAGTCAAAAGCACAACTGAAAATCACATATATTTAATCTTGAAATGTTAGTGTTAAAAAACAAGTCCAACTCCCCTTAGGTCATTTAACAATGTGATAGGAAACCTGATCTGAAGGAAAGCACTAGGTTAATAGGCTTGGCTTTAGTGTGTGAGAGATTCGAGTGAAATGAAAAATAGACTGGGAAGCAGTTGTGTTGAACATTTTCATTCAAACAGTTCATCCCTTAAAGGTGTGTTAGAAAACATTTTCCTAACAGTAGTCTGATTCTTTTTGGCTGTGTACACTGAATCGTTGATCCTTACAAATGTATTAATACATATTGAAATTTCTAAAATGACTGGCTAAATGAATCTGAAGTTGAGGATGTTTTTGAAACCATTATAATTGCTACACTTCTGTCTGATAACTGTCAGAGACCTGGGATGAAGAAACAGAGTGTTCTGAAGAAAATATAGGGCGTCTAATTTCATAAATCATTATTTGTTACATTCTGAAAGCTCTGGGATATTAACAGTGGTGGTGTGTGGATGTTTCCATTGCAAAGTAGAGGCGTCTTGAGAATTAAGTTGCAGCACCACAGTGCTTTTCAATTTCATGCTGTAATGCAAATTGATTTTAATGTCCTTATATTGCTGCTTGACGAAAGATCGACTACGTTAACTTTTTGTCAAAGGTGTATATTAAAGATCAGCGGAAGTAATTTACTGCTAAGGCAGTATTATGTTAAAAGCTGATGTAAGTTAGTGATATAATGTCTTGGAATTAGCACCTGCATATTCTCGCTTCCCATTTTGATGTAATCTGAAAGTTTATTTAAATAAGCCACTCTTACTCCTTAAAGTCAAAACATAACTAAAATATATCAAAGTATGGCAAAATATTGAAGAGGTTTTCATGTGTTACAGTTTCTTACAGCTGAATAGTTTAGCTGTGTGATTTCTGCCTAGATTTTTCTTTTAATTTCTCTGTAGTTACTCTTCAAAGAGCCATAATATTTATTTGGCTCAATTGAACAGTGTTAGATTTTTCTGAGATTTTGTTGTCATGGCTGTCTCCTTTCTTCTATCAAAGCGTGTAGTCAACAACAGATATCTCAAACATCTGCAAGGAGTGTTTTTCAACTTAAAAAAAAAAAGTCCAACTCCCCTTATCAGGTTTCTTTGTTTAAACTTAAAAACATGAAAAAGGTTTATTTCTGTTCAGCACAAGTTTGGAAGTTGACAGATGATTGTAGTTGTCCTCCTGTGTTATGTATGCAGACCAAATAATAAACACACTAAGTCTTTGCATTGAAAAAAGTTTGTTAATTTATACTTCTGGTATGCAATAAAATAACATGCATTTATATCTTGTAAAGCTGAAAGAAGGATGAGCTTGAACAGCATGAGGTCTGAGACTCATGAGAAGCTGTAGGCTGGGAAGTTGCTTTTGTTACCCAGGTGTGCCTCTAGGGGAAGGAGGGAAAACTATCCGTTCTTGTGAAAATCATCTCATGTTACTTTGCAGCATGTGTAGCACTGTTTGTGTTCTCAACTCTGCAGACTTTGGGCAATAGAAGTGGTGAACTGCTCTGGAAATAGTAAGCACTACTGGAGGAGAGGAAATTGGGTGTGCCAGGGGAAAGGCTGATGTTCTCCCTATGCTCTTATCTGCTGGTGTCTGCCTCCCCACCCATGACCGGATGCAGTGGAGAGACTGCATCTGTCCTTGTGGAACAGCCATCGTCTTGGGTTATTCTAGGTGAAAATTGGGTCAGGTGGAGTGAAAAGGAAGCACTTTTCCATGTAGCATATAGATAAATTGTGGAACTGCTAGGAGATATTGCAGAAGTATAAATCTATAGATTTTGAAAGATGGTTACCACAGATGATAACAAAACACTGATACATGGGTGTACCCCTGCCACTGGATACATTCCTTTTGGTTTTTAATGCCCTATTTTCTCTAAGTGTAGTCTAATGCAACTAGACTGTCACAGTATAAACAAATGTTTTGTGAAGTGGAACTGATAGATAAATATGGGTGGAATGGAGTTATAAAATGAGACTATTGAAATTGCCCGTAGTGTTCCTGCAACAGTTTTATGTGAAAGGTCATTTACTGCTCCTGTCCGTACAGGTTATACCCATTTTTTTATTACCAGTTCGTGCTGCAAGTGTCTACTGATATGTGAAAATAAAAAACAGTACTCATTGAGCTTTCTAAGAAAGTTTGAGTCAACCGTTAGTAATTTTTCTTTCAAAGATACAGAGTATGGAGGGAGTAAGACATCACCAATAAGAGTACAAAGCTGCTTAGGGCATCTGTTGAAACTTTTTGCAAATTTACCAGCTTGTTTATAATTGACTCTTTCTTCAGGGAACTGAATAAAGTTATTTACAATTGTTCACTATTTCCTCAAGTAGAAAGAAGGCAAGCAGTATTTAAAAAAATAAACATACAAGCACACATGATCTATATTTAAGTATAAAACTTACTATTTTGTGCCCTGGTTTATAAATCAGTGGGGATGTCATTTTCTGTTGATAGTCTCATGTAGGTGAAACTGTTTCATATGCTCCTTGAAGATGCAGCAGTTTTTTTTTTCTAAGTTATCACTTTCATGTTTAGGTTTTTCAGCTCCTACTCACAGTACTGCATAGAAATGTGCCACTGTTTTCCTAATACGGAAAAGAGTAGGCAGCACTGAGACTCTTTCTAGGAGTGTGTTCCAAGCTTTCACAGTGTTCCTTAGAAGCTGGGAAAATTAATTGTGCCACACCTAGTTCTACTACTGTGGATAGATTCTTTACACTAGCTTAGCTAGCTTTGACCAATTTTAAATATCTCCTTTTTATTCTGAAGACAACACTGTGTAGGATTTCTGGAACCCATCCACAGGGAGCAAGATTTCCTGTGATTTCAAATTCATTGAAAGAAAGTCAGCAGGAAGATGTCTACCTGTAGAAAGAGGAATGTCCTTAAAAAGACCCTGTAGTTCAATATTTAGACATATGTGTAGTGAAACAGGCCTTGTAACAAAACTGTTGTTCTCATGAACTTAGCTAAAACGTCAGCTTTTAACTATGAAAGTCAGTTTGTAGCTTTATTACTTACCATTAGGTATATTCCACTGTTTCTTCCCTTTTCTTGAGGGATGCCAGTGTTGCACTTTGAAATCTTGCACATAAAGAACTTCTTTGATCTTTTAAGTATGATATTTCTGTCTGTTCACTTCTTCTGGATTGGTTACCAGATGTTATATTTTTTATTTGGGCAAGTAAGTTGAACTTTTGAAAGTATTTTACAGGCCTATGCAGATGTCTGTTGGCAAATAACAATCCCGGTAATATTTTTCTAGTAATCTTGGACCCAATTATGCTGAGACATTCAGCTTTGTAGGGCAAAACGGGAGTGAGGTCTGCCCCAGAAGAACCTTCCTTATTGTTCTGTCCCCTTTAATGTCTTTATTACCTGTCCATTCTCACATGAGAAACTAGATTTACCTCTGTCCTTAGAGTTCTAGTCAGCTTAACATACATCAGTCCTAAATATTAACAGCACTCCATTTTTAAGTTCAACGTCAAACTATGTAAATTTTAGTGGAAAAGATATTAGCAATCTTCTCTTTTCTTTATGGCCCTGTTTTTGGAAAATATTCTTTTGATCCACAGTTTACAGAGTTTGGGTTCACTGGCACAAGGAGCAATCACTATATGAAATTTGATTGTTTAATTTCTAGCTCTTTTCAATAACCTAATGAAGAGGGAACTATCACTGTTGTCCTCAGGATTTCCTTCAGGTAAGGCAATCCCCAGCTCCCTTTTGCATTGCCTACTGGTAGTGGGTTTTTGATATTTTGGGTTTCTCTATTTTGAAGCAGTCTTTACTGTTTTTCTTGGGTTTATGTGGAGGAGTGAAGGCATGGGTTTTTTCCAGCATTATATTGTTCCTAATGCAGTGCGTTAACTATGTTGTAAAAGCTTTTGAAAAATATCCTGTTATATGTACTTTTATTTCAAAAATGGTTTTGACAGTCCCTCACAAAAGCTTTTTCAAGGGCCAATTTGTAATGGGTTAAGAGGAAAGGGCCTCTGGTGGAATGGCATGAGAATTAAAGTATAAAAATGTGGCAAGCCCTTGTTATGGAGGAGAGTACTAATGATGACGCCTCTGGTTTGGCTCCAAGGTTTGCTCAGTTCAACGTGGTCGTAAGCAATGTGAAAATAAGATGAATAAGGAGGTAATAAAATGGACCGGGTTTTAAAACTTGTAAGAATTAAAGGCAATGGATTTGTGGTAATGAATGTTTGTTGTTGTAAAATGGCAAGTGATAGTAAATGTTGATAAAGATTAGAGGAAGAACAACAATTGTATACCTCTACAATGCTGGACTTCTGATCAGTTAATTTCCAAAGAAATCTTTTTTGTACCTGAATGAGATTTGCTACTATAATTCCTTAATAAATTAATTAGGAGAGGTAGTTGTCATTTACTGAAAGGATAAGTGTTACCCAAGGAATGGTAGCTGTGCATTTGTGATGCTGACTGCAGTGTTGACAGCCCTAACCAAATAAAAGGGGTGTAGAATCAAGTCACATGGGCTAGCACATGGATTAGGTAAAGTTGGACCTGACAAGGATTTGCAGGATCTCTAAGGAAAAATGTATGTGGCAGATATGCAATAGTTCATATACGTGGATGATTCTACTTGGAGGAAACATCAACCATT
>WEIV01002825.1:0-22518 GCA_013390005.1 Calyptomena viridis
TCTGTTTTGGATGGAAAAAGCAATTTCTGTCTCTCAATGGGATAAGCTGAAAAGTGCACATCAGTTGAAACTGGGTGACACAATTGCTGGATGCTGTTTGACATTTAAACTGCTCATTTCAATATTTCATCCACTGTTCATCAGTGGGAAGTAACAAAGAAAACCTTGGGTTTTCTCTCTCTTGGATGAAAGTACTCTGTAATGAAACGCATCAGTGTAACATCAATGTAATGCATCAGTGTGTTCCCATTCACCTTTCCATTCTTCATGGATGTCAGNNNNGTCAGTTGTTCAGATAAGACATCCAAAGAGCTTCTCATCCTGATTAATTTTCTTGGAAGGAAGGAGATAAGACAGAAGGGAGCATACTTGATTGAATTTTGATAGCTGTAAAGTTCTATGAAGAGACAGTGATCCAACTCCAGGTAATCTCTGCTGAAGACTGATAAACATGGAAGGACCAGAGAGTAAAGATATGAAGAATGAGAAAAAGTTGTCATAAACCAAAGGAGCCCATGAAGAGTGGAACATAACAAAGAGCTGTCAACACTTTAGCTCCAAACTAGGGTACACTGCTACTTGCTGCTATTAAATAGATGCTGTGCCCCAGCCTGGTATTCCTTGGTTTTCAAGATAAGGATAAAACATTTCTTGTATTAAGTTTTACTCTTTCAAAGGAAAAAGCACTAACTCTTTAATATTCTATTTTAGCCTACTTCCAGAAAGCATCTTCAAAAATTCTAATACAGGTTTTTGTTTGGAAGAAAGTATCACTGTCTTCAATAACAAGCACAAACAAGTTCATGGATCACAAAATCAAATGACTCAAAATGCTGAATGTTTTCATCAGCAAGATGAAAGAATGTGTTTTTTTACTTATGTTGATTTACACTGAATTAATTTTGTACATTTGGATCTGTTTCTCACCAAGCACAATGGATTTATTTCCAGGTTCATAGGTTGAATCCAGCTCTAGTCAACAGTCATAGGACAGAACAGGAAAGATATCAGCTTTCTTTTGACTGAAGGGCATTCAGAATTTTATCTTCAATGTTTAAGATCTCTCGTTGAGCCCTATTGCTATTGAATTCTAAACACAGCTCAGAAGGAAAATCCCAGGGGAACAAAAAGAATGAAGAAGAATGAAGTGTGATGGATGGTTAGGATTACCTCTGCAGGTAAGATGACTACAAACAGGTTTTAAATATCTGCAAATAAACTGCTATATAATCTGATGTGTCCTGATCCCAGGTACTATTAGTTAATCTGAAAATGTAGCCAGGGTAGGGATACAACTTATGCTACAACAAAATATGTAAAATTTACAGCCATGTGATTTAATTTTCACCCACTGTAAACCCCTCATTTTAAGAAGCACTTTGCAGTCAACCTTCTGAATTTTCAGGTGCAAGCAGCAATGTGATGTAGTCTCATACAGCATACTATGAAACTAAAAATGTGTCAATGAAAAGTAGTGACTTCACTAAAAGTCACATAGAGAAAAGTTACTATTAAATTGGATTTGAAGACTTCTCTTTTGTGCTCCACAGCATGGGTTACACCTTCTCTGGTAAATATCCTAAAGTGATCACTGATGTGGACAAAAATTATAAGAAGTGGCTCAAGTGTGCCTATGGACAAGCCACATGAGTCTTCTGCAGTTGCACTAGAAAGTCAATACTGGCTGTCAACATTTCTCTGTATTTAGTTTTACATCTGTCATTTCTTTCTCTATTGATTTGGACACTTAAAGGATATTTCTAATCCTTTTACCATTTGTTCCTTAACAGTAGCCTCAGCGAATTAGGTGACCTATTATTTTTTGTGTCTTCAAAAAAGAAAAATCTTCAGGTGATTTGGTAAGTAAAAGCAGCAGGGAAAATGAAGCAGAAACAGAAACAAAATGAAGCTTAGGAAGCACTAAGTCAAACTCCAAAAACTTTAGTTTCTGGGCTAAGATTTCCCATATGATCCCTCCTATGAAGGAGTAAGTGTTTTTGTTCTTCACACCTGATTTATTCCTGCAAATCAAACATAACAAAAGATGCAGGATAAAAATTAATTTAAATCCTAAAAAAAAATCAAACTCCTCTACCCCAATAAATCCTCAACCTGATTTTGTTGTTCCAAAGGAACTGTAATTCCTGATGTGTTTCACCACCTGTAGCTCTGCTCTGCCTCCAACTCTTTCAAACAATTCCACAGAAAACCTGAAGAAGCATTTCTAGCCTTGCCCTTGCATGTGGCCAGATTCAGAGGCAAGTCAACACCATCCCTCTTGCACAGCTGTCAGGCCCTACATAAGAAGATAAAGCCAGAAGAATAATTTTTGAAGACTAGAGCTCTGAATTGTTCATATTTCTACTGATAATTATCTGGTTTTATTTAGCATCTTATAAAGCAAGGCACAAATGTACAAAATTGCATCTACTAAATCAGGTCATTTTTATATATATTTACACAACTATCATAATATAAAACGTGCTTTGACACTGTCATAGCACAATAGTAGAGGAATTGAAGACAACCTGATAATAAACACAAATATCAGGTCCTGGATTTCTGTTTGTGCTTCACCTGAAGGAACATATTCATATGCAGATACACAAAGCAATCCAGCCACCATCCTTTATTTTTCCACACCTCACACAGGTCAAACTTTGTTGCTAAGAAGCTGTGGAAGGAGGAAAAGGCAGTAGACCAGCACCCAGAAGAAAATGATGAAGTAGAATAGCTCTGGCTGCTCAAAAATCGTAATCTCATGAGTTGGTGTTGGAGTCTCACTTGTTTCCAAGTCCTTTTTCTTCCTGAAAACAGAAGAGAATTCAGTGTTAATATTTACTGTGAAGGTCAGAGGGCAGACTAACAGACAGCAGTTTAATGAACCATTTCAATCTAGTCAGCTGGAGTCCCAGCTAGACTAAGGGGGGCATAGCTGGCTTTAGCAGTGTGTTCCTTCCAGAGCCAATGTATGTAGCAATCAATCCTCTGATATATCCAGACTAATTCTCTGGTAGTTTAAGTATGTGCCATTATAGCACAGCCCTTTAATGTAAGGAGATTTCCACCAGTCCAAAAGATGCTCTTTTATTTTCAGAACAGTAAACACAGCTCTGGGCAACACATATCACACTTTCACAATTTTGCTCATACACTGTATCTGACTTGATACACTTCCCCCAAATCATCTGCTTTCAGAGCTCCTCATGTCAGATATCAGAATATTAAACAGAAAAAGCCCAAGACTTCCAGAAACCAACTGTCAGTTGGAGGTTTCCAGGACAACTGCAAAATTTCAACTTTCAAAATTTCCAGCTGTGGTTCATAAGGGCAAAGCCTGATGGACTCTGCTGGCACTACTGGGCTCTCACAAGCACAAGGAAATGTCTTACTTAAAAAGGCACAAGATGGTACACTCATTTTATAATACTATAAGAATAACCACCTGGCAGACTGTTTTTAATCTACTTTTGGAGAAAAATGGTTTTTTGCCTGTTTTTCTGGTTTGGGGCATCCTACTTGTTCAGATATTATACTGGATATATACCTGAGTATTACCCCAAATTTAGTCCATGTCAGCGGTCTGCAAACAGATATAACTGTAACAGCTATTTGTATATTTTTTTAACAGAAGCATAAGTGAGACCAGGACAGTGGATCCTGATAATATTTTGCATGTTTTCTTCATTTGAATATAACAATTATTTTAACTAGAAGTTCTGAGAGATACTACTCAGAATCAGCTAAGAAGGAAAGCCTAAAGTGATCCTTGTTTCTTACAGATATTTAGACCCTAATACTAAAGGGATACACTCTGTGTGTTCAGGACCCATCACCCTAAGTCTAGACTAAACACACTTATAAATTATCATGGGTGCTCTAACAGAGAGGCCTGACCTCCACTGAAGTTATTTATTTTCCATAGCACTGACCACACTAAGCATTTTCTTGACAGTCTTCCAAACCTGGGAAGAGTGATCACAGCCAGAGAGCCTAACACTGGAAGTTCTCCCACTCTTCTTGGCCTGACATATCCATCATGTGGGGAGAGCACTCAGAATCTTGCTTAGACAGCTGAATCTTTCCTCTCAAGTCAAAAAAAAGCATTTTAGTCATTAAAGTAAGCAGTAAGGATGTTTTGTATCTTACACTTTTGGGAAATATGGACTCCAAGCCACTACAGAAGACATCCAATCAGTTGCTACCACTATAATTAATTTCCAATTCCCTTTGTAGCACTGCTAGCAGTACCTAGGAGTTATGGATTCCTTGCAAGAGTCTTTGTCTGAATAAGAACCACTCACCTGATGATTAATGGATTTTCACCCATATCTGTCATCTTCTCCTCGTTTACACCATAGGTTTCCTTAAATAAACCAGGAAAAGATTATGTAACAAAAATAAAATTCAGCATCTAGCACAGGTGGTAATTGTGTGTGTATTTTACACAGAGTATATCTAATGTTTGCTGAAATAAAATGCAAGTGTGCTTATAAATGTATTCCCCGTCAGCACATCCAGCACTGCTGTCTGGCACACACACAGAAAAGCAAAAAAGTTGTGAAATAGGAAGATTTTTTTTGCTTTGAACTGCTTTCATTCAGTTGAATAAAGGTCCTCTCATTCATTTGTAATTCTAGTAGCTCTGACAGCATTGCAAAACTAAAGCATCTGTGTGAAAACTGTTTCATTGAAGGTTGGTGGCAGCATTTCTTTAAAACTCCAAGACGGTCAGAATTTTATTTTTGTGCTGAAGAAAGTGATATTCCTATCCTTGCTCAGCGTGCTGAGATTACTGATGATGCCCCTTCCTTCTGACTTAAAAAGTAAAAACCCAGATCTCAGTTGTATAGTGTGCTCTCAAGAAGCCAATATCAATCACATCTGTCACTAGGTACATGGTTTCACATTACAACTAAATTTCTTTTAGGGTTAGCTGCTGCTACTGAGATAACATAACACACTGCTACTGTGAAGGAGAGGGAAAGACCCCAGTTTTTCAGAAATGGTGCTCTTCAGGAGAATTCAGCATTTTTTGCAGGGTTGAGACCAGGGTACCAACATAGATACAGAGAATGCAAAAATTAAAAGGAACTGGGGCAGCAAATAAAGGCAGCTTCAAAGAAGCGAAGTGTCTGCAGCTATACAGTTATGATGAACTAAGACTCAAAGTTGCAATAGATTTAATGGTACTATTACGTATTCCTTTGTGTGTTTGTTCAAGGGTCAGTGAAGTTCAGTTCCATGTATTTAGGAGAGTTCAGTAAAACCTTTCAGCTATGCCATTGTTTTGGCACTAAAATTATTAGAAATCACAAGACTTTTGTACTGTCACAGGGCTTTAGAGAGAGAGTAGATCTTTTTAGAGAATGTGAACTTTTGGAGTTTAAGAGAAATAAATTTCCACTTACCTCCTCAGAAGCATTGGGAGACCGTTTTCGGAGATAAATGTTGGTATCACTGTCACTGGTTCTGAAATGTACATAAAAGCAAGTTTTTTAAATTCATAAAGGCAAAGTTAAGAGAGCCACTGCAACTGTACATGGCAGTTTTAAGCTATGCAAAATGAAAAACATGCATTGTTGCATGTATTAGAATATGGACTGGAATTTATGAGTAATATTATAAAAATAGCTTTGGGAAAATTGATTCACAATAACAACTCATATTCTCAAAAAGGAATCTTTTCTGAAAAATGGCATCTGATAGCATTTTTGCACCTTTGACATCATTGACATTTAAGTGCAAGTATACGTAGATTTTAGGGCCATCAATATAAATAAAAAATGTGCAGACCTTGCACGGAACAGAAAGCCTGAAGGGGACAATGGATTTTTCTAACCAAACTTTCAAATTCATTAGAGTGCTACAGTGATAAGCATCAACAAATTACAAGTCATGTCCCATTCAAATACATTACCTAAGGACAAATTAGAACATAAGAAGGAACAGAAGTGAATGGAGTAAAAAAAGCTGAGTGTCTCTGTACTGGCTCTGGCTGGGGTGCAGTTAAATTTCCCCATAGTAGCCCCTATAGTGCTGTGCTTTGTACCTGTAGCTAGAACAGTGTTGGTAACACACTAGTGTTTTGGCTGGAACAGCACTGGGGCATCTCTCCAACCCCCTTCCCTAAGGCCAGTCAGCTGGGGCTGGGCAAGAGGCTGGGAGGGGACACAGCCAGGACAGCTGACCCAAACTGACCCAAGGGCAGTGACACACACACACTTGTTATTATATCTGCCTTCTGAAGGAACCACTACACCCTACTTCCCAGGAAGTTGCTGGACATCACCTGCTGATGGGAAGCAGAGAAAAAATAATTCTTTTTTTGGGGGGTCTTCTCCTAATTTGCTTCCACACATGGTCTTTGCTTTTTTTATCATTAAAATGCCGTTACCTTGATCCATGAGTTCTTCATCTTACTTTCTCTCCACAACCTCCTTTATTAGTTCATAATCAGAAAAAACATCCAAAAGATGTCTATTGGAATAAATCAGTGTCATGCTTCCACATAGCGCCACAATGCACCTGAATTATTTCATCTACTTTTCAAAATACTCTATCTGTTGGAAAAGCAGTTGTCACACTGCCATGTTCAAAATGCTCTGGGGTTCCAGTTGGGTTTTGTGTAGCAAGATTTATATGGCACAGTCAAATCAAGTCCCATTAGCACTGAATCACTCAATATGTTTAAGAGAAACACAGGAAGAAGCCAATGAGTCCCAATACACTATTCCTAAAAGAAGACTACAAGAAACATGCAATGGACAGGGCACATTTCAGAAGACTAGTTAGAAGTATTTAAGAGAAATATAATTTGGAATACCTGGTAAATTCCTGACATTCAGCAATTTCTTCCAGGTTATCTTGCAATAGAGTAGTAGTTGCAACTTGTGAGATCTCCAAATCTTCTTTGATTATATTTTCCTCTTCCTTCTCCCTATTACTACTTTCTTCTGGTGTCTTTATGGCTATTGATAAATCCTCTAGATATTCTACTATGGCCTGTTGAAATTAAGAAACATTTTGCATTAGACAACAAGACTGATTCTCCATCCTTCCAAATATCTTTAATGGTGCAGCCTATTCAGACACTAAATTGCAGGTAGTATGAGACTAAAAGTGTCTCTAAAGAGAATAAAAAGCAATTAATGTCTTGAAAATTTTTTTGGATACACTGAGCTATAAAGTATCATCAATGCAACCTACAGTTGACATACTGACAATTGTCAGTTCTTTCTATTAAGAAGTCATAACATGACATGGCTCTCTGAAGCAATCCACTAGACTTTTTAAAATCTATTCCAAATTAGTCTTTCAAGCTAACAGCAAACTGACTTCATTACTGAAGTGTCAGGACCAAAACATGTTCAAGGAGTTTGTCTAAGCAGCATTACATGGACACTCACTCTTGAAAAACAGAGTCAAAAATTACTGCACTGGAAAACAAATTGGTGTCTGCAAGAAGACATGCAGGAGCAAATTGCCTAAACCAAATACCCTCAAAATCCCACTCTCTTTCTCCTCCTCTGGTGTAAGACAAGCCTTCATTTTACCCACATAACATATGCTACTCAAATTTGGTTTTTTAAGTTTTTGTATGCAAACTTATTTGGATTCAGACAAAAATTATCATTGCCTGTGTCTTTTCTTTATAAGCAATACTACTTTCTGTTCATGAAAAATACCGTCTTTGGTAATCTTTTATGCCTAGGGATTATACAGAAACCTCAAACTATTTTAAAACATAATAAAAATTCACATTTTTTGCAGTACTAATAGTATTAGGGCTTATTCTCTCTTTTAATGTCAGATATTTTCAGGGATCTGCAATTCCATTCATTCCAGTAGGGGGCTGTGGCAAACAGTGTTATGGGACAGGAAACCAAGTGTATTTTAGATATTTCTCCCAAACACTGCAAAATGAAAACAAATAAAAACCACTGAGGTCAGATGCTAATCTTCCATATATACACAAAGACATGCTGGTAATAAAAAAATAAAATACCTCAGGATGTTGTGGAATAGTGGACTCTTGATGGTTGGTGGCCTTATTGCCATCTTCAATTTCTAACTCTTCTACTAATAATGGCAATTCTTTTTCATCAGAAGAATTCACGTGGCTGTTAATATTTGTAGTTTCCTCCTCACTGTTCTCTGTTTCTGATGGAGGGGTATCTAGCTTATTCTCTAAGTCTGGCTCTGGGGTGTCTTCCTTATAGTTCTGTTCTGGTAAGCTGTTGTCATGTAAAACATCCGTTACTGTTTCGGAAGTTTTGTCATTTCCAGTGTCATAACCTTCAATACAAGGCTCAAGGTAAGCGTTCAGAACTGCTGATATGGGGACATTATAATGCGGATAATAAAAGAGATCATGGGGTATTACAGATACTTTGGAAGAACTGGATAACACTTCAGCTGCAGACTCAACTTCATCACAGCTGTCCAGGTCATCTGGAGTTTTAGGTACATCTGAGAGAGAGTCGTCAGATGTTTCATGCTGTGTAGATTGTCCTTGGCTTTCAAGATTAGAGTCATTCAGTGAACAAGGGTTTGTTTCTATTGTCTCAAAGACAGGTGATTCCTTTATATGTTCATCTTGCGGCTGTTTCTGTATTTCCTCTTTTAGAAGATGAAGAACATACTCATGCGTATCTTCTTGTTTTGAGGTACCTTCTGGTAAAAGAATTGAAGACTGGGGTTTGCTCTCTTCTACTTTATTAATAGAGTCATCTGTAAGTATACCTGAAGTCCAAGATAATGGACTCAAAGAAGAAGTATTGGCTGAAAGGCTCTTAGTTTCATTGTCATATTCAGTAGGGGTTTCTTTAGTTAAATCTTCAGAGTATTCTTCAAAAGAGTCGACAGAATTTTTCTGATCTGTCAGAACAGTTGGAGAAAAGTCATTGTTCTGTTTCAGTTGATCATCAGAGATGCCCCCTTCACCTGACATGAATTTATCACTTAGAACCTCCCAAGAGGAACTGGATTCAAAACTGACAGATCCTGTGATTTTCAGTGAGGTAGGCCTCTGAGGCTCTTCTTCAGACGTTTCCTGTGAATCACCTAACACTTGACTCAATTTCCCATTACACTTTTCAGGAGTGGTTTCTGAGGGGATTCTCTCAGGGATGTCATAAATATGGACCTTTGGAGGAGCAGGATGACTCCTCTCGTGATTAACAGTATATAAGTTTTCTTCACTTTTACTTAAAATCAAGATTTTGCCTTCCTTTTCTGACGGTGTGTCTTTGATGTGGACATACGTGGACTCAATTGGAAGCTCCTTGTCAGGATCTGTAAAGTCTTCCTATAAATGATGATACATCATTAAAAGACAAATCCTACCTCAGATACCATTTTACATTTCCCAAACCCTATGGAAAGAAAAACTACCTAGCCCATCACCCCATTGCACCTTGTGAATGGCCAATTAATGACTCCCTTATTTTGAAAGTAGCTAAACTAATTTCACAAGTTAAGTGCCTTAACAAAGCTCAGTCAAGAAGCCAATTGTACAGGAAGATCAGAATGCAGACAAGACTACTCCTCAGTTTTTAATATATTCATGTCTCCCTGCTGCAGCTGTGGAGACAACTGACAGCTTTTTGACACAATCCCAAACTTTGGGAATAACATAAATCTAACAACACCAATAAATCCACTTTGAACTGTATTAATATACTAGATTATTTCATCCCAATAGACTGTATTAAAAGAAATATAATTTCTTTGTCCATTAAAATGCCTACAAGTCTTAATGTCAACAGATTTTACTGCTCATCTAATTGAATAATAATAATCAGATTATTATAATAACTTTAATTCCAATTACTTTAGTAATGCCCACCAATTTTATCTGTCACAAAATATATCCCAACTGGAACCTTCAGTCATGAAATGAGAGGAAATGCCTGTTTCTCCACAAGACCTCTGGCAATCCCCAGATTGCCAGATCTGTCAGTCCCCACTTAATCCTCAATTCTTTATTTTTGCATTAAAGTCCTAATTGTTCAAGATGCAATTTATTTCATGCTTACAGTGATTGCTTTTGACTGCTGTATTGACAAGATTCAACTTCTTGTGTCTCATACCTGCTTGTGTCTCATACCTGCTAAATTCAGATTGATCGTAGCCCTCAAACTTGAGAAGACAGAATTCAAAATTAAATTCAAAGTCCAATGAATCATCATAGATGAAGGGATAAATTTCAGCCTTATTTAAGACAAATATAGCAACGTAGTAGAGTCTTGTGAAACCAGTTCTAACCTCTGAAAGTTACAATTGGATGTAAATGCTTAAAGGCACGATTCTACCTAGAGCATTTTAGCAATCACCAACAAAAGCCCATTTCACTGGATTTAACAAAAACATGAAAAATTAAACCCAAATTTGTTGTTTATTTTAAATAGCTTAGAAAGAAACCTATGAAATAAATATCTGACTTTATTAAGCACACCAAAGGAAATGAAAGAAATGACATGACATAGGGGTAAACACATACCCCTTCCAGCTCCGGGAAGTGCTCCAGAAATTGTGCCACATACGTGACAATTGACTGTTCATCGGGTGATTCCACCATGATATCTGTGGAGACAAATACAAGGGGCTTGAGCACACACAGCTTTAAAACGCTCTTGCAGAGGAACAGATTGTCAGACATTTATTCTGCCTTTATGGTGAAAAGAATTAACAGCTACAAACACTTTTCTTCTTCTGACAGGTAAAATAAAGGCTCTCCACTGTTGATGGCACTTGACAAGAGTTCTCAACATCTTATTCACATTATTTTTTTCCTACTTCCAAACACATACCAAACCCCAATCAGGGTCCCTTTTCATCCACCTTTATACTGTCATTTATGCTATTGTCACTAGACAGTTGAGTGACAATACAGAGGTTTATTTTTGGCAGGATGGCCTAGTCTGCTACTAGGTGACCCATGAAAGTGCAATTGTGCTTTCAATCGTAACATCAAGGCCTAACACCTGTCTAGTAGAGTTCAGTAAAAAGCACTGCAAGAAGTCCATTTATGTACATATATTTATATATACACACATACACTTGTATTTACATATATAAATACGTGTGTGCATTGTAAAGTGAAAACTGGGAGATGCAAATGCATTTGAACAGGTATCTATTTTCTATCTATACCATTTTCCTGGTACAGCAGCCTTGCACACTTCATCCTGGAGAGACATTTAGTCCCTGTAGACCAAGGTGTTACAAAAACAGTGCTAATGCACTGAGACACCCCTCAGCACAACAATTAATCCCCCCTAGCAATGCAGATGTCACATAACATCTAAACATGAATCAGGACCAGTGTACATAGCTAGAACCATGGTAAGACCTCTACCTGCAAGGAGCTTACAAATATGACTGGAAGCATAAAACTGAACAATTCATTTTTATTTTTCTAATCAATAAGCTCAACACACTGATCACATCAACAGCCTAATCATGTGGAGGTTTTTGGCAGGTATCACAATGCAATATTCATGAATTCATTACAGTTTGAATGTTACCCAACAAACCTGATGTAGGTATTTTACCTTCTGGTTCGAGGAGGCGAGGAACACCCAGCTTATTCTGTGCTATGCTGAACGCATCCTCCAGGTTTTCTCGTGCTGATTTCTCCAGTGCTTGCTTCATGTCTACCAAAGTACAGTCTATGGCTTTTATGACTGCTAAGAAAGCAAGGCCACTCCTCCAACTGCTGGTAAAGTCCTGAACTGCAACACCGTACCTAAACAGAATTACATAGAGTTTACACGGGTGGTTGTGTTACAAAACCCAGAGTAAAGGCATCATCATTTCCAAAGACTCCTGAAAGTGAAAACATAAAGTTGATGAATTGCACTTGTCACATTTGAGATATTTTGAGATTTCAAAATACACCCAGAAAACACAAGGACTCAGACACTGGACTGGTATGGCTAACAGCTGACATCAACCTGTTTGTAGGAAGTAGTTAGTAAAAACAAAGCCCTCAAGAATTCAGCAACCACATTTAACATTCACAAAACCAAATGTCTCTGTGATTCCTGTTTCTGTTGCTCCTCCAGCATTCTAATGCCATAGCTTGGGAAAACAGCCAAGATTTAAATGTTTAAGCATATAAGCATAAATGATTCACATTACTGTGTACTTGGCCTTCTATAGCAGAAAATATGCCAAATGCAAATGGTGTCAGCATATGAGTAAACCACAAGTTTATGCCCAAAGTTTTGGGAGGAAAAAACAGCCAACAAATTTGCAATGAAATACAGCCCCAGAATAGAAAATTTTGTACAGATCATGGGATAACAGGATTATAATGATGCTATTATGTTTTTAATAGTGCAGTTGCTAGAATAATTTTCTCCTATTAGATGTTTTCAATTTGTACTCTTTCACTGGGCTGAAAAGTCTATGGCCTTTACTTCTCAGGTCCTCACTGTCCTTGTACCAACTCCCTGTTAATCATGATATCAACATTAATTTAGGACTAAAACTGCTCCCTCTATGGTCTGCACTGTCAGCAGTGAACTACGGATCTCAATGGGATATCTGCTCAACAAGGACCAAGTATTTTATTTAAGATGTAAATTTGCATCTTCAACACTAGACACAGAAAACTTGTGTTCGAAGGCAGATTTGGACATATAAATCAACAGATAAAAATGCCAAATATTCAGCTAACCAGAAGAGAGCTCTGTTGTGCAATGGAAATGCTACAAGTTCCAAAGAACTGACTTAAGTTGCACCCACTTCCCCTCTCAAATTCTGAGGAAGGTGGGACTCTAGTAGGGGCTCCATTCCTCAAGGCACTCTGCAGTACATCAAGAAGCCTCCTAAGGGCTGTAGCTTAGTTTAAAAGACTGTTGATAATGTCTTTCAATATATTTATTTTTTCAGTTCACTCCTTAGTTATACCTAGCCTTTGATTGGCAAAAGATATCAAACAGATTGCACAAAAGCCAGGGATAAGGGGAGGAGGGAATGATTCTATTTTAAATAGCACCAAGCAGGTTAGTGCAAGTTAACATTTAACACTCAAACCATGAAGCCAGCAGCAGGCTTCAAGGTCAGACGGCTGCTGTAAAAACATGGATGTAGTGAAACACTCCCCTGCAGAGACCCTGTGCTCACAAACTTTGAAAGCAGAAGAAGCCACAGCACATGATAACACACCCACAGGGCAGGACAAAGAAAAGAGATTCAGCTTCAAAAGGGCAGGTGGTGAGACATGGTATTTATTATACAAGGGTTTGTTAGCTTACTTTCTGGTTTTCCTCTGAACCCAGATGAGAAGGGCCCTGATGGCTTTTCGCTGATCCTTCACTGTAATGAACATGTTTCTCTCCACGCTGGGAGTGCTGGGGGATGTGTCTGACTCAGGACCACTGGGCCCAGAGGACAGGCTGGAGGAGGAAGAGTTCCTGTTGAGGTTGCCTGTCAGCTCCTTAATCTGCAATAAAAGGCAAAACACACAGTGCTCTGCTTTATCACTGGCTGCATGGTGTCCTTGTTTGCATGCAAATGTTAAAGAGATCAGTGACATAACTGAATTTTAAGAGGTAATTATAGTTCCGTCCATTTTAACTCTCAAGTTGTACTGCACAGGTATGACAGCCAGCAGCAACCCAGTTGGCAGCTCCAGGCAACAGAAAGGGCAGGGTACCAGATGAGGCTGAACTGTGAAAATTCCTATTAAACAAAAAGTGAAAAAACATGTCCTTGAAAGAAAAGTTATTTTAACCAAAATTGTTCTCTTCACAAGAGTTGCTTGAGCGAAATATTTTTAGTCAAGAAATGGTGACCTGCAGCAGCACTCCTGTCCTTGGTCAGCACTGACATTTGAGTCCAAATTATCCATTCTGCTGCTTTTGGGTCCCCTGTGCCCTCTGCTGCCAGAGCAAGAAGATCCTGGTAGCACTATCTCTGCCTATGAGTCTGCCTGGCCAAACTGGTTCTGTGCAGCACTGTTCAGTCCGAGGAGCTCAGCCAGGGAGAGAAGTCCCAGTGCAACTTCCAGGTAATTTTTTTAACCTTATAGCCATTTTTTAAATGAGATCAAGAGAATGAAAGGGCTTCACACTCTTACAAGAGTTGCAGAACCCTCCCTCCATCTCTCTCTGTCTATTAGAATTCGGTATTGTCTAGAAGGTGATTTTCAAACTATGCGTAGATTAGGGAGCAGTTTTAATCTAAGTCTGGGGCTAAATCAATTTTCAGGCTCAAATCAGTTTTATCAGTTCCAGGCCCTTTGAGATCTTTCATTTGGCCATCTATATCAGTTGTGAATTTTTGCTATGTTGAGTAAGTCTCCAGAGATCAGTGATTCTAAATGGAATTTCCCACCACATTGGACCAAATCCAGAAAAGGTTATTGAAAATAAACTGTGACCTGGAACCAAACCCGGGACGTTGGTTCAAATCCAGGGAATTTGGAACAGAACTCTGAGAAGGCACAGGAGAGAAAGAAAAGTAGTAATCTGAAGCTCTAATTCACATCCAAGTCAAATGAGGGCTTAAGTTGTCCAAAATAAGTCCAATGAAGTAAAATGAAAGCAGCTGCAAGTATAAAATTAGTATATATTAGGAGGGCAAAGCTCAGGTTTACCATGATTAATTATGTTCTTTAGGATTAAAAATCAATTTAAAAATTAGTATTCAGCTGGAATAGATTGATACCATGAAGACTGTTCACTTATGATTAAAGTATTTAAATCTTATTACCTGAAAAAACAAGATTATATTCCATATTAGTCCAAGTACCAGAGAGGAATTTCCATCTGCTATTTCTGCTGCATCAATGCTAACAAGCTTTACCTGTAGGAGAGAGATAAATTCATAGCCAAACTCAAAGCAGCAAGGTATATGCAAAAAATGCACCGAGACTACTGGATATGTCCACAGCAATTCTGCCACTGACTGGCCAGCCAGAAAGCAATACTGAAATCTTGTGTTAATGATAATTTTCCCTGAAAACAATCACCCTGCTCCTGGAACTCCTATCTGAAGTCCTCAACATAGTCTGCAGAACAAAAGTGAACTCAATTCTGCATTCTTGGGGCCACAAATGTGTTTCCTACATATAAAAATCAAAGAAGGCAGAGCCCATTACAGTGGATCCCATTCATAAAAAGCAGAGAGTTACTTCTCATACAAAAATTAAAAATCCTAGTAAGATCTGATTGCTTCTTTTTTCTTACGCATCTCCTTTCTCCTTGCTTATCCCACCTTACAACAGCTTGTCACAGAGTTCTGATTAGATCAGTTAGCAAAGGATAGGGTTGGCTAATCCAAGCCTAGATTTTCCCATAGATGTTTTTTCAAGCCTAGACTTTCCCAAACTCTAGACTTTCCCATAGATGTTTTTTCCAGCTGATAACACCAGGATGTTATTCTCTTAGACAACACAGACTTGGTTTTGGCAAAGGTCATAGAGGAGGGAGGAAACAAGGAAGCTGTTGGTACTGCACATGGCACCCAGACCAAGTTAAAGCCCAGCATACAGCCCATTTATCACTGGAAAATCCCCGACATGGTGAATCACTCAGCAGTGCTTTACCCGCTGCCCCAGTTCCACAGAAGTGTACACTGATGGGTTCCACCCACTGTGGTTTAATATCTAACCCTGAAGCTCTTGGCAGCCAAGGCATTTTGCCAACACTTTCATCACCACCCTTCACTAACCGGTTTGGTTAAGCTGAAAAAAGGAAAGCCAAATAACTTTTTATCTAGGGATTTTCACAATATTTTCAATCTTATCAAGAAGACATTCTTAGTTGTCATATTTCAAGGCTCAAATGTCTTGCTAGCTCCAAGGTATTTGGCATAGGAAAACCTTTAAGACAGTACATTTGAATAGCAGTTCCTCCAAAATGGGGAGCAAGTAGCATTTATCGTTAGACTGCTCTGTGTGAGCTCTGTTCTCTTACTGCTGCTTAAGTTTGTCACCCAGCTCAGCAGAAATACCCAGCTACTTAGGTATTTCTTGGCTGCTTACTCTTAAGGGAATGAGAAATCCACACGAAAGGGGTTTTAGCACTACTAATTAAAAGACTACCTGTATTCAAGGTTCCTTTCACCAGGTTTTGCTCACTGGGGTTCTAGACTGGCCCCTAGTGAGGTCCTGGCAACCAGACATGCTTCAGCTGCAGCTCTGCAAAGTGCTGGTACCAACAGAGAGAAAAAGATTTCATCTGCCAGGAGGCCTTAGCTGGATTTGGGTAGAAAGTATCGACTGGGAAACTGTTAAGAAATATGTGAATATGTAAAATATTTCTTAGCAGTTCTACAGCAGGACATGTAGACGTACACATTTAGGGCCAGATCAGCCCCTACTGATGGGAGTTTCCATAGGAAGACTGGAACACCTGGAAGTTACTGGACAACTTCTTGACCTTTTCACAACCTCTCCTGGGAAAAAAGGCAAAGGATGTTAAACCTCCCACATCTGTGAGGTTGTAAGACATGGAGTAAGACCTCACATCCTGCTCATTCCTGCACTGAGGTTTGGGGTGAGTCTCCCACATGACTAGCACTGCTGCAGGATCTCCAGTGCAAGAGCTAAGCTCAGTGCAGGGAAGCAGCAAAGTGGCATCAGTTGCTGTTGGAGCATCCCATGTAAGGCGGGGTTTTGCCCCTATACACACACCAGATCCCTCCTCACCCATTAAGTTTAATTTTACTGCTGTCCTTGGTAGGAAATAGCCCGATA
The DNA here is from genome assembly GCA_013390005.1 of Calyptomena viridis. NCBI lineage: Eukaryota > Metazoa > Chordata > Aves > Passeriformes > Eurylaimidae > Calyptomena > Calyptomena viridis. Next base: position 16,715 of record WEIV01002825.1, read on the forward strand.
CTTGTTTTGTCTTTCTGGAAGATCTAGGTATACCATGTCTATGAGTTGTTACAGAGCTGGACTTCTCTTGTTCCCATTACTTCTCAACATTTTTCAAGAGCAGAGAGTTTTCAATACACAGATTACTTCCACAGGGCTTTGGAATAAACCCATAAGAGGAGAAAAAAAAAAGGAATTAATCATTTCAAGCTACAGGTCTGATCATGATTGGTCACTTATAACTTTAGGAAGTGATGCTGCAGTAGTGCCACATTGACTATGAGGGAAGTTATATCTCCATAAGGCTTTGATTCCTGGAACTATGCATTTTTGTCATGTTCCCAGATCTCATTTTCTCTTGCCTTTGACTCATGATCAGCTGTAGCAGCAGTCAGTTTATCAGAAAAACGCATGATTTGTAATACTCAAAGTATTTCTCACAAAAGAAAGTAATCTATCTTCAGTGTAACCAAAGTAATGCCACTAAGACCCAGATCGTAAAAATTACTTGCATTTCTATTTTTTTCTTTTGATATTGGGTTCCTGATCCTTTAATCCCATTGAACTTTTACATACAAAATGAACAAATAATCTTTGTTTTAGACTTCACAGGTGTTCTTTTCGTGCAATTTTATGTGGCTTTTAAGCCTTGCTGCTAAGGTAAGTCGCAGTCTCTTTAAGCAGTACATTTGTCTTACGTACATGCAGCACATCAGACTAGCTACAAATACAACAATAGCAACTTGCAGCATACATCATGAGAAAAAATTAAGACCAGCCTTTGGAAATACTCACATTACTGTCCTCCAAGAACTTAAGTGCTTTGGCTATGTTGTTCAAACGGAAAATGCGATGGGTTGAAGATTTGTATTCGTGCATCTAGATAAAACAAGAGCCACACTGTTTTCAAAAATGCTGGAATTATTCACCATGCCTTACAAAGCTTAAAAACCTACAAGCACTGAGGCAAAATAAAACTAAGGAAATGTACCCATGTAGAATTATTTGTGAGCAGTACAATGCTTCAACTACATCATTGTAGGAAAACAGGGTTAGCTAAGCGCTTTCCTGCTCTCCAGATGTTATCACTCTCTTGGACCTGCCACAGTGATTATTTATGTAATCACTCCCCAACCATGTTCAGTCACAGGATCAAACTTGCCTAAAAATCCATAATAATAGATTTTCTTTTGTCTTGAATTAAATGAAATAATCCTAATTAGGAAGCATGAGCAATATTCATAGCAGGCACAGGCAGGTGGGAGACAAAACCCTTCACTTTGGCAGAAATGAGCCAGACTTTGCTTGCCTGTCTCCCTGCAATTCCACTTTGGCACACCATTTTTAGCACATGTGTGCACAAACACCTAACAACAACTTTGGCCAGCTGACCTTAACCCTTTCCCTGACCTCCTCCCTGACCCCCAGGGGTATCACCTTGGGTTTACCATGATGTATCTCCCCCTGAATTCCTTTCCAGCCTGGCTCTCAATGCAATTGGAGTGAACAATCACAGAGACACTGCTGCTTCTGCTGCAGCTCCCCAAACTGCATGAATATTAAAAGATGGGTGTTTTTGAATGTGTGACCACACATTCAGGAGCCATTCCTGCTGCAGTAAGCAGGTGGTTGGTTACTACAGAGCATCCATCACTAGGTGATCCCAAGTGCATCTGCAGGGGTGAGACAGCTGCAGAACAGGCCACTCCTCTTGTCCAAGTGTGAGATCCACACAGAGTTCTTGCTGACAAGATTGATGGAGAAAGAAAACATTAAAGACCACTGTAACTGGGCATTTATATTTGCACTGAGTGTTCCATTTCTGGTATGTGGAACTTTACACAGCTTTTACAAAGACAGGAGGAGAGAAAAAATGTTCTGATTAATGAAGCTTTGCCCTGCTGATTTAGACCATACTGTCAGACTAATGAAAACTGAGCCGGGATACCAGAACTAAACTCACACCTACAGCAAGCATCAGCAGACTATTTAGTGTCATAATGACCTCAGACAAAACAGAAACAGAACTTACTGATTAAAAAAAGAATACAGCAAATATGTGTTTTCCTGATAATGTGCCTTGGGTAATCTCCAAATGGAATATGTGAACATTAATGTGTTAAAGCCTTAAAACCCTGAAGGGTTTTAACATTAACACTGATCACACACAATTTACACCTCCTTGTTATGTATTTCCTTGAAATCTACCTTACAGCTCAAGACACCAGCCTGTAACATAAGGAAATTAAAATAAAACTGCTGAAATTCTTATTACTATACCCAAGACATGGGACCAAATTCATCCTCATTCATTGCATGTCCATACAATGTTACTCATAACATACCAAGCTCCATCCCTACAGAGGTTTTTCCCTCTCTGTACATACCAGCTTTTGTCCTGATAGGACTTCCAGGAGCGCCATCAAGATTTTGCCATCTTGTATATCAATAAACAAGTCTTTCACTTTCAAAGGAGGCTTGCACTGTGAAGAAAAGAAACCAAGTAGCTTTTCGATCAGTACTGTTTGGTAAGTCACTATGATTTCAGGGAGTCAGGAGGAGAATTTTACAAGACAGAGCTACTAGAAGTAAATCACAGCCTGCAGGAAGAAAGTGTGGACTAGTCTTCGCATCAGTGGCAATTCTGTCCTAGGAATGTTGGAGCTAAAACTGAGATATAGTACTCATGTAATTGAGATCAGACAAGGACTAATTCCAGAATTCCCATAACCCTAAATACTCTGCCTAAGAAGTGACCTCCCAAGGGTTGGGTGCTGATCCCTCAGACTAAGACAAGTCCAGCAGAAGCAAATACCACTTTATACAGAAATAAGCCCGTGATCCAGCCAGCCACAATGTCCTGTCTCTTCTGAAAGGTTCCTGGTGGTGACATTCAGTTTCCTAATATTTTCTAAGTACTTTTAATAGCAACTTCTTGTATTGTGTCTCTCTCTTCTCAGTCAACTCCTCCAAAGGGAACCATCTCCTCACTTCACTGAGGTGTCAGATGATATGTGTGCTGTGAGGCACACAGCCAAGTCAGCTCAGCCCTCAGGGGTAGTCCTAGCTGCAGCAATTACACTCTGTTCAGATGTCACTCACTCATGTATCCCTAAAGAGCCCAATCTTTTTATCTTCGGTTGGGCAATGCACTACTGTTCTATTAAGCATTGCTCCTGGCAAACTGGGACCACACATTTTCATTACCAGTCTTTAATCTAGCCAAGAGTACTAAACAGTGGTCCATGAAAGAAAGCAAGGTATCATTTATTTTAAAATTAAATAACCTATATGAAACACTCAAACCCAAACCTTTTCTATTCTTTCAGCACTTAAAGCAAGAACAAATAGTACTCAGAAATGCAGATTACTCCCAATTACCCCCATGACCAACAAAGCCAGATCCTCCCAAAAGATGACCCAAGTGGGATGGTCTGCTCCAAGAGGAGACACACCACGCTGTAAGTTTCCTGAAGAAGTACAAGAATACTTCATTGCTGTCTCTCAAAGAAAGAAACCACTTTGCAAGAAATGTTTCCGTGAGGATAAAGGCAGAAGCCACCTTTCTTTGTGAGTGTCCTCAGGGAATCACCTATAATTAGAGACAGCTTGGGTGAAGCTCTCATTATTTACATAGGCATGTTTATTATGCCACTTCCAGGAAAAACATTAATCTAGTAGAAGATTTTTGCCCTTTCTCCAGAAAAGCATGCTGCTTTGTTGAATCAGAGAGGACAAAAATTTCTATGTGCTCCAAAGAAAGTTGACATGCCCACAAAAGTTCTAAGTCTTTTTACATAGCAGAATTAACAGTATCCTACAGTCTTTTTCATGATATAACTCCCTCTGTAAATCAAAGATCTTCTCTACAGTCACATATTTGACAACCCTTTCTGACAACTTCCAAAACTGCAGTTAGTTTAAAGCCCTAGAGCCTGATTCACGAAGACATCATGTAACACTGTCTTCATTCTGAGAGGCCTTTGGGAGCAATTGCTAGTCAAAACATTTCCAGCTAGCCTTATTCTGATGTTCCAGTGAGATTTAAGAGGATCCTTTTATGCCTTCAGCAACACTCACTGGAGAGTAGTGGACTTAAGCAACTAGATATATGATGCCTTTCTTCTAAAACCCCTTTTCTTTACTGTGTCTGAAATGCAATCGCTTTGCAAAAAGTACAGAAGCTAAACTGCTGGTCAGTTTGTGGCCCAAACTTAGTCCCAGTCTGTACTTTTTGAAATTTAGCCACAGGTACTAAAGCATGGTGAAGCTCAACCACCAGTGCAAGTTAGGACTTCGTGTAGATCAGGAAGCTAGTCTCATTCCTTAATCCTGCACTCAGCATTGCTGCTGTCTCAGTAATATTAAGATTTTTTTCCCCTCTCTTTTCAATCTCAACAGCAAGAAAAATGTTCTCTGCATGACAGACTACTTAGGAGAGTTAGTACTTATCTACTATCAATAAGAATAGTAAATTAGGTTTAATAGCCATGTTATAATGTGTGATTAATGAACAACTACAACTTAAAGATAGTAAGTGATGTCCAAAAATTAGTTCTCTGATGTAAGTGGATATGTGAAGATCCCGTCACACTTTCCCCCACAACATGACTGACAAGGAATTAATGTTTTCCGTCTTCAGATCTGGGATGAAGAACAGGTTCTGAAGAAAATTTGTCTTCAGCCATGATGCCTCAAACTTCCAGTCCAGGGAAGAACACAGAAATCATCACCTCAGAGCAGCCTCAACCACATTTCATTTTATGCGGGTGCTTTCTGTGGGAAAATTCTACCCTCATGGTAACAGTCAGTAGCATTAAAGACTTAAATGCACCTAAGGTTAACTAAAGCTACCCAAGCATTGATTTTGTCTGAAAACAAATTTTAATTTACCCAGAAACAGGCTTTGAGCTTCCCCTCATCCTTCTCCAAATGTCCACACACACACAAAAGTCAACTTTGTTTCCAAATTTTGACTCCTTAAAAGGAATTAACTGCAATCTGTCTATGGCTGTGTCCTTGTATTCCAAAATCAAGACTGTTTGCCTGTCTTACCTTTCCCAAATGCAGGTTTATCCATCTGGTAAAGGTCCTCTTCTGTACATTTTCTCGTTCAACTACAAAGATCAGAAACAAAAAAGAACACTTAAGTTTCTAGAAAAGGGAAAGCTGGTAGGAAATTTCAGAAACTGTCTGCATCAGAAACTGATGCAAAAACCAGTCAGAATTCACGAGAGCTCAGTGAATAAAACAAATATATTGCAAATCAGGAGATAGAAGTCTGAACTACAGTGTTTTATTCAATTTCTTTGCCCAGACGTGAGCTACACAGTTGTAGATGCATTTTAAAGGCATGAGGGAGGAAGGAATTTCTCTTAGCTTTGCAATCTTCAATGCTCAGCTTCTGAGAGGTGAACATTTATTTAAGTGCTGTGCACTGCTCTCCAGTACTGTCACCCTCTGAGCAGGCAGATTGACTCTTCTATGTCAGTTTATAGGATATTGCTCTGACACCCTCATGCAAATTTGGCTGGTGTGGATTCCAATATCCTTCCTTGCATGCACAAGGAAACAGGGCCAACACAACAATTTTGTCTTCATTCTTACGAACGGAAAAACCTCATCAAATCTCATCTTCTCAGTCTGCTAACCAGTGCATTTAAAATCAAAATTCCAAGTTCCTAGATTGAAGAATCATTTTATTTATATTGCAGTAAGACGAGGAGTGCTTGTTCCCTGCCAGAAGTGCTGTATGCTAGGTGCTGTACAAACAGCTCTTGGGCCAGCTGAAGAGTTTTTAATCACATCTGCCATTTCCTGAATCC
>WEIV01002825.1:22523-70546 GCA_013390005.1 Calyptomena viridis
CTGCCATTTCCTGAATCCATTTCCACAGAGAACTACAGCAAAAGTGTAAGGGGAATCATATTACTGACCAGCTTTCATTTACCTTCTAATATAAAAAAGTAAACCATATATTTAATATAAATGAAGTAGACTGTCAAAGTAATATTTCATTTTAAAGACAATTATTCTCAAGTGGTTCTCGAGTTTCACTTGAATTAAGGAAATCTGGCAATTTATGAACCAAACCCATTAAAACTAGTTATATGCTGTATTTCAATTTACTCATAGAGCATATCAAATATATTTTAAAACCATTTTGTGTTTCTTCAGCCCCACAAAAACAGCTAACCTATCTACTGGGAAATCACATTCTCTAAAAGCCTGGTTTGTTTTCATTGGTCAGACTGATTATAGGCCAAGCAGTAGCTTCCGTAAATCAAATTTTAATATAGTTCTTTTTGATCATTTTAACTGAAGGGTCAGCAGTCTCTAATCATATGTATAATTATTTTCCTATTTTTGATGCATTGGAATAGAGCTTTCACCATGAAGCACATCTGTCACCGATGGCTGTTCAGGCTTTTTAAGTCTTCTTATTCCATAAAACCTGATTTTATATAAGATTGGTTAAAAAAAGTCATTACCCCTTAAGTGCTTTAGAAAACATGGAAAATGCCAAACTAATTATTGCTGTTGGCTTTTCTTTTAAAATGTCTTAGAAGAATGTGCACAGATTTGAAACAGCTCTCTACAAATGAAACTGTAAATTATATTAGGATTCCAGAATATCTGTAAAACACCCGCAGTATTTACCACCTACAAATCCCAAAGTACAATAAACTGAGAGATGTGTCACATATTTCTCGGGCTTCCCTTCCTTCAGCACCTCAACCTCAGAACTGGCTTTCTATGCACTCCCACAGCCACAGCTGAGCAGAAGTGCTACGTGTCACCCAGGGTGTAACTTCCACAACCCATGTGTTAAAATTAACCTTTCAGGTTGGGTGGAAGTTAATGTTAAGCCAGAACAGTTCCCAGATATACTTCTTTCTGTTCAAATACAGATGTTGGTGCAAAGAGGAAGGTAGAACAGGCACAGGAGCTAGCAGCAGGCAATGGGGCCACCTTTTAAACTTGCCTGAAATGCTCAGGAATGCTTGGATGGGCATCAGTGCCAGGCTTCAGGAAGGAAAGGACACCTTATCAGATGGGCTGGATATACAGATTTCCAATGTCAACCAAAATCAAAGAAGAAACACAGAAGGGTACACAGAAGCAAATATAATGTTTTCTGGGATCATCAGAGGCTTGGTTTCTTGTCCTATTTTTCACCAGTCACTTTGGCAACCTTCATTTTCAGGGTAAATAAGGATGCCAAAGAGTGCTGTGTTTATTTACAGATCATCCATAAAACTGAGCATACATTGGCTCCTAATTTTGGTGCAGAAATTCTGCCATGCTGCACATTAAGAGTTGTACATATGCCTTAAGGGATGGGTGAGCCAAGCTGGTAATATCGCTTTGGGAATCTCACACACCAAAAAAAAACAACCAACCAAACAAAAACACATGCAGGAAAGCACTTGCAGACATAGACACGTCTCTGACATGAATCAATAAACTTTTCTGTGGCAAACAGCCCCTTTCCAGGAAGAGCAATGACCCCAGAACAGGCACTATTTGGTTCTGTAATAGTCCATAGTCTAAAGCAACAGTAACTGGATGAGGAAGAGGAAAAGAGAGGAAATGTCTTTATAAAATCCCTAAGGCAGACAAATCCCTAATGCAGTCCATATGCTCAACAGCAGAGTTAATGGGAAAAGTTCAGCACAGGTATTTACTTATGTGTGCCTTTAACTGCTATTCTTCTCCAGCTTTGTGGACCTCCCAGTTTCAGTACAGCCCCTCTTCTCCACAACCTTTTCATTTAAGATGATTGTAGAGACTCTATAAAGTTTATACAGTTTCTATAAATTAAATCAATTTTTTTTTTCTCCTTCACACCTACTATTATATAAAAGTGAAGAAAATAATTCAAGTCTAAAGTTTCTATCCTTATGTATATAGTATCCTTATGTATATAGTTTACTGAAACTGCACTGTGTTTACTGGGCAGCTAGAGAGCAATAACACCATTATAAAATAATAATTACACCCACCATATGGCTGGCCTGCACATAAATCCTATGCTTGAAAAGAAGGATGCCTGCTGTGAGGGTTGGATTGTAAGATGTAATGCTGGAAGGTAGTAAAAGTTAGGAATTGCCACTTTGTTTCAGCTCATACCCTGACATAAGAGAAAAATTATAGAGAGAAATTTTGACCACCACACAGAAGCTGGGTCTTCCATACTCTTTCAATAAGCTCAGCTATAACACTTTCACAGGAGGGTCTAAGATGTTGCAGAGGCACAGTATTTATATCAAAGTGCATGGGCAAGCCACTGAGAGGCATTAGCTGCAATAATTTAGAGAGAAAGAAACCTCTAAAGAAGAAAAAGGTGTACTGTTAGGATGATGAACCTATGGTATAACCCACACAGTTCTTTGCCTCACAACTGTGTCCTAGAGGACAGCAGAATCTGGCAGAATTTGGCTCAGGCCCAGTATCTGCACCCTAGTTAGTCTGCAAATAAACATTGACAAAGATATACCACTCTGTCAAATCTTATGGCAAAGGCAACTAATTTGTCAAGGAGTCAAACTAAGCTGGTTCCAACACCACTTGGGGAGAATTCAAAGTTAAGCTATTAATGCACATGGGAGTTCAGCTGCTTTGTTATGTGGCGCTATTTCCTTCCTCACCAGTCTAGAAATTCCTCAGGCATTTACTAATGCCATTTCTTCCTCTCTCAAATCTCCTCAAAGGTCACTACTGTTGCATTACCTACAGGAAGCCAATCCCTAAAAGCCTCTACATTCAGCAGCAAATTGGAGATAGCAAATATTGATTTGTTTTTAAATACTATTTATTCTGTTGTTGTAGAACCAGTTATGAATAATTCTCTGAGGTACACCACCACAGGGCTGGGAACATCAAGGAACTATGAAACGTGGAAGCTGATTTGAGTGGAACAGTGTGTAATTACATAGCTTGAGAAAACTGCTTGATTTGCATGTATGGCTATTAGTCCCAAAGCAAAGCAGAAGGCCAATTTGGAAGGTAAATTTGTTTCCAAACATATTAGCATTTCATCTAGGATATCATCATCAGATGACATTGAAACCTTCACAACAGGCCAAGCTGGATTTTAGATCCACTTGCAACTTACCTTCTGGACATCTTGCTGAGTACCAGTTTTATAATACACACAAAAGCCAGCTTCCTTGTTTCTAGCACAAGCTACAACCTCTATAGATACGAGATATACCTGTTATTAACAAGAAGCAAGTTTTCTAGATGGAAATGATGGTGTTGGCCACCTAAGTGTGACAGAGGATGCTTCAACCACCCGTATCTTCAGAGGAAATAACTTGACAGGAGAATCATCCTATATTCACTTCATAAGTAACCAGTGGCCACCACGGAACCAGCTCATAATGTGCATGGCTCTGGAAGTATCCCAGCATTTGCCAAAGTCTTTGATCTCCAGAAAATGGCACTTGTTATTACACAACAGAAATAAACAGGAAAATGTATGATAGTTAAATATTACAGCCTAGCTCCAAAGTGGAATGTGGTTCAGACACCCCAAGTCTTGGGAAATACAAACTCCTCTCCTTCCACCTTCCTCATCCCCAAGCTCCCGTTCATACAGTTAAACAATCAATCAGTCTCTAGTGAACACACACTGAACAATCTACTTTTGAACTATAGGCCGCTAAATAAAACAAGAACTGAATTTAAACTGTGCTTCATAGACTTTCTGCACTGTGACTCAGCCTATGTATTTCTGATTACTAGGAATCATACTATCAAATTTGAATACTGTTTTCTCTGCACACAATGTTCATGAAGGAAGCCAGACTGACATCTTAGAAAATGGATTTTACCCAAAATTGCTCATTTGAGATGATGATAGATGCAAGTAATTGCATGTGGTAAAATAAAGGCCATGCCATTAGTTATGGTAAGTGGTCAGGCATTAGATACAGGATGTTGATGCCAGATACTGGATACTGACAAGTGTAAGGAAGCACAGATCCTTGTCCAGGAGACCTACTGTTCAAACATGACACATGGGACAAAGTTCAGAAGTAAACACCAGAGACAGAGCACATGCAAGCAACACAACTGACATGGAAGTCTGTAACAAAAATAAAAGGAAGGTGAGCAAGTGAGACTGGGTGGAAGGTAGCAACTGACAGCAAAATAACTGGAAAGTATAAGATGAAATGTGTAAATTAGGGCAGGGAATAGTGCAATTCAATTTTCCACTTTTGTTTCATGTTAACAGAGAGTTACATTAAACACACCGAACTATGGTTGCCCAGAGACTTAGTCTGTATTACATGTTTTCACAAGAAAATTAAAAAATAGCTCACAACGTAAGACAACACTTAAGAAAACATACTCCTCTTGTGTACATGGTGCAGTCCAGCTACACTGCTCTATAAGTGCTCAGCACTTACACATAAAAATCTCTGTATTTGTAGGAGTGTGAATTTTAAAGGCATAATCAAAGAATAAGGAATAATTTTATCCAAATTGCCCACAAAAGTAATTTTATAAGCTTCTTAATTCCTGCAAATTCTATATTTTCCTTGTGCTTAAGGAACCCCCAAACAGCTTAGAAGATTAATATAAATTTTACGTTTGATCTATATCGGGGTTGAAGGCTTTGTTGTGTACCATATGCCAATTTGATGTAATTTGGAGCACATGAAATATTAAATCTTAAAAACTCTGGTTTTCTAAAGAAAACATTAACTACACTATATAACATGAGTCTGCTCTCAAGTTACCTCCTATGAAAAAGGGCCTCTAAGCCTTCCAGATGAAGTTGTTAAGTTAATTGTTTGTTGAAACTGACCCATTTATTAGGGTCCTTATTAAATTTCTATGGCAGGCGTTGAAAGTTTGAAGCATTTTCATTCCATCAAAGTTGCAGAGTCTGAGTCTTACTGGTTCAAAATTCTTTAAAACTCAGGTTGGTCCTGCAGAACACAAACACTGTAAGATCCCAGCCATTACGTTTCATTAGCTGCAGCTAAACAGGTTTCTTTTGAGTTCAATGTCTGGTTATAGCAAAATATTTACTGCTGCAATTGGTATATTAAGATTACATGTACCAGATAAATATTACAGGATGAATATGAGATTTCAAAAAAAACTCTTACTGCTTCAATCCTCACAATGTCTGAGACAGATGTTCCTCTTACCAAAGCATTAGAAAGATGAATTTACCTGTAAATTCTACTGGGCTCTGGAAGAAAAATCCTACATAAAATATTACTATTAGAGCTGATCAAAATAGCTTGTAATAAGAAGGATTTGTATTTCCCCCCTGAAAACTAATTTGGTAGTGGCAGATGGTAAAGATTCCACTCCATGTACCCTTCAATCACAAAGCAAACATCTTTGTTCTCATAACTCTTTATACACATGGAAAATGTTATTGAACAGATTAACGGAATTTCTCATTTACATACCAGGAATATTATGGAACAAAATCTGACAAGATTAAAAAAGAAAAAAACATTTCTGTCCTGAACGAAACAAACATCAGTGTTTACTGGGAAGATTGCTGGAATCAAATAACGTATTAATTAGGTTAAATTCAATGGGTTTGGAATTGATCTAACAAGTGACTTAAGTGTTGATCCAGCAAGAGGTTTTCAGGCTATGCAGAACACCTATTGTGGCTTATTACACATGGTTCAAGGATCATAATACCTCCTTCTGTCCAAGAAAAGAAACAGGATTTGCTGCTACCAGCAATTCTTCCATTAGGAGAAATGCAGCAACAACCACCACCGTCTTGGTTCCAGAGTTGCTCCTTGCCCAGAGGTCACAGTGTTCCAATATTGTTTGCTGAAAACGGTTCATCTCCTGGAATTGCTGGTATTTCTTGGAGGTATGGAGGTCCCCAGCTCTGCAGCAGGTAAAATGTCATTGCTGGAGTACTGAACTCTGCTTCAAAGCATAATGCTTAACTTCAATTTCAACCTCTTGCACCTTTCCTACTTACTTGAGTATATCAGGTCTGATTCTCATGTGCTCAAAAATAAAATCAAGAGTGCCCTTCTGAAACTAACAAAATTATAGTCGTTGCATTCAGCCAGGTAGCAGTTAGCCCTATCTTCTTATCACTTAGAGAAATGGCTCTTGAATCAAGTTCACATCAACATCATTTTACTAGCACAGTCCTTTCCCTCCCACATGGAGAATGCCCCATACCAATATCTGCACCAGTATCTATATATCACTTCTAACACAAGATCTCTATCCTCATTCTGTGGCATATAAAAACAAAAGCACAACATCTTCCAGAAACCATCCTACATCGACCAAGTAAGGGCTTGTCACAGAGTCCAGACCATTTCATATCCATTGTTCTGCATCTACCCTTATTTGTTGTGGCAAACCTAGAAAACCTAAACTGTGAAACATTCCTTATTCTTCAGATTTTTTTACTTCCAGAAAGAGAAAAAAAAATCCTTTGGGCTGGTTAATTTTGTTGAGACATCAAAATCTGAAATGCAGTAAGATGCTGTGCTGTATGTCAGATCTGACAACAGCAGTGAAGCCTGAATAATTTGAGATGAGCAAAGAAGCCAAACGAAACCCACACTATGTGTCAGGGTTATTTGGTTATTTCTTGACATAACCCAAGTCAGATGAGTCAGATGAGAACCAGCATGTGCCCAGAGTCCCACTGTTTCCTATATTTGTCAGTTAATGTTAATAGGTTGGTGGTTAACTGTACTTCTATGCATTTGAAACCATTGTAACTGAATTTGTGTGTAGAATGAAGAAAATGCAGGTGCAGGGGACTGGCAACACATCTACTTCCCACAGAAGTCCCAGGCAGTTTCCTGAGCTGCTTTAACACAAATTTTGAACTCTTGTTATTAGTAACCAGGATCTTTAGAGCATCAGAGGATGGTACAGAAGGGCTGAGAAGACAACTGCCAGAGATGGGAAACTTAGAAGAGAGCATTTGATTTTCTAAAATCAGGTAAGGAAAGGCAACCACAAATGTGTCACAGATCTACCTTGCAAAAGCCCTGAAATCACAAAGATTTGTTTGTTGGGGTGCCTGTAGCTTCCAGATTTCTCTTTTTGCTCTCCTACTGTCCCCAAACAACTCAAGATTTCCCAACCAGTACTCTACCTGAACCAAGAAATGCTTACAAAGGTTTTTAAACAGGACATTGCAGCACTAGAAGAGGTTCAGAAGTAAAACCTAATTATACATGTTCAGTACTGCAAAAACACTAGTACAAGCCAGAAAGAGTAACCCACTGAAGGGACCACCAAAACCTGCTGGTGTGATCAAGAAAGGGAGCAGCCTTGGATGGGTCTCCCTAGTAAGAAATATGAAAAATCCAGAATCACACTGTCTTCTGCCTCTCTCCCACTTATTCATCCCTTTAATGTGGCTTATCAAAGCCAATAAGCAGTACAGAAGAAAGAGAGTGAGGAGCATGGTAATCAGGTGCATATTAGAAACATGCAGAAATACATGCAACTCTAAGACCAATAGATTGAAGAGATTTACGGAGATTAATATTAACTAGAGAAAAATCCTGTGGCTTTGGAGGAATAAGCAGATGCTTTGTTCATTGTGGGCTAGACATGTGATCTGAAGTAGAGGGTACAAGACTGCTCTTGGAGGAATGGAGAGGAAAATAAAACCAAAAAAACAACATAAGAGACAGGAGCTACACTGTGTAAGGTGCTGTATAGTGCAGAGCAAGGCAACCACCATTTAAAAATGGATGAAGGCAGAGTGTAAGCTGCCAAAGTTAGATTAAAATTAATAAGAAGCTGAACTACAGTAGAGGTCCTTTTCAAGATGCATTTCATAAATGCAAGAGCCCAGCAGTGACCAGTATATACCCCTAAGGAGTTGCCTTTTGTCTTAAATGACATTCTAGAAGGCTTCAAGGGAGTTATACCTGCTTTTCTAAGAAAAGGTACCTTCCATCGAAGAAGCTGCAGGCAGACCAAGGACGGCAAACTTCTGAGTTCAGCAAAACCAATGATGTAGCCTCCCCCAAAAGACCCTAACTGACCCTAACTGTGCCCCTCTCTAGCCCTAACAGGGGCTTCGTGGGAAGCACAGCAGAAAGCCCAGTCCCCCCTGCATACTGGTGAGCACTGCTTCAGGCACCACACAGAACGATGAGCTGGAAGTCTTGGGCATTATTCTGGGTGATACTATCCAGCAGTCAAAAGTGAGCAGATGAATTATTTTTCTGAAGTCTGTAGCAGTCTTTCTTTTGCTCCAGCAAGCTTTAAAACCAGGTTATAGTGTGTGAAGATAGTATTGGAAATAGTATTGGCACAGCTTACCCACTAATCAGAACTAGAAGGTGTCAGACAAAATCTTGGACTGGCCTTGGATTGAGGCCTGTGGTAACACTCATGATCCCAGTTCTTCCTGAGTCTCACAGAATGTGGCAATGCAGCCCTCAAGTGACTGACATTCTTGATGGAGCTCCACATTTTTAGCTGTATGCCTGAAGGCAGGTTTCAACAAATCTGCCAGGATGAAAATCAAAGGGAAAGAAATTTGGATATGGGCTCTCTTGTAAAATAGTACCATTTTATGGTATTAAACCAATGTCACCAAAACCCACAGCACAGTGAGCCGGAGACAGTTCATGGATTTTCAACACTAACACTGACGTGCCTCCTCACTTTCTCATTAAATAGTCCACCTGTAGCCTTCAGGACAAAAACTGCTTCTCTACTTCTCTATTTTTAACAACTCTTTTCCAAATTTCAAATGAGAAGATGGAAGAAACCATGAAAATTCATGCTTTGTCCTTCATGGCCAACATGGAACATCCCCTCAGAATGAAAGGCAAACGTAAAAGAATTTGGATTTAAGCACCAAGCAAATATTTGTGTTACTTACGGACATTTCCAGAAACGAGATTACTCATAGCAAGAAAATCTTCTTTCAAGCAAAAACCCTCTTAATACATAACTATACTGTTTGCACTGTACCTTCAACCTAATGAGCTCTGTGATCCTCCTTATCAGACTTTCCTGTCCTTGGGGACAAGACATAGCATTGTCTCCTGTTACAAAGGAGAAAATAGGAGCATGAAGAACTTCAGGGACCAATTATCATGCAAGCAACAAGCCTTGCCTTTAATATACTCCATGGTGCTCATATGGCATCACATCTTTCCAAAAGGCCAGCTTAAAATTAAAAAAAAAAAGCTCATGGAAAGAACACGTATTTTGTTGCTTTGAACTGTGCTCGACATGCGTAACGATCCCTCCTGAGATGGTTTTAAGAGATACACTTCAAAACCAGACGTAAGCCATTTATTTGCTATATTAGCTTGTATTTGGAAGAAGTTAATCTGACATTCCAGAGAAAGGTGGACCTTCCAATGTATGTCATAGTCCCTAGCACAAGAGGAATAAAGGCACTTTGGCAAGAGAAGGAGGGCCAGCCCAATAGAGGATGTCAAACAGTATTTTGGCAGCAGAGCTGGCCTACTGTGTACGGCAGCCCTTGACCGGAGAGCACTTATATATCTAGACACTATTACATTAGCTCACTCTTGCTACACAAGTTGTTCTTGAACTGCCTTGCATCTCTCACCCCAAGCCCTAATAAGAGGATTTTGGTTAATGCATGTTCCTCACATTTTTTCATCCATTTGCCACATCAAATCATGAACGTTGTGCAATGGGAATAACACAGAGCATGAGGGCTGACAGCATTCCTGCGGCCGTAGGAGTCAGAAGAGCTCTAATCAGTCAGCTCCTGTTCTGCCTCTTTTTCCTCTCTTGACAGGCACACTTACCAATTTCAGCCCAGAATACTGCTGGTATGTGCTGGATATAGTTAACAGGTGATACATTCGCCTCTAGGTACCTTCAGAGCTGGAATGTGCATGCTCTCCAATGGAAAAAATCACTAGTCAGCCTCCATTTTTCTTCATCATAGGATGTTAGATGGATGGATGAGCAACAGAAGAGGACAGCGAGGACACTGCTAATGTCGGGACTACGCACTTCAGTTCCCTATGGCAACTGAGCTGAACTATCCAGTAAAATAGGAAAAGACACCAAAAACACCAGGAAGGCTGCACTGCACACAGACTGATGTCTGCAACATCTTGTGAACAATACTGAGACCAAGTGAGCTAGTACAAGCATGAACATTGCATCCAGAAGGACAGAGGATGACAAGATGTTCCCTTCACTCAGGCCATGTCTATGCTCAGATCTGGAGACTTCAAAGCTCTTTTAGTACCGTTTGTATATGACTTGCATAAGATTCTTTTATAAAAACTCCAGTTATCTCAGAGAGCTGTGCTGGAGCCAGGTCAGAGCTGTTGTGTCTTCACGTGCTGCTTTCAGCTGAGAAGCTTTTGCAGATGGTCAAGGTCTCATGCAGCAATCAGTGCCTTGCTCATGTCATCCAGCAGCTGCTTAGTTTTGAGAGCCTGATTTTAAGTCGAGAAGCTTAACTCTTGTGAGGAGTTTCTACTCTTTACAGCTGTATATGAAATGACCCAAGGCAAACGAAACATTTCAGAAATATGAGACATGACTCATGGATTTCAAGAGCCAGAGTCCACATATCCCCAATGTGTGTCATTTTGAGATCACGGAAAGACATTATTAACTATTCCAAGGACTCTGGCAGGCTTGAAGTGTGCAAGGCAATGAGTTTCAACAAAACACCTGCAGCACACAGAGTGCAAGCAAAGTCAGACCACAGAACTGAGTAATCATGACTAAAACATGATCATACAGTCAGTTCCCCCCAGGATTAGAAACACAATGACATCTTCTTAGAGAAAAAAAATTCAGGAATGCAACTACCTGATTGCAGCCTCTTTCATGGCAACAGGGAAACAGCAAGTCTTTAAGCAAAAGATGCTACTTTGAAACTGAGGTATCATTAAAAAAAATAAAAGGACTCTCAATGTCAAACAGCATTTAGACTCTGCTACAGCATACTACTAGAAAGGTCACGGATACCAGAGTGTGACCTCTGTTAAAAAATCCTATGTAAAGTATGGCAAGGAGAAGGCTCAAAGTCTTAAATATATGCAGGAATTCCTTTCAGACTTTCAGCAAATTTCCATGACCTCTGTGCTTCTCATCTGTAACAGTGGAATCACTCTCACTTTGAAAGCATCTGGAAACTGAACCCACAAACACTGACTGCAAAGTCAGGCCTCAATGTTTAGAAAATAAGGAATTCATTAGATGACTTTTGTGATACATTTATCCAACAATACCACAGCTGCTGATCAATAACATCATTTACAATGCCAAGGAAGGAATGCCAACAGGACTTGATACAACAGAGTGCCTCTCTTGTGCTAATTTTGTTTGCACCTGTATAAAGTTTGACCCCAGTGCAGTAGAGTTTTAAAGAGAGCAACACCTTTTATCTGCTAACCCTGTGATACTGGAAGTAACCAAGGAGAAAAAGTTACAACTGAACTTCATCAGCAGACCATTCTTCCCTTGCTCACCAACAAAACATTCATAAGCAGGTCATTGAAAAAGTCTGGATGGGAATTTTGCTTTAGTGTAACTCCACATGGAAGAAGAGAGTGAAACTTTTCATGATTATCTTTTAGTTTATTTTTCCATTAATAATTATGACTGCAATTTAGCTGTAAGAATGGCTTTGAAAATATACCTTCTCTATTTCAATTTATTTCTACAGCTGCAGAATTACATTGTTTAACTTTTCTTTCTTAAGTGGATTTCCTTTGGCTTTGGCTCCCATTTAATAAAGTGACGAGTTTACTGAAAACAGCCTTTGCAGTTTCAGTGGATTAGTGTGGTAAAGCCTAACTTGACTGAAAAATAACTTCGCTCCATGTTGCTTTACTGCCAGTCAGCTCACACTATTGACTACAGCTGCGTCTGGCCGACACACCAGTTATTTCACTTTTTGTTTGTTTTCAAACGGTCAGCAACAGCAACACCAATAACATGCACACTCTTCATTTTCACGTTCTGTGGTGCGTGCAGAGTAGGTGGGAATCATCTAAGTGGAGACACATCATCAGGAGAGAGCTTTGCTGCTCTGCTGAAGATCAGCAGTTGATAAAAGCAAAGAAAGCAAGTATGGGCCAAAGACCGCAATATAATTACTTACAGTTCTATGCCAGATGAAACACGTGGGTGGCAATTAAGCACAAAAAGCTTGTCAGAAATCCCTAGGCACACAACTTAATCAGGATTTGATGCTATGACACCACAACATGCTGCACACCTCTTTAAGGTTTGCAGAGCCTTCATCCCTCACTCGTCTCCCATCCTGCAGTGCTCTGGGCAAAGCTGAGTCCCACGGAGACTCTTCCTTCACAGCACCCACAGCTCAAGATAGGCATCAGGATTTAGCTTTTATTTGTATGCTAAAACCAACAGATTTAATCCATAGATCATTTTATTATGTTGTAAATAATAGTTGCCCTGTTCTTTCAATACAGAAAAGGTTAAATTTTGCAGCTGTTTTTTGTAGGACAGTCACATTAAACTGCATATGTGTAAGCAAAGACTCTTCGACATTAACAGCTGAGAAGCAAGGACCCTGGGCCTTTCAAATTCCCACGACAAATCTTATCTCCCCTCTCCTACCTTGGCCAGAAAATTAGAAGTGGAGATAACTGTTGACCATTTCAAATGCCAGTACTGGCTTATTTGTCTCTGNATAGCAAAGGACATATTTTTGTCACAAACAACATGCAGGCAAGTAAAGACTTGAATTTCTGAATAAATAAATTAAAATTTACAAAATAATGACAAAACGTACTTAGACAACTTCATAGTATTTGCAATTTCAACAGAAATCTCCTTGGTATAAAGAACATAAACTTTGCTCACTAAGTGGGAGACAAGAGTCTTCTAGAGAACTTGACTGGTAAGGAAGATGTAAAGGAGTTAAGAGATTAAATCATCTGTTTTCAGGACCAATTGCCAGTCACATGAAGAACTTTCTGCTGATATAAACTGACCCTTTTCCTCTGGATTTCTAGAAGCTTAATAAATTGATCCATGCAATTTTAGGGGCAAACGTGAGAAATTACCACTATATTGACTTTACAAACAAGTTGCAGTTGATTGATTCGTCTAATGTCACACAAGAAGACAAAGTGACATCTTGAGCCTTGCTCTCTAAGTCACACTTCTCATGGTGTGCAAGGATATGCTTAGAAAGAGCTGATTTGAGTTGCTATGCCAGCAATGGATCTTTAAACTGCAGTTTGTGTGGGCCCTTTTCTTAATGAAATCCACTGACATACTGGACTCCAGCTAAAATAGGTTTTACCATACAGGTTTGAAGCGAATGAATCTGGAGCAGAATGTACTTGCTATAAAAAAGTAAGGTGAAAAAAAAGTCTTCAAACTTACATTTGTCCCAAGAGTCACATAAAATTTCATGTTTCAGGGTTGTCTTCCAGAGAAAGGAATGTTTCCCTGGAAACATGTTTCTAAATTCAGTTGCTCCATACATATCTTGTACTAACAGTTTGTTCTTCAAGTACAGAGATGGGCTAATCAATGCTGAGTTAGTATCCCTGAAACTTGCCCGCTCTAGTCAAATCCCACAATTTCTCAGGATACCCCTATTTTTAATAACTGAGAGCACAACAAAAGCAACCTGTGGTCCACGTTACTTCCAAAATGGATGCAAGTCCTCAACTCATACTTCAGCAGTAGCCATAATGCATTTTTAACCTCTGGCATAAAAATAGAGATGCATTACTGCTAAATATTCCTCACAGATCAGACAGCTGGTGTTCGATCAGGTACCACAAGCATTCCAGGAAAGAGACTGTATCCTGACTTTGTATCATGCCTGGTACATGGGAGCACCAACCACTTATAAAAGAAGGATCCAGAGCTGTCCCAGTTAAGCTGTGGTGAACTGCACATTTCTGAGGAGCTCCTGGTAATCAGTGGAGGAAATCAGTGAAGTCGTCCTGGTGTGTGGTTTCAGGAAGTAGGTTCCCTCCTTACCCAGGCACCAATGTAAGCATTAGTTTCCCCATGGAGAAAGCATAAATGCTGGTGAATCCTTCACTTTCAGAGCGCAAGAAGAAGGAGCTGCATATTTCCAGTATCTCTTCTGGTTACCCTGCATTGAACTTTTTGCCAATATCCACTCACAACTGGGAGGCAGCACTGATTCTGGCATGTTTCCTAACAAGATCTCCAAGTTGCAGTGGGTTTGGCAGGGTGTAATTGCTGTTTTGTGCCTCTGACTATGAAAAGCAAGCTCTGAAAAAAAGTGGATGGGTGATACTAGCCTTTACCCTGTCATCTTTATGCTTCACCAGAACAGATGTGCTGGAAGACATCATGCTCATCTCTTGACTACTTACCTGGAAGATGGATTTTTTGGGTGAAAAACAGTTCTTTTATCTTTTGATACAAGAGTGATGGCAAGAGAAAGATTATTCAGTCTGAAGAAAGGAAGACTTAAATATTGACAGAGTATTTTTTTCTCCTTATGTGAGGTCTCTCGAGCCTGGCACTGAGAGACTAATTTGCTGACTCTCCCAGCAAAAGAACTAAGGAACATCAAATGAAAACATCAGGGCACAGGCTTAAAAAGAAAATTAATGGAATTGCCTCTTCACACACAACATAGTTGAACTGTAGAAGTCCTCACAGCCAGACGCTGAGGATTCAACACATTTAGTAAGAACTTAAGGGGAAGCACAGCCACAGAAGGGAAATTCACCTGTGTTCCCTCATCAGCAAACTCCCTTCTGGCTCTGGAAGTCTCAGGTTTGCAAATGGTTGCAGACTAGATGAAGAAACTGTGAAAACTGTTTGCACTGTTCCTATACTAACCAGGTGCCTCCCTGTGGCCACTGTCAGACAGAGACACTTGGCTGGGCAGACCTTTAGTGTGACTACATGGCCTCCAGTACATTCTTCTATCAGATATTGCAGTGGATGAGTCTCAGCTGTGGGACAAGTCAGAGAGAACCTCAGCTGAAGGCACTGACATATTCCTAGACTAAAGCAAAAGACCACTTTGGATAAAAGACTCTAGGAGGTAGAGCAGAAGTGAGAAACCTTTCTAGTTTCATGCTTGTATAGCAATGGGAAGGCAAGAGGTTTGGGTTTGGTTTTCTTTTTTGTTATTCCTCACTTTGTCCAATCTACAGCAAGAATTCCACCATTGCACCTAAGCAGATGATTGTTACCATACTTAACATCAATCTACAGCCTTCAAGTGACCTTGGATTGTCTCACTCTTAGATGAACTGGAACATTAAAAAAAAAGCAGGGAGATGGAAGGATCTGGATAAGACAGCCCTTGTGGCTACCTGCTCCAAGAGCCTTTCACTCACTTTTACTGGCAAAAAGTAACACACCTTGTTAAAGTCAACTGCTTTAACAAATGACTTTACTAATTTAAAATGTACTACCCTATTTATAAAACAGCTGGCCTTGTTAAACCATCTGTCTGTTAATAAAACAGCCCTGAAAAATTTCCACAGTGTATGTGTTACAGGGTGTAGCTATCACAGAGCCCATGGGCGGGAGACAAGTATTGGCATCCAAAGTTGGACACACAGAGAAAAACCCCTACAGTAAGCATAAGAACTAAAGTAAATAAATAGGTCTCCTGTCACACCCTCAAGGTTGCCACCACCCAGCGCTTGCCAAGGAAAGCACATTCCAGATATGGGGCCCTTCCTGACTGCTACAATTACTCCCAGAAACAGGTCTAATCCATCAGACTCTAGATCTCTATGGGAAATCAAAAGCCAGAAATAAAGTCAGGAAAGTGATACAAAATTATTCTCAGACAGGTCACCACAGAGTGTATTTTAAGACCAGAGAGTCTGCTCAATGTAGACTAGAAGCAAAGAGCAGTTACTTTCTCTTACCCTCACAGTGAGCACTGTTCCACTGATGCCAGCATCCTCTGGAGATCTATTTCTCCATCATCTTGCATATCTGTTTAACTTAGTCCGACCCCTAACTGCATCCTGGGGATCAGAAAACACCACTTCTGCCTGCTTTGCTGGGGCTGTCCTTGCATTCCCTTGGGCTGACTAGGCTGCATGAACACCCCTCTTCTTTCCCTTCCTTGATCAGGAGAGCTTCTTGTAGTAAGTCTAAGTCTAAGCAGCTAAGGATATGGAAAACACTGCTTTTGAAGATATTCCTAACAATGTAATTGCTTGGCAGACAAGGTCACCATTATATTTATTTGCTTTAAACAGGAAACATTACAATATCAACTGAGTGTTTTTAAAGAAATCTGCAGCTCCCATAAGTGCCAGCACCCAATGTTCAATGTACTTGCCTTTGTCATGTAAGAGCATCCTGGGACTTCTGGAATAAACTCTGGGCAGAGAAGTTATCAGTCAAAGATAAAAAGAAAGAATTTCAAGCAAAGAATTTGACTCTGATAAATTCTGCAGGTGTGGTGCTATATGAGAATACTCTTTCAAAGCATCTCATTGCTGCCTCTGTTCTTTTCTGAAGAAAAAAAAAGTATTTCTTAACGGGTATTTTTCAAGGAATTGCACCTGGAGCAAAAGAGGATGGCACAGTTATCAAAAAGGACTCCGTGTTTTACTGAGGAAGCAGTTCAGTCCCCTAGAGCTGCAACTACCTATCTCATGACCTGCACATAAGGTGCATATCCAAGCACTTTTCCCATAAAACCAATGGTGCTGCACTCCCAAGGATATATCCCCTTCAGTCTATCTGCCACCACTTGCAGTTTCTGGGCAGTAACTTCTTACACTGGAGTCCTTAAACCTCAAATGACCTGCATTGGTCTCAACACACTCATCAGGAGTTTCTTATGGCTTAGAGATTTTGTATTTGCTTCAGACACGGAGGTAAGAAAGTACAATTATTTTGCACTGAGGAACGCTGTCAGCAATCCAAATATTTTGGGGAAAGTATTTCTTTAACAAGTTTACAGTTTCTTAATTTGTAACATGGACGAATGAGAGGTTAATGGCAAATATGGCACACCTGAATTTTCACCTTCAGTTTGGAAGCACTATCTCATGCTTTTCCTTTAAATGCCCTTCTGCTTCTTGTTTCAAATTGTACGAAAACATCCATGAAAACAAGTTATACTGCCTTCTGTGGTCTGTACTGAAGAGACTGATGAGTGTTACCAGGCATTTCAGCTAGCTCTGCAAACCAGTATGCTCACTCCTGGTGAATGCTCATTCCCCTGAAACCCTCTGCCCTAAATGGAGTTGATGGTATGAGTAGTGTCAGTAGTTAGAAACACATAACTTCTGTTCTCTACTCTGTTGCTTTTACACAAAGTTTCTTCCTTGTTACGAAGTTGCAGAGGCACTGAGGCCTAATTCAACTACCCGCGTCCTCTGTGCGCCCGTTTGCAGATGCCCTTGTGCTGCACATCGCTACTGTCAGCGTCCCAAATCACTGTCCCAGATTCGTACCCTCCTGCCAATTCTTCTCAAAACTACAGAGGCACTCACAGCTAACCCAGTTCTGTCGAAATGACCCCCCTTTGCTAAGTCACCTGTGCAGCCACGGCAGCTGTGCCATTGCAGGAGGTCTCAGGGACGCAGCAGCAGCGCCGTGGCCAGAGCACCCAGAGCTGGGCACCCCAGATCCTGCAGCCAAGCAGGCCTGTCCTGCGGGACTTCTGGCAGCCTGGGACACGCAGGGAACTGCTCTCCTTCCCTCCTTTGCCCCAAACTGCAATGAGGAGTTTTACTTGATACACTTTGCGTGCCACTAGGTCACATATGCACACTGGATAAGATGCTACTTTTTCTGTCCTTGTTAATCTCTTAGAGCTCCTTTAATTGCAGCCTGGAAGCTTCCCAGGCTAGTGGCTGGCATTATTTTATCCTTTCCCTGAAGAGTTCAGCTGTCTTTGCTATATCAGGCATTTCTCTAGGGCTGAATCTCAATTTTTCCTGGGATATGGAGGCACATGTTCCACAGATTATTCCACCATCCATCCCCCTTCTGCTTCTTGATTCAAGTCAGAAAAGAAAAAACAACATGCATGATTCTCTCTCCCCAAAAAGTACATCCCATCCCATTAAAAACTGATGCAACATGTATTTCAAACAGCAGCAATAAATAGTGCAGATCTTGTTCATCTTATCTGCTCCACCATTCTACCACTAGACAATAATATTAACTGAGGCTTTTTAATTATTTTTTTTGCTCTACAGTCCTCTCTGCATTCAGGCTTTGTTCTTTTTTCCACATGCAAGCAAGCATTTTTTGCCAAGAAGCCCCTTTTCCCATGTAGTTTCTGCCGGATGTATAGTCATTCTAGTTATTATTACTTTGCTTTCCTTTTTTTCTATTTTTTATTTGCTAAATTGATGATTTGACTCTATTAAATATATATTGAGTACCAGAATATAATGTTTCAGAAAAGATCAGAAAGGTTGGTTTCAGGAAGACCTGGGCTAATCCGAAGACCAGCTTCTGGAAGCACTGAAAGAATAGCTTGTGTCTCACTAGGTGCACACAAACTCTTGTTGAGGCTTTTCAAATTCCTCCTTCCTGTAACCCAAGTTTCTTCCTCAAAGCTTAATGCAAATTGCTCCATCTTGCTTTTGAGCAGTTCTTGTGGTTCCTCACAGACATGCTACTTCTCTGGCTCTTTCTCCAGGTTTGATAATTTGACCTTCAGTAGGAACGTACCTCGTTGTGTCAAAAGTTCATCTCCTTTCATTCAAGGGGAAAGAAAAAATGTGGACGCAATGACATGCACTTTATATTTCATTTTTTTCTGCATGCATATGAAAAGCAGACATAAAAGCAAGCACAGCAGACCAATATCATAAATAATTCAGGGACACTAAACGTTCCTCTACAGAAGCATCATTATGTTCTAAACTGCTTTCAGTTTAAATGTTTTCGACAATTAGGAAACAGCTATGCAGGCCACTTCCTTTTAAAAGCATCACTCATCAGTAAGGACAGTATTCCTCAGCTGACTAAATGCTATTTGTTAAGATTTCCAAAAGGACCACTGACTCCTGTTGTGTGATTGGGGTAGGACTCCTTAGTAAGACTAATCAGCAGCTCAGAGCTTGTGGGAAGTGTGCAAGTGTGATGCATCAAAAAGAACCATGCAATTGCAGTGTGATAGAAAACAACACTTTCCATGCCAAAAAGATACTGGGTGAAAGGAAGAGAAAAAAGCAAGGATTTATGCACATTATTAAGCATATATCAGTCTCTAGATTTTATATTTGCATTGCTGTCAGCATCTCAGATATTTTTGTAGCTCCAGTGATGACCATCCAATTCAATTCACCGAAGCATTAAGTTTCTGTAAGTTTTGATTAAAGTTGCACTTTGCTGCAACTTTTCTCTTAAAATGCAAAGTGTACCGAGTTTTATTGAATTCATAATCCATTAAAAGTTCAGTTGATTTTTTAACTAGTATATTCTCTCTATCAGAAGGAACTTTACTATTACAAAATTCAAAATCTAATCCTTAGATTACTTGCAAAATATCCTTAAACTGTAGATGGGATATAAGCCCTGCAGCCACATTTGCAGAGAGACACCTTAGACTCCTCTTCTGGCACAAAGGCAGAAAAAGAATAAGGAGATGCCACAGGAAGACTGGTGGTGTTCATAGGAAAGGACAGATATCCTGGTGCATCTTTGAAGACTGAAGCATTATTTAAATATTTCAGGTCACTTACATGTTAGGAGGCCCAGGAATATACCTCTAGGTTAACAAACTATATTTCTTTAGTAAGCTGCCAATGTTTTCTGGATGTGTTTTTTTTTCCATAGGATTACTTCCATCATCTTTTATTCCTTTGCCAGTTTAGTTTTTATGCTGCACTCTGAAAGAGCTGAAGTATTTGCTTAATGCTTTCAGAAAAATGCACTCCTACCCTTACAAAAAATGTCATTTTTTTAAACATTTATTGATGTTCCAAGACACATGACAAGAAATGCAATTAGAGACAGTGTGATTTTCTCCATATGCATTCAATTTCTCTATTCCCCACAGTAATTTGGGTCCCAAATGTCAGTTATATAATTTTTCCAGAAAATCTTTCAAAAAAATACTCTTAACTCTGGGTTGAGGCTGTTTTCCCAAGCCAAGAGTTTGCCTACTAAAACCTTTGCAAAGCAAAATCAACTTTTGGTTTATTTTCATTATTGTCAGAGATAAATACAGTAACTTAATAGCATAAGCAGCGAAGAACAACACTGTAGTTCAGCAGTACAGTAAATCCATTCTAAAGCTTGTGGAACCAAATTTCTTTTTTAAAACTCATGTCATATGAAATGCCAAACTAATATAAACGTAGCCTAGCAGCTTTATTATGTAAAAAAAGTTAACTTCTAACTTTGTATCAGCATGTTTTAGATCACATCAGTTATTATCCCATCTCCTGCAGCCAGCAGGTAAGCATAGAGCTGCCAAAACTCTTCGTTGCACATTCTGGTGACTGCAGTAGAGAAGTAAATGTGAGCCCATGTGTAACCTCAATTACCTCTGCATTGCTTTATCATACAGTAATAACATATAATCAATATTAACAGCTATGGTAATGTTAAAATAAATCCTGGTTTTAATGAGCTGGGGCATTAGGAAACACTTCCCTCATGAGTTAGGTTGTCACCCATTAGCCTGTGCATCACATCCTGGCATCCCTACCAAAAGCAGGGAAAAATTTAATGACAAATGTTTTAGCACAACCAGTTGCCATTTAACTCAGGAATGCCTCAGACTACTTCCTTTTACACTCACTGAGGGCACCAGAATGCAGAGCAAGAAGAGCAGATTCTGTCTGTGCCACTTTGGCCTCAATTCCTTACCCATGAAGGACTAGAAGCAAACTAATCCCCTTATAACTGTAATAAAGTGGCTGTGGAACACCTGACTCAGAGCTTATTTGTAAGGGAGGGGATACTCTCATGGAAGGTAGTCAGAAACAGTTTTTAAAAGCAAAAAAAGTTTTATTTACTACTTTTAGTGTGAATAATGTATTTGAACAGGTTTATAACTCAATCACGCCATTTGTTATAACCCAGTCTTGCAAACGTAACTTGCAACTAAAAAAGTAAAACTACCTCTCTAACTTAGAAATGTTCATGCAGATGGATTCAAATCTTCATCCTGGAAAGCAGTCGAAAGCAGAAATGCAGAAGCAGAGAAAGAACTGCCTATAGCAGGCGTCATCAGCCACACAGCATGTGTCTTGTCTGCAATACCCATCAAATAGAAAACACCCAACAGAACAACAATTTGCTTTTTTTTTGTCCTTTAGTGCTACATGACTAAACACAACGTATAGCGCCG
Organism: Calyptomena viridis; assembly: GCA_013390005.1. NCBI lineage: Eukaryota > Metazoa > Chordata > Aves > Passeriformes > Eurylaimidae > Calyptomena > Calyptomena viridis. Next base: position 43,927 of record WEIV01002825.1, read on the forward strand.
TATCTGTTTTTCCCCGCCTTTATCATGGACTCATAGTTTGCACACCCGATGAGGGCAGGCAGACAGTTCTTGTGCAAAGATTTGCTTAATGTTCTCCATGAGTCCACAGACTCAACGGCCTGTGCAAAGTGGGAGATAGGGAAGAGCTGTCTAAATCCTTCTACGACTCTATGGGAAACCAGATGCAGGATTTGATGCCAGCTAAAGTTAACCTGGTGGACAAAAGAGTTTATTTTAACTTGGTCACTCGATCCAATTCACTGCATAGTCACACAAACACTTGTGCCTGTATGAGCCAAGGGGGAAAAGGGTGTGTTATAGCTCTGCCTGTCTTGGCTGCAGCACTGGCTTATTTCTATTTAAACTGTATGTTAAAGTATGTCTTAATAGCCCCTGAACCATTTTATTTAGTCTCTTGAGTCACACATACATCACACAGGTTTTTGCTGCTGTCCAGACTGGAGACACTTCATAAACAAAGCATGAGTCCTCACACAGGAGGGAAAATTGTAGTATGTCTAACCAAATACTCAGTGATCCAATAGCTGCACACAATGCTTGTATTTTCAGAAATAGTTATAGTTCAATAGTTAAAGCAGAAGATTGCTGAGATATGCCACCAACATTAGAGAAGCAAATTAATTCATCTCCATGTCCCAGTCTCACCACCTTTCATAAGCATTTCATAAGGTCTCAGGATGAGAGCTAATATTTTGATTGCACATCTATGAAAAAAAACCCTGACAAAACCATAAGATTCTTGAGATTCTTAAAAGCATGTAAAAATATAACAGAGCTGTGACAAAATCCAGGTATGTGTAAAGTATGTTAACAGGCTGGCTGTCCATCCTCTCCTGTGTATTTGCAGGGCCTGCACTAAAAGAGAAGTCCTTATCTTAAGAGTTCATTCATTTTCTTTCTACCTAATCCTTACTTTCACCTATCCAGTGATAAGCCACAGAAAAAAAGTATATGTACTGTTGATTTAGGGCATTTAAATGACACATTTATTTAGTTGCTCATTCCAATCCTACTCCCAATGATGTAAATGGAGGAATTTGTTTTGCACAAGTGGTCAAAGACATAAGGATCAAGAACTACTTTCCTCCTTTCCTGCTTTGCATTTATTGCTCCTACCTCTCTGTTTCACTAGTGCTGATTTCCCCATTCGGTCTTTGATCTTGGTTGTAATCTTGGCATACAGCTCTGTCTTCCTCTTCCCTTCTCTGTTCATTCTTTCCATCTCACAGCAGATAAAGTGGTACAGCTCTAGAGGTAGTTCCCTTCCTTACCAGACAACAAGCTGGAAAACCAGAGCAATCATAACCCATTTCTGATGCTGCTCTGTGATAGCTGTGGTTAGAGAAGCATTACACATACCCAGTCACCCCAGCTATAACATTTCAGGCCAGCACAAAATGAACACAACACACTTCAGGCACCTCTGTGTTATGCTGCCCAAAGGCAGCAGCTGATGCACTATCTCATGAGGCCTGATAGTAGCGTTCAGTCCCTGCTCATGCATTAAATATCAGAATCAGAAGGGGCTGCTACCTTTTAAATCCAGCTCACCATAAAAGGATCCTCTCTGCTGCTTATTTCATAGCTGAAGGAATGAATAATTAAAAGGCAGTAGGTATTCTTTACAAGAACTAAATCTTTAGTTAGGAGGAAAACACTGTTTAATTGATCCCAATTTTCATATATAAGAAAGAGCTTAGACGAGTCAAAGTTCCCTTGGACTGCAGAGCATGTTGGCAGTGGAGGTCTGATGTGCAGAGTGCACACCCACTGACCCTGAGACACTCTGGCTCTCAGCTGGGGAACACATTCATGTCTTGCACAGGACTCACACAACTGTCCTGTTTTCCCCTATGCTGGTGGCATGTTACAGGCAGATAAGGATTTCCTCTTTTTCAGTTTAATTTTACAAGCTGCTCCCGGATGAAACGTCTCACATGGTTAAACAAGAGCTGGGCTCAGGGTGTGGGGTTTGACTGGCATTAGCTGCAAGATGCCACATCACTGGAAATAAAAAAATAAACTCATCTTGTTCCAGTGACTTAATGCTGCACAAACAGAAGCTGGTTAAATATAGACCATGCCTGAAAAATCATTTTCCATAGATGAAGCCTACTAAAATCCCTGCTCTCGGCGAAGCTGCAAACCTTGCTGCCAGCTGCCATCCCTGGCAGCCTCTCCAAGGTGGCTGGGTGCTGCATACTCTGCTGGGGTTCACTGGGATAGACTGGGCACATACTGCATGATCCACATCTACCCAGGCAGAACGAGAGGTGCAACAAATGCCTCTTCAGTTCAGAAAACCCAGCAACAGAGGCTGGCTCTGCTGCCTACAGACACGTGCAAGGTCTGTAGTAGAGCTGGCAGCTCCACTTTCCTCCTTAACAGCCTGACAGCTTTGAAGTGCCAGTGGCACAGTCAGAAGTTCTCTTACCCTTATTAGTGGAGGAAAAGTACTACGGATATACCTCAGGCTAAGAGGTGGATCCATCATTTGAGGTAAGGATGTAGGAACAAGAAAAATAAGAGAACAGTTTTGGAAGACTAAATCCCTTTAAATGAATACTCAGCTTACCAAACGGAACAAAAACACCTGAAGGCTGATTATGGGAGAGTCCTCTGTTGGCCTCCACTTGGGAGAGAGTCCTTGCTACCATAGGATGAAGTGTTTCGGCATCAGTCGTAAACAATATTCTCCAAGGAGCAACCACACTGCAGTTGGTATTTGCTGGCTGTGGAAGGGCAGCCCAAAGGGCAGTGGGCACAGGGCTCAGCTGCAGATCGTGGCCTCTGGAAAGAAATTCCTGAGCACTTGCAACACTGCATGTCTTCCAAACAGGACAAGCAGTTCTGTAACATTAAGAATAGGTGGCATAAAAATCACTTGTATTTTCTCCTTCAGTTCTTTTATAAAAGCTAGGCTATTTTAGACAAAGAAAAGCTATTGTTTTAACAGTCAGTGAATACCCAGTAACATTTTTCCAGCCTTAGCATATAAATATTTTTTCAGGTCTCCTATGGAACTACAAAGAGGCAGACTGAAAAAAAAAAAAAAAAAAGAGTAAAAACACCACCTAATGCAAGTGCTCAGACAAATGCACTCGGGAATTTCTCACCCTTCCACAGCTGGTAAAAGTCAACTGCAGTGTGGTCAATCCTTAAAGAATATTGGCTGTGACTAACACTGAAACACAGAAGGCAATGACCTTCTCAATGTAGCCTAGAGGAGGGCTTCACTTATTCACAGTCAGGGTCCACTGCTGGGTTGTTTTCAACTTTCATATCTACTGACATCTTTTGGCATCCATGGTAATACCCACATCCATACCAGCTGGACTACAAGCCACACAGTCACTTTCCATCCTCTACCAATGCCAGGGGTTGGTCTGGCCAAGGAGATCATTTTGCTTCACGGAGTTATGTCTGAACCTTTTCTGAAACTTTCTCCTTTCTTTCTAAACTCCATGAGCTTCATGTTGGCCTAGTCACCAGGTTTATCCATGAAGATTTAGGTTCTCTCATTTGCCATGCCAGTTGCTACCCCTAATTTAGTGCCATTCACACATTTGGGGAAGGCACATCGTGTCTTCTCCAGCCTGCTGATCAAAATGTCAAGCAACGTGGACTCCAGCATCAAGTCCTGAGTACTCCACTCACTACTTGGTGCCAGATGGATGTGAGTCCTTTGATCTCCTGGAGTCCAGCCAGAGGTGGTCCCATCAGTTTTCAATCCACCTAAAAATCTGTTCCACCAGATTGTGACTGCAGCATCAGAAAGGCCATTTCCGACTGGCAGAATTTGGCAGCTTTGAATCTTTCCTACATTGGCAAGGGTGAAATATGCAGATGGAAAGAGAAGCCATGATTTCTCTGAATTAAATTTTTAAAGCCCAAACCCATCTGAGACCTAGGATTGCAAAGGTCAGCACTGAACTGTACCACAAATTTATCAGCACAAGAACAGCCATCTGTGAGGGTTAGTGTTAGCTTACTGAAAAAGGATGATGATGTTCACAGATGAAATCAAGATCCAACACAAATGCAAGTGCATTTTGGGCACAACTTGCAAGAACTATTAATTTCCCATGTCAGTGACTGTGATTTAAGCATTCTTCCAAAACCAAAGAACACCTCTTTAGTGTGGTCTCCTTAACATGATCGTGCTTTCAAGAAATTCACAGAACCTGTGAGAAGAGATTTTGTAGCTTTCAGAGAAGCCATTAAAAAGAAGGACTATCATGCAATCCAAAACTGAAGTAAAAAACGGTAGCAGAAACACATTGACTGACTCTAGTGAGAACCGGGTGTTCAGATGAAGAGATTACCATTTTGGGTATATGTACACAAATTAGCAATTATGGGTAATTGCTTTCAGCTGCATTTTACTATTAAAAAAATATTAATAACTTGTAATTAACACTAATTTAAGGACAAATGAAAGCCCATGTTGGTGCTGACAGTAGACACACCTGACAGAAAACAGCTACCTCACATGCAGTGCCAGTGGTTGTCAGCTAGAATAGTTCTCGTGTTCCCAAATCAAAATTACAACAGCTTTAATCTCCGTCTTCTCAGGCACTTCCTGCCCAGTAATCTCTCCCTTTAACCATGGTCAGATCTCCAACAAATGTACCGTAGAGGAAGAAACGCATTGTGCTTCCTACTCCTCTGCACATGCTGCCAGGTATCAGCCCAGTCCCGTTCCTCAGTACCCATCCAGAGCCTCACGTTGTGGCACAGCACCTCCCATGCCCGTGTGAGCCGCCAAACTGAACTCTGAGCAGAAGCCTGTGAACCACACTGCCCTGCCATACATGCTCTTCTACTGCTACACGAAAAGAGATAAACACAGCTAAGATCTAAGACTAAAATGAGTTTCCTGGAAGATCTCCACGCCATTTCATGTAATCTACCCTGACAGCATTTCCTGACTGGAAACAAAATCTGTCCAGCCCCAGGCAGCCCTGGTTGTGTTCCTCTGCACGTTGCCTTGTGAGGCAAGCTTGTGCACAGGCAGCACAAAGGGCAGGTTCACATGCCCACGTGAACCTCCAGTTGTGCTACAAGGGCAAATCAGTGAAGTGCCAGGGCAATGCTGGGGAAGAAGCTACCTGGCCATTACAGAAGGGTGGCTCTATGGCTCTCCTGCAGTCAGTGAGGAGGTGCATGAGACAAGGCACCATGCCTGGTCAGCACTTCAGCAAGTCATCTCACAAGTGCCCTTTCCACAAGTTACAATTCAAGAATACCACTTTGAAGTGATATTTTCAGAAGTTTACCCACTCCAGTTCTTCACTCTGTAAAAGCCCATGGCTGTTACAAGGTTAAATGCATCAGGCATGTAGACTTGTTCTAAAGAATTGTGCTCCCAGCATCTGGTTACCCAAGTTGCAAAACTCTTGTACGCACTTTTCTGGACAGGATGGTGGATCAGATCTAAATGTCCATTTGACCCAGAATCTCACCTGGGTCAAATGGAAATGGACTTGGTCTCATAAACAGTAGCCAACAGCACATATTTGTCAGCACACAGGACACAGGACAAAGGCCAACAAGGACAGTTTCTCAGCTGAGCTCCAGATAAGAAAAGATCAGGCAAGCCAAAAAAGCCCAAACTCCAAGAAAGTGATGCATCTGTCCTACATGTCCAAGGCATGCCCATTTCTATTAAGTGTACTCCCATCTGTTGACTAATGTTGAATTCCTTGTTGTTTTCCCCCCGACTCCAACCAGCATTCATAGTTGGTCAAATGGGCAGTCTTCAGCAAGGGAGAAACATAACCCTGGACCCACGGGAATATTTCTCAAGTTCTCCAGCTTCACTACCCTGAGCAGGTGCTGAGGTTCCCCTCTGGGGCTGCAGCTGTGACTTGGTTCATTGCCCAGTTTCCCACACCATTCCACCACATCTCTGGGTTCACCACACATCACCTTTATCAGTGCAGCCGAGCAGATTTAAGTCCCTGCAGTACAACTGCTCTTGTAAAGATCATGTGACTTCCTTAAAAAACAAAAAGCCCTAATAATTATTATTATTCTGAGGCCCCAGCTAGGCATCCACATTCTTCCAATAGTGGAGAAGTCCAGAGAGCTCAATTGATCTCTATTTCCTCTAACTCCTATTTCTATAGTATGAGGTTCATGAATCTTTTATCAATAAAAGGCTAGTCCCTTATGGTCACTCCAAGGGGCTCAAACAGACTCAGAATAGAAATCAGTCACTTTTATCACCAAAACTTTACAGCAAACAGAGGTTTCACTGTAAACAGGATTGGCAATACATTATTCAGATTTTTGATGCTTTTGGAACAGAGGAATCCCCCAATTCTGACCGTGATTTTCAGTTTGGCCATGGATAAAACATTTAAACAGTCCCTCAACAGCCCCTTACCTGTTACAGACCATCAATAAAGCGCCCTTTTTGTGCTTCCACGACATTTGAAGAAATGCTGCAAATGCTGCAAAGCTCAGACTCCACTGCCTGTTGTCCAGGAGCTGGAGAAGGAAGAGAGGAAGGTGTCCTCTGCTGCAGCTGAGCAGGGGTGCAGGAAAACAGGAATTTCCCTTCAGGGAACGGCTGCAGGGAATTACCTGGTTGCTTAGAAACATGAGATTAGCTACAGATCAGTTTTCCCCTTCCTTCACAGGTGCACTTAAGGAGAGGCCGTAAATCAGCTTGGTGGGAGACTCAGCATGGCTGGTGGGTGGAGTGAGATGCAGGGTCACCACACAGGGCCACTGTGCAGGGCAGGTGGCAGGCAGGGGGGAAGCATGTTTTCTGCTCCCCATCCTGTGCTGGATGAGCTCCCTTTGGTTTGCAGTGAAAAGTTTCCTCTTGCTGGATTTCAGCCTCCAGAGTAAGAGTCAATCATGGAGCTCTGCAGCCAAATCGCCTGTGCCAGGAATTTGGCTTTGATGACCATCAGCTGAGGGGATGGAGCTAGGGCAAAGGAAATAAACGTCTGACAAGAAGGAGCCGATGATATTTAAAGCAAATTATATTTTAAGCATAAACACAAGTTATATTAATTCCTTTTGCCTCTAATGTTTTCTATGTGAGCTGCCAAAACATCAGTGATTGGCAGCAATAAACAGCCTCTTTTCATTTTTCAGGCCGAGAGGAACTGGACAGAAAGGGTGATCAGAAACACGGAGACCCAACTACTGCTTTGTTTACCCATTACCACGTAATACAGAAGAAGGAAAAAACAATCTAGATAAAACAGACTTAATCTCCTACAGTTTACAGTCAAACCAGTTTAACATGAAAAAGCACCATTGCTAAAGCAAACAATGAGAGCAGAGCCCACAACATGTGGTCAAGAGCTTTAATGAAGCCCCTGCAAGAAGAATGCTCTCCAAACCTGACATAACAGGTCAAAGGACAGATGAACTGCTATCTGCCTATAAAGTATTAGTATTTGGAAAAAGATACTGTGCCGAATTTAGACTCTTTCACATTCACAGACGTCAGCTCTCAGATGCAGACTGCAAGGGATATGCTATGCAGTACACACCTAATAACCTTGTGGTTATCATTATGCTGGATAGTTACTACAAGTTAGGGTTAATTATTAGCAGAGCTAAAATCAGACAGTTTGATCCAGACTGCATAGCTATACACATATACACAAAAAGCTACTACCCTGGAGCACTTCCAATCTCTTTACAGGCAAGCTTGTCATAGTTTAGACATGTCCAAGGTGGCACACCATGCCAAGATAGCAGTGACAGGGAGATCCTAGCCAGGCAGCTCTTGGAAGAGTTAGCACCTATGTGAATGGGTGTTGTGGGGGCTTTCCGCTGTTTGGTCTTTCTGAAATACCACTTCAATCGTTGTTTATAAACAGTTAATTGACTAGAACAAAGATGTGTTTTGAGTATTATTTAAGTCCTGCACACAAAAATTCTCTCTTTGACCTTGGAAATATTTTTTTCTGGAAGGACTAGAGTTGCTTCTGCTCCACACTTGCATCCCTTGCAATGAAAAGCCATGAGCTCTCCAACAATCGGTTTGCAAATATCAGTGCTCTGATTTTGTTAGAGATTATTTAATGATACTTTATAAATTCAGGCTGGTGGGATAGGGAAGAAGAGGCCAAGGGAACAAAGCAACAACCAAAACATGAAACAATCTGACAAGCTTCTTGTTCTTTTAGATTAACAGAAACTCAGGTTTGCTAAAGTTTGTTCTTTTCCCCAGAAAAACGCTCTTTGGGCTTACATGATGGATCTCTGGCAGGTAAGTGAGAGCACCCTGCCTTGCTCCAGAGATGAACATCTCAAACATACCCAAAGTTTATTTCACTTAGTTTTCCCATTAATTCAGCATTAACCTGATTGACTTGGTTATAATAAACACAGTTTTACCTGTGCATAAGAACTTGATATTCAATCTACATTCAGAAAGAAAACAAGGAATGTGGGTAAGCAGATCAGGCTGAGTTCAGAATACACAGTGGTGGGGGCGGAATCACCTCTCCCTGGTAACATTATGATCTTCACCTGGGATAGTGCAGATGTTCCATCCTGGAGGTTTCTAAAGCAGACACAACGAGTAACACCTCATGTAACTGATAGGTGGATCACGCTCTTCCTTTAACACTACAGGAAAAAAAAAGGCGTTTATCCTACCAAAATGAAACAAAAACGATGAGCCAAGTTGCCTAAACAAGGCGGTGTTTGTGTAGGACCCGGGGGGGGGCTCAGCTGACAACACTGCTCTTTTATGTGCTCTCATACCAAGTTCAGTGCATAAACATGGGCTGACATGACCAAGGGCTCCCTGTGAGCAAGCAGTGCAACCTTCCTCTCGCAGAGAAGGACTAGTATTTGCTGACTCCGTCAAAAGGAAATCAGGGCGACCTCTGTCTCCCCTCCTCTGGTCCTGCCATCCCAGTAGCTGCAGGGCTTACACTGTAGTCTGCAGTGTTTTCATTGGTGGCCCCAAATCTTTTTCTGTGTCTGCAATTACAGCAGAGGTTGAAATGGAGCCTAGTTCTCTCATGGCAAATGAGAGAACTTTCCCAGCCTGGAACTTAGAATTTCACATTCTCATGTACTGCAAACAACCATCAAAACCAGGGAAAAATCACAGCAGCAGAGGAAGCCTGTATGACGAGCTGAAAAGGCCCAACTTCCAGACTGCTAGGGCTTAAGAGAAATGGCACCCATTAAGCCAAAATTGTAAAGAGAATGTCTTATGAGACAGGGCAGCTAAATGCAGGGATCTCATCCAGCCCTGCAAAGTGCCATGACTCCATGTTTGTCATGAGGAGTCTCAGCTGTGAGAAACACACAGCTTTAATGAGGGGTAAGTCAACAGGAGAGACCTTCCAGTCATGTAAGGTGACTGCAGATAGGAGTAGCCTTCATCAACTAAACATTTGCTAAAATAGGTTTGAAGTCAGCAATCCAAACAACCTCTCTGCTGTTTACAACAAAGCTCTCCCAAACATGGTGCTTTCATTAGTAAATCAAATCTTGCTTTAGTAAATTAAAGTACATTTCCACTTTGCTCTGCTAGCCATCGCAAGAACAGAAAAGGTGAATTAAATCCTAATGCTATTCTTGAGAACATCCGATCCTGGGACAACATTGACAGCCTGGCATGGGCTTGGGAAACATTCGCACATCTCCCAGCCTTTGCTCCTGCCCCCTCCCTGAATTACTCTTTAAGGATTTTCCATGCATAAATAAACTAAGGTAGGACAAAATTCAAATAGGCATTGCCCTACACTGTCAAATAAACTAGGGGAAATGCATATATGATTTGTAATATTTGCATTCCAAGCAGTGAAACTTCTTGTTTTGATACATTATACATGCTGGGATTACTACCAACCTGCACACTGGATAAGTGCATTTTGTCCATTGCTTTTTACCATGAAGCACAGATGGGTGGCTTTGTTGAGTGACCAGGCACAGCTCAGAAAACTCAGGTTATGGCAGTATAGCTAAACAATGTTCTCCTGCTTACAGTTGTAGTTTAATCCATCCATTTGCTACTTCTCAAGGCCAAATTTCACATTTTGCAACTGCAGTCAGGCTGGGCCTCGGCCATGCACTTTGGTTACTTGTCATTCACAGTCGCTGCTGTAATCTTACTTATTTGTAGTCATGCTATTGAAGCAATGATGTACTTTCAAGAGATTACTCTGTATAAATAAAAGAACATAATTTTTTCTCAATGGTCACAAATTAGATAACAAAAAAACAACATACAGAAGGCAATAAATAAACTGGGTTTATACAAATTAACACTGAATTTGTTTGTTTTATAGTTTGCAGTATGGAAACATGACCACTTGCAGTAGGCTAACGTCACTGATTTCCCTCACTCAGATAAGCATGCCACCAAAAAAAGGTCTGAGGTGAGGCAGGAGCTTTTATTAGGCCAGCAAATAGGAGCTGGAAAAACAACAAAGCAACTTATCAGCCAGCCTAATAAAAGGCATTACCTCTCTCTACAAACCTTGCCTTGCTTATATCATGGCAACAAATTCACTACCCAAATATTTTTCATCCTCACAATTCAAGTCCAATAGCAGCCTCATTTTATAACTGACTTTTGTAACTAAACAAGATTTTCAGTGCAGAAGGGCAAAGAAAGCACAGGAACACTGGTACTGGCAATGCAGCTTATGTAATTTGGCCAGCACAGGCTTTGGATCTGCAAGTTCCTCCACCCCCACATGCTGCAATCCCAGCATCCATGGAGAATCCCTAGCAGAAAATTGATGGGCCTTGGGACCAAATTACCTCCCAGCTGACACTGCCCAGAATTACCATCACTAGTGTGGGTGGGTCTGTATCCCAAATCTGAGAGAGGAGCTGCCCTTGCAGGCTCAGAGGATTCCTTGGGGACTCCTGAGAGAAGGCAGCAGCGTGCTCCTGAAGTGGCTGAAAGCCTATTTTCATTCCACATTCACTGCCACAGCACTGAATTAGGAAAGCATTTTCTATGAGGCTGGAGGAATAATTGCATCCCACGGATCAGCAGATGAATAGGTAATGTATAGCCAGGGGCAGTGTAGGGATTTTCCCTAGAGCATCCCTGAAGTCTGGAGAGGCCTAACAAACTGGTTACAGAAACCATTAAGCTTCTTGTTGAGACAGAAAAGCAGGGAAATACTCTTGAATTCACTCCTAGCCTATTTTTGTTTAGAGTAGCCACACAACTCCTCCTCCCTGTCTCAAGGCATGTCAAAAACAAAAGCCAGAATTACAGACAAATAAGCCCCAGCCCCGCTGTTCCAGCAGGACAGGGCTCTGTGTTCCGCCTTTCCAGCTAAAGGGCTCTCTGCCTTCGTCTCCCAGCACAGCCTCCATCACCAGCGGCTGTGCATAAGCCCGGCTCCACAGCCACTGATCCTGGGAGGAAGCGCACGGTTGGCCCGACTGTCTGAACTCAGGGTCCCTGTCTGTGCCACCCTCACTGCTTTCTCTGCATCCACCTCCGCTGCCAGGACTTGGGGCGACTTCAAGCATGCACCGATAGATCCACACCACTCGCACCTTGTCTCAGGTAAAACACTAGCCGAAGAAAAAAGTGTTCTTAATTCAGTTTACACTTAACTATGAACAGCTGAGGCAGAGCCACCTTCATTTTGCAGAGGAACAAATACGCCAGCACCCAGAGTGGTCTAGTTAATCGACTTTGGGGAAAGTTAATTTGCGTTAATTTTTGAGGCTACTCATGTTGACACACTCTGCGTCAGTCCTTAGTTGCACCATACCGGAGTGGCTGTGGCCAGGTTCATAGCTCCGTGGTACTGTAAATAAATGCTAAATCTGTGTTTTAATGGTGTCAGGCAGGCAGCAGCTGTTGCTGCTGAATGCCCAGCAGATTGGTATTGCTCTCCGGGCTCTCAGAAGGCAAAGCACTGAATAGCCTAAAGATATTATTGTCTTCAACAAGCATTTTCTTTCATAAACACCACCTGAAAAAAACAAACGAACAAACAAAGAAGTTGTATGTTGCGAATAGATGACGAAAAGGCTTTCCTGTGCCCCTCTCTAGGCATCAGGCTGTCAGATTTTGTGTGAGGGGAAAATAAGACATTACATGATCTGAAAGAGAAAGGAAAGGCAAGATACAGAATTATATGCATAATTCATGGCTTGTGACAGCCTTGAGGCAAGACCTTTCGGACTTGCTAATTGCTTTGCTGAGAAGTAGGCCAGAAGCCATAACAATGACTCCTACACCCAGGCAAAGGAACCCATAAAGCTGTTGCACCATCCACCCAGGGGCTTCCACATAACCCCTGTTGCACAGATATACTGCTGGCTCACCTGATAACATGCCAACCAAGGACAAGTGCATGGGATATCAGGAAGGATCCAAGGATCTAGATCTAATTTTGGTATGTAGCTCTGCATATTCAGGTTTTTGGACTGCAGGCAGATCTATAAACTGGCTGCAGCCATACTGTAGCCATTGAAGGACCCTCACTGTGTGCTCAGAGCCATACCATGCAATTCCACGCATGTGAGAGGCAGAGATGAGCAGCTCCTCCACTGCAATAGCCACATTTAGCCCCACTGAGCTCAGTGACAAAAAATTCAGTGGGTGCAAGATCAGCTCTCAGTTGCAGGCAAAGAAATTCATATGCCAAGTAAGGAGGATGAAGGCAAGCGCTAGCAACTTATAGTTACTAAGGGTTGTGCATGTGCATAATTGGTGGATTTAAATCATGAACAAAGCATTAAGATCTTTTAGCTTCCCATGCTATAACTACCTCCTCCTCCATGTTCCCAGTGAACAGCTTTGGATTTTCTCATCTCAGCAGGCAAAATCATAGCATTCTATCTACCTACATGTTCAAGTCTCTCCTATTCACATTCTCTTGTTTCAGAAAATGCTATTCCAGCCCATTCTCTGATAATATCCTGCCAACTGCCACCAGCCCGTGCTCTTCTAACTCTGTAAAACCTCACCAGAATTTAGCCTCAAAGACCTAATAAAGGCTTCACTATTGCTGTTTCCAATTCGTTACTGAATCCAGTTAAAGTCATTCAGTGTCTGAAGACAGATGGACTTGCCTCCAAAGCATGGGGATCATGCACATTCCTGCTCTGCCAGCTTGTCCAGCTCCAGCCCCTTTGAAGAAGTCCTCTTCCTGTTGTCCTGTTTTATCTGTCTTCCCTCAAATAAGAGAAGTCTAATCCCTCAACTGATTCTCTGAATCCCATTCACAATGCATCAGAAAAAATCTCTTTTAAAGCCCTTTCCTTCCCCTTTGGTATTATTTATTTATGTATCAAAATTACCATAAAAACTCATTTATAATAAAACACAGATCAATATCTTCCATAAAGCAGCTTATCCCCATGAGGTTGCAGAAAACTACTGAAAGTGCAAGCAAAGAGTGTTTCCCTTAATTGTACTGTGTTCAGTCATACTACATCAAGAAATTTACTGAAGCAGATTAAAATTTACTGCTAATAAACTTATTTACTTACTTAAAGATCTATTTCTCAGGGTCAAGAATATGAAAAAGCATAAGAACTCGAGAGAAATGAAGAGAAAACAAGATGGTTAAAGATCCCTGTATTTGATGAGTTTCATCTGAAAACCATCAGTACCAGCTTGTATGAATGAAGCTATCAAATATATGGAAGGGGAATAAAGTTTTAGAGCATATAAAACATCTTTTTTGTGATACTTCAAATTACATGACAGTGAAAAGACAGACTGCTTTGCAATACCTTCTGTATAAGAATCTTAACTATTATTCTGCAAATATAAAAGGTGTCACAATTAAGGATCGAGAATTTAAAGAGCAGTTCAAATGTCAGTGGAGAAGTACAGTCAGGCTGGGGATCTCCAGCCTTAGATCAGATTCAAAATGCCAATGACTAGCTCTGAAGGCAAATAACCTCTAAGTTACATTAAAAATTGGAACTCAAACCAAGCTGCAACACATTCTATGAGCAACTTTCACCTACACCATTTTAAATCTGTCTATAACATTTTAACTCTTAATGTTACTGTCCCTTACACACTCTCTGATTTAGGTTTGGACATCTACAAGAGGCATACAAGGAATTCAGAGTTTCCCCAAGACCGGGGTTCACAGCCCAAACAAGCAAATGAAAGTTTGGAGAAGTGAAAGTGGGAACATCAGAAAAATGTAACTTATTCTTGTGAGTTTCACCTTTAATAAATTTTGATAGCTCCCACATTGTATGCAAGGTAAATAAGCATTAACAGTAAGAACTGTTTGGCGTAGATTTATTTTGTGCTGTGACCTGCCCATTCTAGGCCAAGAGAGAAGGCAGTAAATGGGTCCATTGCAATCACAGTCTTTCACTTCCTATACAGAATACTAGCACAGATGGTGAATTCACATTTTGCAGGAAAATCTATGTGCTTCCACATTAATGAGACATGGGTTAGGAGAACACAGTATTATACACTTTCGTCATTATGTCAGAAATGATTTGTTGTCCAAGCTTAGGTATCCAGATGGTACCAAAAATACTCCAAAGTTTCTATAAGCACAAAGCTTTCACTATAATTAAAAAATGGTTTCAGAAAATATCCCGGTTTGTCTGAGCATTCCTAGTTCACTTTTAACTGCTGAACATGCCTTATTTTGCCTGCCGTACCTTAACAGGAAGGAGGTACATGCACTAGAAAACCTCAAAGGGCAGAGCTGAGGTGTGACAGGACAGGAGAGGGGAGCTGGGCAGAGCCATCACATTCCCAGAGTACAGAGAAGAAGGAACCAGGAAGCCAAGAGCTATATAGTGCTTCCTTGGTGGATACACTAGCAAGGTCTTCAGTAAAGAACCCAGCTCTGGACATGCATGATGGCACCAAAGCAAAATTACAGAACTTCATGATCCATGTTTATACAGTTAAAATTAGCACTAGGGGCAATGGCTTCTTCTGATTCAGATCAGGTTTAACCCACTTCCTCCATGATGCATTTATCCATATCAGAGCTGAAGCAATTGGACTATATAACTAAGTTCCATTATTAAGACACTTTATTTTCTGATAGGAGTCTAAAAAAAAATCTTCATGAAAGCTCGCAGTGAAATAATTGCTTTCTTTTCAGTTCACTCTAGCAGACTCCCACAGGTTTGACTGTATTCTTTCTCTTCGAAGTAAATTGCAGAGCCTCTCTTAAAAGGCTCACCTTCAAAAAACCAGCCTGGAAAGTACCAGGCTAAATTTGACATGTTTTTTCCCTATATTTCCAAACCAGGGAAGGGTTTTTCTGGAAGAAGATGACATCTTTTCTACTCAAGAAGACTGAAAATCTGCTGCAGAAAAAAACTGGAGAAATAAGAAAGGAATAAAACACTGGGAGAGTATGTGGGTGGCAGGATTCAGTCTTTAATCTGACAGGTCTATGTCAGCACTTCTCCACAAACACATCTATAAGGGATCTACTTGTTTTCCTCTTTGTAATGTCCTGTTTTATAGTGATACCCATTGTTTTTAGGTTAGCTTCCTGACTGTCTGGACAGTCCTGACAGTTTTGGACTTTGATGTCCAAAAAACTAACAAGTAAAGCTGATGCCTCACTTCATCAATGCGTTTGCTCTTCTAAGTGTCTCAAGCAAATCAATCTTGAAACCAAAAATCATGTTGTGGCAGTCAACTGATGCAGTGGCAACGTGGTCCAAAGAGAGATTTACAGACTGGTAACTAGGGAGCAAGCAGAGGAGGTGGCTGCTCAGCTGATGGGTATAAATAGTAAAATCCTAGTCAACAGGATATTATTGTTCTTTGGGGTTCCCAAAGAAGCCTTAAGCGATGGATCAGCTCCTACGCACATGCTGATTGCAAGCCAGCGCCCGTGTGCAGTGGGGAGGACCTGCCCAGGGAAGACTCGAGGCTATTTCAGAAATTACCAGGCACTTCCCATGCTTTCATGGGAGGAAAGATTGAGAAAGTGGTGGGAAAGTGCTCAGCAAAGCATCTGTCATTTATTCATTTCTTTTAGTATTAATAACTCATCTCTAAGAATCACGAGACTAAATATCAATGCTTTCCTCTGCTCATGCCATGAAGCCAAGCCTAGATGGAGATCACCAGACAAATACCAAAGAGCTTGAGAAACTGAGAATAGAGAATAAAGAAGGAAAGGAATCTTCCAGTAGCAGGTTAGAATGGCTTATCTATCAAGCTGTAACTCCACAAGACACCAGCTTCAATTGGCTTCAAGTCAAGGCAGCTTACACTCTCAGTTATTGCAGAGTTTCCATTACAAACTACATTGCAAGGTTAGGCAATTAATTGCCTCAGTTCTCTATGACCTTTGCAGTATGAAAAACCAGAATCTGATTGCTGTCCTACTTCTGTTTTTTTCAGCCCCCTGACTTCCTTCTCTTGCAGAACATATTTCTATAATAATCCAGGGCAGACAAACATCTTTAGGTAGATATTTCTCTACAGTCACACACAATAAATATGTCTCATCCATGCCCTAACCAAGCTCTCCCTCTGTCTTCCTCTCTACCTCACCGAGCTCTTTCAGACCCATGCATAAGGCAGATGGGGTTTCAGGACAGTGGATATAGCACTGCTCTCTGTTAAAATAACATTTGGATGATTCTGAGAACTGAACTGAAGAGCATGAATTGACAGCAAGTTCATGCTGGGATAAAATTTAATCTGATTCATTTATGCATGCAAGCGGAAAGCTTTTATTAGCATACATTCCTCAAAGAAAACAAATTATAGTTCCTGGAGGTGTTCATCATTAATTACCCTCTTCTAGCATTTAGCAGCAAGTTTTCTTTCTTCCCCAGCATCACTTTATCTTCTTTCTAGCAACACATACTCAAATGAAAGCAAACAAAACTCCTGGAACAAACTCAGTGAACTGAAAGCATAGTAAGAAGAGGCAGAGGGAGCACAGCTAATTTGGATCTTGACTGAAGTAATTCCAAAACACTTGAAGGGAAAAAAAGGTCTACCAGAAGATGATGATTAGCAACTCATAAAGATGATCTACATGAGACATCAAAAAATACCTCTTCACAAACAGGGAGAAGTAGAAGAAAGTAGATTTATTTCATTCTAGAAACATTTTGTTCTTCTTGCACTTAAAAAACCCTAAATCAAGCCTAAATGAAATCTGATTGCAGATTCACACCAGCTGGTGTGCACTGGAGAGAACCTCAACAAGCTCATGCAAACACGGAAGGAAATCACCTGCCACCAAATATGGGAAGAGCACACACTGTGATGAAAGACGGGTCTGGAGCTTAATGGTAAGTATCAAATTGTAAAGTTTTACTATAGCTAAGGCAGTATATATGTATATTACAGTTCACATGAATTGTTAGAGGATATTGTTGGCTTTTGCTGTCACATAGTGAAGGAGAGAAGGTGTGAAGAGAGGAATTTGTTCAGGTAGTTACAACGGTCACCCTGACAAGGTTCAAGGCCTGCTCCACCAAAGCTTTCCATGTTCATACACAGAAAAGCATGTCATTAGGCTGTCTGGATAACTTTTGAAATAAATCATCTGGCTTTCATGTGTCTTTGATCCTCAAGCCTAATATACGGGTATCATCTAGAGAAATACATTAAAACCATGAGACACTCCAACACTAAAAAAATATAAATAAATTCCTGACAGAATGCATTAAGAACACATTTCAATTTTAGTCAAGACAAACGCAAATCAGTGGGAAAGAAAAACTATGGGCATCAATATTATCTGACTACCAGAATTAAAGTTTGGACCCTTTCTTGAAAACCACAGTTACTAAATGCTACATCCACATCTGTAACAGCCCCTTCATTCTTCTGTAAGGATGCTGCGTGCAAGAACACACATGTGTAGCAGTACCAGAAAGCCAAGAAGTGGGCAGCCCATGCCAATCTTTTTGTCACATGGACATCACATTAGCACATTATGCTGTATTTTCCATGCAGCTCCTGTGTTTAAGCTCCAAAACTAATCATTAGTATGATAAATTAAATGAGTGGAAACTTTGGCTCAAAGAGCCCAAACTGCCACAGCTCTGAAGTCAGTCACTCTTCCCAAACTTTGGCTCATTAGTGAAATAAGAATATAAGAGGTCAAGTGAACACTGAATTCATAATTAAGTGCCTAAATGGCAAAGCTGTTTACTGGCTTGAGTGATGCAACATGGGGGTCTCATCAGAGCTTTCTGAGTGCCTCTGCCACTGGCTTTTGTAATCAGTCTCAGCATAAAAGCAAAGGACTCAATATGCACGAAAAAAACCTGAGATCTTGCAGGAAAGAAAATTGCTCTAGAGCCATCTGTGGAATAGACAATGAAATAATGCTTAGACCTTCCTCAAAATTAAAGGGTGTCAATGACTTGAAAGGTACTAAGATAGAACCAGTTGAAACAAAATCTGAATGTACCTTGCTGCATTAATTAGTTTCCAAAAGGTTTTGAGGCATATGGGTTATCAGCTTTCCAGACCACCCCAGCTACATCAGGATCTCTCAGCACCTGAGGACGGCCCTCTGGGTTATGCCTGGGACTGGACAGGAAGCGTACACCATCCTTCTCCTGCAGAAAAGGGCTACCATCATCAGGGTCACAACAGCTTCCTGACTTCAGAGGAGTCACTTTGGTGTGACCTCCAAATTCTTAAAATAAACTCATGATGAGTGATACTGTCAGCTGCAGCTTAGATGAAAGATTTTATAGCGTCCTTTAGCTGTACTAACGACTAAAACATGGTGCTTCCTCTTCATACACACAGTAGTTGAAGACAATTAAAACTCCTATCTCCTTTGATCCTTCTGATAAACACATAATGTTTCAAAGTTTTGAAAGGCCAACACTGAATATGTCAAAAAGACTGTCTACCTTGACAAGAAGAAATGCAGATTAGGCAGTAAAATTTCAGCCAAGGTCCATAATCAAACTAACTTCTAGAATAAGACTGAGCACAAGCTCTCTTAACCAACATCAGGTCCCTTAACCACTTTTCTCTTCATAGTGGGCAGAAACAGAAAAAAGTCTTGCAAGAGTTCCTAAAACTTCAAATCAGTCTTTGTCCTGTATCTAGGGAGATCTAAAAAAAAAAAAAAAAAGAGAGAGCAGCAGGAACTAAATGTTGTTCAGTGGCATTAATCAGCAGGACCAGGAAGTCCCTACTGGGCCTGAAACCTGAGAACAAGGAGGGGGCCCAAATGCTTCGCAGCTACTCTGAACAGTTACTCTTGGTTTTGTACCAGAAATAGGCCTATGGAGTACCTTGTTAAAAAGGGAGAGTCAATGGGAATTTTGTCTCTGAAAGATCACCTCATATGGGCAGGATTTTTCTGACTTGTGAAGTTTAAGTATGACAGGAAGGTGCTGGCCACAGTCCCTCCTGTACTACCTTGGCTTCTGAGGACCACACTCTTCTCCACGTGGCTACTTCAGTTTGCCTCACTACTCTCCCTGGGCAAACAGCCCAGATAGATTTATGTTTCATTCCTTATATCCAAGACAGTAAGTCTGAAGTGGACATTTCATACTATGTTATTTATAAATACTGAATCTTTATTAAGTTACAACTGCAGTTCATGTTTATTGTGAACATCACTAAGAGCCAGAAAACTTTAATAATGTGTCTAGAGGCAGTCATATGAAGGATCATTTTTTAACAGTTATCTTCATTGGCATTGCTTTCATTGTCAAGAAGCCAGGTCTCCCTTGCCCTTCCCATTTTCCACTGAGCCAAGAAGCAGCTTAAACAGCCCTTAGTTGTGAACTACATTGACTGAACACACAAAACACCTATTGAGATACATTAGGGGGTTCTTTGCAGAGACTGAAACAAAATGGCAAAGTACTTCTATCTGACCATTAGTGCACAACAGAAAGACAGCCCGTGCATGGAACAACTCCCTCTGCTTTGGCTGCAATTCAGAGCTTCAGCTGGAGTCCTGCGAAATGGACAGTTCAGGCTGTGATATGGCTTTCACAACATATGAATAACACATGGCCAACAGATCTCCGCGGGGGGATTAGTGCACTGTTATGTGGGTTTCTTGAAGAAAACATAGGAAAAAAAAAAAGGCTGGAAGAATAAAAATGTAGCTGGTTACAGTGCCTGATCTAGCTGGGCCATTCCATGTGTATGGGTAGAGCATCTCTGACCTTAGCAGAACTCTGGATGAACTCAGACGTATGGAGCATCTAAAGAGATGAGTTTCCTGGTAATGGCCACTGCGCAAGAGCAGAGACTTCTTTGGTCAGCTTGGGACACTAGAGAATGCATTCATCCCCTAGTCTTAATTATGATAGGATGCAGATACAAAGGGAGGCATGCATTAAATACAAGGACTGAAATACAAATGTTTGCATTTAAAATGAACCCTGTGACACATATTTAATGAGCATTTATTTTGTAAACAACTACAATTATACTACCAATTATAGCACCAAAACAGAAAAAACATAACGAAGCAAATCAACACCAGCCTAGAAAGGTCTCCTTTCTGACTACTAACACTAAAAGATACTAACATTAAAAGCATAAAAACAAAGTAACTCATTTTTGACAGATACACTGGGTCTGAATTACATTGACCTATATCAGGGCTAAATATCAAGACACTACAACATAAAATATGTTTTAATTTATGTCTGAAATTAATTTGTAGAAAGTAATTAATAGAATCCCTCAAAGTATTACACTATTTCAATAAATATGTCTTCAATCATGCCATCAAATTAAGTAATGGGCACAGAGATTAGAGTTATCTTTTAAGTGTTTTTGATAATATCTATTCAGATTCAGGGGGATTTCTGGTTTTATAAAGAAATCCTCTGCCTGCAGCTTACAGGTTCACAGGCATTCACTCTGTAGACATCCAGGCTATTGCTATTATGAGCATCCTTAGAAGATGCTGATTTAAACTTGTGTTCATGACTGTGAAGCCTCAAACTATAGCTAAAATACAGCTCAGCTGTTTGCACAGAAATATGCAGCAATTATAATGAAGTAAAATCCATCCTGCAATTCTCCACCTACAGTCCCTGTATTTAACTGGCTGAGGAGATATAAAAATAGAGTAGTAGGTACAGAGACATAGAAAAAGACACTTATTTCTTAAAAAGGTGCTGTGATGCCCTTCACTACCCCAGCACTGACAAAAATCTCACTCCTTGTCCAGTAATTTCTATTCCTAAATACATTTTTTATATCTTTGTAACTTCTACATGACAACACAGATATTTGGCTCTTCCTCTTTAGACATTTGCCTTTAAGAATCATTCTGAAAAAACAGAAAGTTTAAACAGCTTAGGACACAAACAAATAACATTTAAATGGATAATGACAAGCCAAAATGCCCAAGGTTGCTTCTTCTAGTACAACAGAAGTCTGTCTTTAAAAGTGAAAAAGGAAATCAAGTCATCTCTTCGTAATATTTTCAAAATAAATGCTACACATACAATAAATGCTACACATACTTCAGAAGGCAAATGACATAACCTTGAAATTGTCTTTAAGAGAAAGAAAATTGCTTGAATATCTGTCCAAGTCAAGTGGACAAAAGAAAAAACAGGCAGGAGAGCTACAAAAATTACATTATATTTTTAAACCATCGCTAGTTTTAACAGTGTTTTGAAGATCGTCATTTTTAAACTACGACTTCAGGCAAGTGATATGGTCCGAGGTGTCACCAGCTCTCCTAACACTGAGGCTTGAACAACAGCTCACTCAGGAATGATGTTGGCAATGTGATGTTGGCCTTCAGTCAGGTCCATGCAGTTGCCAAACAATCTCTCTCTTAAGACTAAGTGTTAATACACAAGTGTATGAGTTCATCTGGAGCTACCGGGCATGATTTGAATTTGGTGTCATTTCATCTATTCAATGGCACAGAGATACCAGACTTCTAATTTGTTAGAGAAATTAGGGACTGACCTTGTTAGAACTGCATGCTGAAACATGCAATCTGCACTTTGCCTTACCTCTCACTGCTCCTTTATTTCACTGCCAGGGTTTCCTACATCTGGAGCAGGTAAGTCTTCCTTCCATTGCTGACAAATACTGTCAGGTATGAGATTGCCCTTACAAAGACCATCCCCAACAGAAGACTAACATTTCTAGCATTAACCTCGGTTTCCTATACCTGCATCTGAATCTTTATGGGGGGGAGGCCCACATTTATAATTCTGGCCTGTTTATAGAATAAGATCACTTTGTGGTTGTACAGGGCTTTGCCTAAGGTTCTCCAGGCAATTTCACCTTTCCAAAGAACTCCACTAGATGAACATGCCTACAGGCAGAATGAAATCCTGCTGAGTATAGTGACAAGTTATAGAAGAGTTAAAGTAATGAAGAGTTACAGCACGTTACTTTTGTCAGAATGAATGGATACATTAAAAAAGGTTTTCTTCTATTTGTAAAATTTCCATGCACTTGAAAAGCATATCAAACTACATAGCAAACAAGCTGAATGCTGCTGTATCTTGTAATTAAAAGAAAGTTATTACTCTCTGCAGTTAAGTGCAGAAGTCATAAGAATTATGCTTCATACATAAATGAAAAGGAAAAATACAGAGAGAAACATTTTCAAGACTGACTATAGCGCCTGCCTTTGGTAGTACAGTAGAGATGCCTAAGCCCTCCAGAGTAAAGATATGTGGATACTCTCACTGCCAGACAGAGTTAACTTTTGAGTTAACAGACAGGAAGTCAAGCAAAATCAGAGTGTAGTAGTTTATGACTAAGTGATCCATCCAAAGGTATAAACTACAGCAAGAATGGGGAACCAATGGGGCTGGTATTTCTCAGGTTATTTCTTCCAGTCTGTCACCATTTTTTACCCCATTATTTCTGACAACACTGCAGTACACTCCTGTGTAGCCCTCCAAATATGTTTGAAGGCCATGCACTACTCAGCAAAGCAAGGCTGAGACTCAGCAAAGTCCTTAATCTACAGAAATCAAGAGTAAACATCTAGGGATTTCTGTGGTTTCTGGATCATACTCTGAGTGAGTAGTGAAATGACAAGCAGCAGGACCTTTTCTAGCTCTCTAATAGAGTTCTACCATCCCAGCCCATCTACCCTCTTATAAATATACAAAATGAACATTCAAACCATAATTATTTTTAAATGGTGGTAACAACACTTGTTTGCCAGAGATGAACAAAACATCTGACTACACAATTATTCATCTCTATATATTTCATTCTGAGGAATGTAAGGAAAGATACGTACTACTCAACATACATTCTAACTATTGCAAAGCATACAACCAAAATATCATCTAAAAGAGATTAATTCCTGCTGAGGACGTTGCCTCTTTCTGTTGCAATTCACCACATAAAGAAGCATATTTTCGATGATCCTAAATCAAGCTTCCAATAGGAAAGATTTTAAAATATTCTGTTGTAACAAAATGTTCCCACTGGTGTTGTAATGAAAGAAAGAGAAAAAAAAACATCTCCTGGCAGGAAATTAATTATTGAGCATTCCATTGCTTGATGATGTGCTCCTACATTCTGCACAGGCTTTCCATTTTTCTCTCTCAGTATGTGGAGAAATTCACTATGGAGAATGTACAAATAGAACAAAGAGCACAAGAGGATCGGTTTATTAAATGCATTTCAAAAACGAACAGACCTGGAGAGAGGAACTTGGTTTCTGCATCACCACACCTGGCATTTATTTTGTCTTTACATTCCTCTCTCCTCTTCTCCATTAGATTGTCACTTGTCTTCTGTTCTCTGAAATCACCTCTGTCGAGAACAGAAGCATTGCACTTTGCTTTTAGCATCACTTAGCTGCAACAGTTTTGAACTGTCACTTCCTTTACTTAAAATATAAAATGGAAAATCTCAGATCTTGATGGAAACAGAAAACAGAAGCCCATCACTATACCCCTATGTCTAAATATCCAGATGTTATTCCATTTTTAAAATCATCCTTTTTCCCTTCCCCATGTCCAGCCCATTTAATAAATTTCACCCTTGCTGCCAGTTTTAGTCTCCCTGTGAAAAAACTGAAAAACCCACACAGGGCATAATTTCACCCATTAGTTACATGATAGAACATATAGTCCCTGAGGCTACTTCTGCACCCAGCACATGCACCTAGAACAACTTCTCAATCTGGTGGGATCATACCCCTGCAAAAGCATTTCCATGACAGCCAGCACTTCCCAGTAACCAGCATCTTGGCTACTTCCTAGATGTGGAACTACCAAAGCAGAGAGGGAAGATGCAACAGACTGAAACAGCATATGCCATCTTCAAATAGTATTCTATGTCAGCAGTGCTCTATAGCTTAGCTAAGGCATAATAGAATACTGTTCAAGAGAAATAAACAATTTTTGCTTTTAAAAAATGAGCCAGAAAGGGTATGGAAAATACTACAGCAGATGGCTGTATGATTCCTGCAGAAACTTAAATAGCAGCTAGGCTGCTCTGGATCCTTGCTCGTGGTCATCACCACTTGGGGTTTTCCATCAGCTGCTGGGCAGGATGGCTCAGACACAGTTTGACTGTACTGCCTCTATCTGCCTTGCACACATCACGTTTGTCTGGCTCTGTGCATCATCAGCAGCAGAAGTCTCCATTGCTGCACACAGACATGCCAGTGTTTTCATGTGTTGCTCATACCTGTACATATTTAGCTGCTGCCTCCCATCCTCTCCTTACTGCTCCTGGGTCTATATTAATATAATGGGTTCCCCAGAGACCAGGAAGCACCTTCACATATGTAGAATGTCCCACTGAATGGGAACATTCTGGAATAAGACAAACCATCCATTTTGTAACACCTACTCTAGAGACAGCTGGTCTTGCAAGAGAGCGCTGCAGGAGCTGGAGATGCAGCAGCAGAGGAGGACCCTCACTGCATGAGGTCCTTCACGTGGCTCTGGGTAGCAGGGCCCTCTAGGAACTCTGACAGTGCTGATGGTTTCATCCTAGACTCTTGACTTTGCAGCTCATCCAAACTGTTACTGATTCTGTAACTGGTAGACGACGATGCTAGTGGTGATTTGGATCGCGTTGTTTTGAGGAGAATGAATTTCGAATTATAAAGCAGAAGCAAGGTTAATTATTACATATGAACATAGAGCATATGCTGCCATTTTACAAGAAACTGTTCTGAAGAGAAGCACCATGCTCTGCCACCAAGTTCCCCAGCGACAAAAATCACACTCTCACGAGTATGAGACTCACCATCTGTAAAATGTTTTTCATCTCTAGAAGACAATGTGAGAACTATGTGTTACAAATCATATATTTTGTGACAGATATTATCACTTGTTTGGAGTCTAGGGCTTTGTACCTTAGTACAAATGCTTTTTCTTCCCCTATAAGAGCTCACATGAGGTATAACTTCCCCAAAACCCTATTTAGTGGTGCAAGCGAGGTGTCAACTAATATATCTCTCAGAATTTCTCTTGTATGGTAAGAAGAGAACAGAAGGGGTTTTTCATGAATATAATGGCATTCAAATGAATTTGCTCTGTAGGACGACGTTCTCCTACAGAACTACAGGAATTTTCAATAGGGCTGTGTGTATCTGTGTAAATTTTAAAAGCATCTGCATTTTAAGTTCCAGAAAGGGAAATTATTTTAACTCCTTCTTCTACAAGTGACTGAGAGGCAAAAACAAAAACATATTACTCCTTTTAAGAACAGATTACTTCTGTATTCCTTCTCAAAAAATGTCCGTGAATTAAGGATTAAATATGCTACAGTTTTGAGCAACAGGAGATTAGAGGCAGGCCAGCCACGCTAACACACAGAATCAAGAGACCAAGCCAGGAGTCTGAAATGTACACTGTAATAAGAGACTGTCAAAACCCAAGGGGAGATCAACCTGAAATCAACAGCCCTGGCTGTACTCAAAATCTGAATTTCAGAGGTTAGGATGATGCTGGTCAAAATGCTGTGCAATGACCCTATCATCAGCTAACTGCATTAATACAACATCAGAGCTTAAAGAATGGCTAATTTGACTCTCTTTTCTCATAAATTATACATCTTCTACAATCAATCTGAACTAAAACTAATTTCCAGCAACTGCATTGCTCTGCCAGTAGACAGTGCCTTAATATAATTACGCATAGACAGGAAGAGATAATGACCTCTGATTCAAGTCTATTATTTTTATGGAACATAAAGA
The DNA here is from genome assembly GCA_013390005.1 of Calyptomena viridis. Lineage (NCBI taxonomy): Eukaryota > Metazoa > Chordata > Aves > Passeriformes > Eurylaimidae > Calyptomena > Calyptomena viridis. The sequence goes on from WEIV01002825.1 coordinate 70,047, forward strand.
TACATCGCAGTATTATGTGAGCTGTTGATTAAGATCGGCATGTTACATTAAAAAAACTGTTCTCCCATAAACCACTGCTGCTTCTTCCTCTTCCATCGATTCTTGCCGTCCTTGCCAATCGCGAGGAGTTACCTGGTGAGGGGCAAACACAACTTTGGAGGAACTACTACTACGCTGACACCAATCTACGTTCAGAGGCAGGTATTTGCATCCCTTCCGCCTGCACAGCCTGTGGCAAAATAGGAGAGCATCTCGTAGATGACTTATCCAAAAGCTCTGCCCATGTTTATCCCATAGTAGCTTATTAGAAGATAAATTAAACCGAGTCCTTCGATAGCCATTTGCTCTCCTTCAAACCGCGCTGGTCCAGACCCGGAACCGTGCCCCGACCGCGGCCGAGTGACCCCAGATCTGCAGGTCGGAGCGGCGGGAGGGCGCCTCTGCCAGGCCCCGCGGGGACCCCGCGGCGAGGCGCCCGTTACCGGCAGCGCAGCGCGAAC
>WEIV01002825.1:70967-86296 GCA_013390005.1 Calyptomena viridis
CCCTCGGGCGCGGGCGGGTCCGGCCGCCGCGCTGCGGGGACCCCGCGCTCATCCCGCCCGGAGCGGCCTGTGCGCTCTCCCTATAAAGATGCGTTTCTTGCTGAGGCAGCGGGGGGCTTCGAATCACAACGAGCGTGTGTCCCTCCGTGCCTGGGGACTGGAGAAGGGCCCTCCCTAGAATAATTGTCATGCAGCCACGACAGCGATAGAAAAACGAAAGTACGAGCAGCAGAAGGGTTTTCCTCGTGGGGATGAAATCAGTGCTACTACACACTAAACACTAATGCTTGCATACTGATTTAGTATTTGGTAGTCTGTTCGGGCTGTCGAATTTCTTTTGAGGTGATTTTTCACATTGAATGTCTTAATTTAAACTGTTTTTCATCAGACTTGGGCGGTTATTGTTACCAAGGCTCTTCAGTGTCACTAAGATATCTTCTCTACAAACCTGGTGAACAGCATGATAATTTCGTTTGCGTATGAGGCGTTTCATTGCAATAAACCACTATTTGTACTTTCATGCCTGTTTTCAAATCATGACGACTGTATAATGTAAACAGCAAACTTTGACACAATCCAGTCAGACCAGTATAGCATCAAGAGTTAGACTAGCAAAACACACAAGCCGAGATCTACAAAGTTAAATATAAACAGACATCTAGAAATTGTGGCTCTTTCAAGTTGGAAATGTTTATGTGATCACAAGCAAACACTCCACACAACCAGTTGTTTCACCCAGCTCAGGAATGCAGCACTCTTCCCACAGCCTGCTCTGGTAATTTCTCTATTACGACTCAAAATCAGATGGATGATAAGAAGGGAAAGTCATCCCTTAAGCATCTAATAGAGATTCATCACCACTATAACATGCAGCAGTCAGCTATCCCAAAATGCGGTCTCCAAGAGTCTGGAGAAGTCTTCAGCTGCTTACATACCAAGACAGGAAAGTTTTTCACAGGTGTAAGGACAGATGAATGCCATAACAAAGAGTTTATAAACCTGAATGAAAGGAGCAGAAAAAACAACTTGTGGAAAAAGAAAAAGCATCAGAACTCAGATAGATTTTCACAAATTAAAATGCTGGGCTTTGACTTCTTTTTGCACTGGGAGGACCGTTTTTTTCCAGGAGTTATGTGACTGGGCTGGATGCATCAGTACCACATTTAGAGGTGGACCTGGAAACTGAGCCAGTGTAGCTGTGGGAAAAGCAGGTGAATGACTGCACATCACCAATGAAATACTGCCTGCAAGAGGTGGCTGGAGGTTCCTAATCCATGCTGTGCCTCGAAGCAGGACTACTGCCAGCGCTGCATGGGGACAGCTGAAGCTTTGTCCCATTGTGGGTGGACATCCTGCAGGACCTGGGGTGTCATGAGCTCTCTGAATAAGCTGTCCCAGTCTGCACTGGCCTGCTCGTGAGACCTCCCAGTGGCCGTTTGCTCTGGTCTGTATACCAGCTGGAGAAAGGGGGGTAATATGAGATGAAGGTAAGTGAATGAGGAGAAACAAACCGGTCTGCAACCTTCAGCAACAGAATCATAGAATCTGAATTGTTTAGGATGGAAAAGACCTTTAAGATCATCGATCTCAACCATCAACTTAACACTGCCAAGGCCACCACTAAGACATGTCCCTAAGTGCTGCATCTACAAGTCTATTAAATGCCTCTAGGGATCATGACTCCACCACTTCCCTGGATGGCCTGTTCCAATGCTTCATGACTCCTGCAGTGTAGACAATTTTCCTATTATCAAAACTAAACCTTTCCTGGGACAACTTGGGAGTGTTTCCTCTTGTCCTATCACTTGATATTGTGAGAAGAGAATGACCCCCACCTCACCACAACCTCCTTTCAGGCAGTTGTAGAGAGCAACAAGATTCTCCCTGAACCTCCTTTTCTCCGGGCCCAGCTCCCCCAGCTCCCTCAGCCATTCCTCATAAGAGTTGTGCTCCAGATCCTTCACCAGTTTCACCATCCTTCTCTGGACACACTTCAGCAGCCCAATGTCTTTCTTGCAGTGAAGGTCCCAAAACTGAACAGGATTCAATGTGCAGGCACATGAGTGTCAGGTACAGGAGGATGGTCACTGCACTGGTCATGCTGGCCACACACTGTTTCTGCAGTAACTCATTGCTGCCAGCCCCACCTGATGTGTGATGTTACAGCTGTGATTCATTGTTCTTGCACATTTTCCTGCAAATAATTACTGCCTTCACCCTCCTCCCTGTGCTCATGTGAGAGCTGCCCATCTCCACTGTAATGGTGAGTGAGGCTCAGCCTGTGCCACGGATGTCTCCAGGCCTGCCAGGTAGCTGCATTCAACCTGCATGGTCTGGGTCTCAGTCAGGCTGGGTTTAAGGTGTAAATGATTAACATTGTGGGCATGGGGAAGTTAAAACTTCCGCTTAGGGAAAGGAGAAGGACATTAAACCTTTCTTATCTGGGAAAGAACCTCCTCTGTGCTGCTCTGGCCTCTGAAGGCATGGTGGCAGGGGCTACCAAGTGTTCCAAAATGGAAAGGTAAGACTCTAAAACTGTAAGAACATTAAAAATTGTGAGAGCCAAAAGGGCATCCTTTATAAACATTTTTATTTAAGTTTTTACATTCTTCCCTGCAACCTGGGGTCTATGAATCAGCTCAGAAAGTATGAAATCTGAGATTCTCACATAAAGCCTGAATGTTACTTGTAAAATCTGTAAATGCTTGTGGGAAATTATCTGTGAAAATACTATATGCCTTCTAAGAAGTAACTGATAGTATACACTGAGGAGTAAAGAATTCTTAAACAAAGAGTGACTTCAGATTTTATTAACAAAGTCCACTTGCCTTTTGATGTTTAAGGACTATTCTATAACTGAAAAAGCAGGTTACATTTAATTAAGTCCCTTGGCTCAGACTAGTTACTTAGGGCAACGCTGTAAACACTTGGCAGAGACTCTGAACTATAATAACAAGTTTATTAAAAAAAAGAGTTCGGTCACATATGAGAAGGCAGGGAGTCTGATAGGATGTTCATGGGGAATCTATCATTGTTCTGCATAACCTTCATCTTTTTTTTAGCGTATGCTAAATAAAGATGCTGAAAATCTTTTTGTTTCCCATCCTTTGCATATTTTATCTGTGAATGATTTAATAAGTTGAATTCTCAGTTTGAGAAGGAAATCTGTGCTTGAAGATTGTGTGATAGTAGGAACAAAACCATGAAATCCCACGCCTCGACTTTGTGCCTGTCCAGATGGAGGGTGCCTTGTGGCTCCTGCTAAAATGCCAAGGGACCTCTGACACAAAGGATTCCTTCTGAAATGAAGGAAGATATTTATGCCATTGTAGCTAAATTGTTTTGCCTTTATAGAGTTCCCCATACAAACAGTCATTCCAGGAACGATTTCTTTTTTGACTTTATTTAAACCAGTTCCAGACCAATGGTAACCAGAAAAAGATGTCTATCCTGCAATAGGTACTCTTGTGTGAAAATATTGTATATATTCAACCTGAATCTCAGAGAAGTGTGACTTCCTAGCCTTAGCCATCCATGGCTGCTTTGGCCAAAGAGCTAAAAAGACAGCTTCCCACTGATCCCTTCTAGACCTCCCTCTGCCTACATTCCCAAAACATCTTGGTATGCCACAGGTCTGCAAGGTGCTTCTCTGTTCATGACAAATAGTGTTTTGGGAAAGGTGGTGGGTGTTTGGATCCTGCCCCTGCACTACTGGCATAGTCCTCAAGTCTTTGCACACTCTTCTGGCTTGTTAAAGGGGCTATAGAGAAGGTGAGAATCTCATTCAGTTTTTAATCCTTTTAGTTTTTCTGAAGTCTTCTGGGAAGAGGACTGAAAAGGGAGGCTATCTTACCCTATAAGTGAATGAGAAAAAAAGAGGAAAGTTAAAGTCTGTAACACAGGAAAGTAATCCATATTCTTATTTAACTCTTAATATTTTACAGTTACATTACAATCTGACCTGAGTGGTGACTCCCTTTCAAGGCAATGATCATGCCACCTTAGGTCTCATCAATGCTTTATTTTCCTTGCTTAGCCTATATCTGAAATACCAAGGTGTGCCAGCCATGAGAAAAGACTCATTAGCTCTCCCAGATGAATAGGTAAGCAAAGATTTTGTTTCTATTACCCTGTCTGACAGCAGCCACCCCTTAGTCTGGTTCCTCTGCCCACACACATGTAAACAACGGGAGGGGTACCATGTAAAATAGAATTTCAAAGCAAAACACCAGAAAAATCAGGAGAAAAAAAGACTGTTTAATTCAAACAAGTAAACAGGAGACACGCAGAAAAAGGTGCAAAAGGAATGGGATATATTGTAATAAGAGGATTAAACAAGTGAAGGAAGTAAGGTCATTTGCAAAAAAACCCAATAAATAAGCTATGAAATATGACTTCTTTAAAGTCAAGAATGACTTCTCTAACGCCAAGGGAGAGTACGCTAAAATGTGTGTTCTACTTCTCTGGCCAAAGTTTGATAATAAGCACTGAATTAATTTATAAAATTATATCATCAATAAGATGAATGCCAGCTTAGAAATAGGAGTGTCGTGCCCCATGAGACCCATCCTCCTCTGGGTCCCTTTCAGATGCTAAGGGAGGAAGAGGGGTGGTGGCTCTTGGCTCTGCCTTAATGTACCTCTGAGCATATGTACAAACTCTGGATGTTGACCTCCCTTCCATTCCTCTGGCGTGTCTCTGCCTTCCTTGACTCCCAGAAGTCCACCACATAGGCCACACTGATGAACCACACTGATTCACAACAGCTATAAATAGACTATGGAACTTTCTGGAAAGTCTCTATGTGCTGTATGTAAGTTTCATCACAGAATCCATTAATAATGCAAGGAGTTACAGTGGTCTTTTGAAGTGATAGTGTGACATCACATGGATAGCTTCCCTGGAGAAGCTGTGGAGATGAGTCCTTCTGATTCTTCACCAAGGCAGCTGGTGTGGTGGGAGCAGGGTTGTGTGGGTCACTCCCAGTCCTTCCTTTGTTGTTTTTTTCTTTTGCTTTCGTGAAAGTGTTTTATTTTAAGGTGTGATTCATTAAGGACTTGCATGCTTTATTTGACAGAGGCAATGGGAAAGGTCCTTCCCTGGCCTTTAGGCTGGTTTTCTTACATTCAGTTTGGTTTTCTGCTGTTCTTTGACGCAGATGAAAGTTGGAAGAAAAGGAGAGTAGTTATGTAAAACTCATTTGAATATTATGTACTTGTGAAGCTGATTTGTTTCTGTTGCCATGAGCACTTCATTGAAAATCTCTTCCCTCACTAGGCCAAAAACCTTCCTTGATTCAGAGAGGACTTGACGCAGGAAAAGCTCCATCTAGTTTTTGCAAACTTGTCTGTTATTTTTTTCCTTTATTCCCCTTCTATTTTTCTTCTGTTTCTGATGGATGCAGGATGCAGTTGTCTCGTCCATGTGACAAGATTGTGTAATTCTGCTCCTTTGAGCCTGACTTGCTCTCAATCATCTGTGACCAACTGAATTCAGGACCTTCACATTCCCTTCAGTTGCTCCAGCACGCTGTGAAGGTTTGTTGCCTCAGTAGATACTGAACAAAGGTTACAATGTTTACCAGTAAAAGGATCATTTTCCCAGCTCTGGATGTTGTGTAGCACCCTAAAGGCCAGGACAAATACCCGGGGAGTAAAGCTTTCACCTTGAGAGCTTTTAAGTGTCTCCTGGGAGTTTCCATCACTTCACAACCTGAACATAACATGAGTTTCATGGTTTCATCCTATCTGATCTCCATGGAAAGGTAGAGATGCCAGCCTGGTGCAAGCAGCACTTTGAACAATAACCCAAGAAACAGAGGGGCCTATGCAGTGTCAGGATTTAGTGCATGGAAGGGGAGAGGGAGAGCAGAGCAGTGACTTGGTGTGGTGGATGTCTCTGCAGAGGATGATGCCTGACAGTAGAGTCCCACTGGGCTGTGTAAGTTGGTGAAGTTGTGCAGGAAGAAGCAATCCAGCTGAATGTTGCTCAGAGGTGGCCATCTCTGCTGCACCATGTTCAGCTTCAAGTGACCCTGGCTACCTTCTTCTGCCTGAATTATCTCGGTTAGAGAAACTTGCAGTTCTGTCATTGTATACCCTAGAGATGCAAGTCAAGGCCTCTCCAATAATATTCACTGGCAAAGACTATTTCTGGATATAACTACAAATATTTAATGTGAGGTAAATTATAAATCAGTTTTCTCCAACACCAACCAGAAGTGAATGCTTCAAGTAAAAAATGGAAATTGCCTAGTCTGTTTTTCCTAACATGAATATTAGGATTGGAAGCAGGGCAGCAGGTAGTTATTAGTGTTCAAGTACTGCAGTTGCAGATGCTATAAAAATAATGCTAACATTGCTGGCTTTTATACACAGCTTTCCATCTGCAGATTTCAAATCTCTTGTATATTGCAATTTTCTGTAATTTCCTGGCATAACCTGCCTGAAACAAAATCTACAAACTCTGAAATAATACTTGATATTGTAGAAAACAACCACTATCTTTGCAATAAAATGTTTGTGGCAAATGAATTATATGTGATCTGTTCTGCATACTTCATCATAGTAACAAAATTAATTCGTTTCTTACAAGTGAGCAAGCAAGAAGACTCCTTTTGAATTGCCTGACCTCTTTCACAGCACTGGAGATGTCAAATATTCTTCAAATGCAACGGTCAGCTAAACTGCCTGTCAATGCAGCACACTTCAGGAGTAATTCAACTTTTCTCCTATTTGTTTGTTTCTGCTTGAAGAAGAGGTTTCAATTTTACATCGAATATCAAGTCAGCTTGGCTATGAAAGAGAATGTGAGAAGAGATTCCTTCCTTGGCCTTCCCATACAATATCAGCTTTGGAAATAACAGAAATATATAAATGCTTCAAATGAAGGGGCTGTTCCTTGGAGCTGATATGTAAATTGATAATTTTTTTAGTTAAGAATTGGATGACTCTGGTGGCTTTTTCAGTATGAGATGCACTAATGGTTCCAAGCTCATTCAGAGTAGGCATTTTCAAACCTTACTTGTATTTCCCTGAATATTTAATGTCACAGTTCTGCCAGAAGACTCTGAAAGTAGGGAGAATTAAAACCCGTCAGTCACTCCTTAGCAGAAGGAAGTTGATGATTTAGAAAGTTTCTCTGTACTATATTTCAAAGTGTAACCTTGAGGAGTGCTAAGAATGTCAGACATGTCCTTGTGGTGTCTGTAGAGGCAATTTAGAAGTCATGGCTGGTGGTACTTCACTTCAGCACAGTTAACTGCAAGCATCTGTCAGGGTTTGTCAACCTCTAACCAATATGTCATTAAAGACTAATCACTTTAAAAGTCATGTTAGAGAGCTCCTATGGTGGAGCCTTTGCTTAGGGTTTTGCAAGTTTTGATGTCCCTGCTTTGCTGGAGTCAGTGTTGGTTTGGAGAGCAGCACCCCAGTGAGGATGTGTTTCTAGTGGGAGGTGGCTGCCTGCTTCATTAAGTCAGCTTTGGTGGAAATGTCTATACTTTGCTTCTAAGAGAGGTTCAGGAATACTTCCATTTATGTTGTGACTCCTTTGACTTAAACTGGCAGATGATCATAGACATCATAGCACAAAATTCAACTGGTGTAATTTGAAAAGAAAGTTTGAAGATGCAAAACACCCTGTAATTCTCCCCTTAGAAGAGCTGGTAAAAACCCAATTTCACAGAATCACAGAAATCACAGAATTAACTAGGTTGGAAAAGAGCTTTGAAATCATCAAGTCCAACCTGTTGCCTGACACCACCNGTGCATTTGGTGCAATCTCCTACCTCCCAAAACCAACACATTAGTAAATGATAGATTTGAATGGAAGTCCCAACAGCAATAACTGCAGAACTATTGAGGTAAAAATCTGACAAATCTCCTAGCATTTTTAAGACCTGGCAAGGCTGCCAAATTGCCCAAAACTTGAACAATCAAGGATTTTCTTTGGTATTGCTCGCATGTTTTTATACAAGTAAATCACTTGTCCCATTTGATCCAAATGAACTTTTATGGGAGCATTTTGAGTTTCCAGGATGAGATGAAAGTGTGGCCACATGTCATTGTGCTGGAGAGTCCTGACTTTTGTATTCAGTGATTTTTACCAGCATTTAAAAATCTTGTTGCATTTTATTGCACATTTGATTTAAAAATATGTGTATGTCCAATAGCTCTTTCTTATGATCATTGGTGAGAAACATCACTAAAATGTTTCTTGAAGAGGCAAAGCTTTCAGGGCTCTTCTCCCACACAGTTAATTTTCTTCTCAAGAAGAAAACACCAGGCCTCAAGGGGTTTTTAAATGCACTGGGGAGAAGAAAGACAAAAACCAATAGCCAGAAGCTGAAGCCAAGATGAATCCAAATGAGGAGATTTTAATAGTGAGTCAGTCATCCAGAGAAATGATGATTTGCCAACTCTTAATGCCTTCAGAGAGAGAGCGTGCCTTTCTAGAAGATGTGCCATACTCACAGTACAGTTTATTCAAAAGTGGGTTGAGTGAAGTATAATGACTTGTAAGATAAAAGCCGTATCAGAGAATCTGTCTAATGGTCCTTTGCCTTTAGTCCTGTAAGGTTTATCTTAAAAGGGTATTGCTTTTCTTTTCATTTTTCCAGCTCTTATACACACTAGGTCGAAGAGTTTTAATTCCATTCCTTACAGATTTCTACCTTGGAAAATGAAGCCATTGAGCAAAGCAAAGGTCGTAAAAGAACTGTGAGTGATAACAGTTTGCAGTTAGTGTTCAGCCAGTGGGAACTAATTTGCTCATTCACAAAGCTACAAAGCTGCCGTCAGACGGCATTTTTCTTGTTGCTATCAAACAGATTGTGATTACATCCACTGACAAAGGTGAACGGTTTGATAGTCATAATTTAATCCTCTTCTATCAATTCAGCAAGACAGTCACTAAACCAGACAGTTGATTTTCTTGTGAAGTTATCCTGAATTTATAGTTAAAACCATTGCCACTACATTTGAAAATACATGCTGCTAGATACTTGTTATAGCACAGTTCATACCTGTGTGTATCTAACCTGTACGGCCTCTCTGCCACGGGTGTGTATAAAATGGTCTATGTATGTACCTATAAGCACACATATATATATGGAATTAATGAATATGGGAGTAAACAGAAGTGCTGTTAGTGGAGCATGAACATGTGAACATCTGGCTTGTTCAGTACTATTTCTGCCACTCATACACATCTGTGCACAAGAAGCCACTGCCCTGTGCTCCTCTCATGCAAGTTCATGAAAACATGTAATATTGACATGGCATCATGGAGAGGCTCAGAGAGTCAGTGAGTGCCCTGCTGCTGGTGATACCTGTCAAGAGCTCATCTTCCCCATTTTAGTATGTGCTGAGAGTTAAAACACAAATAGTGACACACCTACAAGAGGTATCATCATCATCATCATTATTCACTCAAGTCAGAGCACCTGAATTTGGAAAATTTGGACATTAGTTTGGCTTTGGCTGTGGTTTAGGGCATGCATGATCATACATAGGTCACTCAAGCTCTCTGAAGTTATATTACATTATTTACAGGACTGGGTGCTCTTTGTTTACTATGCCATACTTCTCCCAGCTCTTGTGAGCTGCTACACTTATATGTCTTCATGTGGAGGAAATTTTAGGAAAGCCGTGTGGTTTCATTATTGCCTGTATAAACAGAAAGCAATGCCTCTATTTTAACTAGTAAAAGTGAAGCAACAGTCATCAGAGGTTTATTTGTGCATATTTTAAGGTAGAGTATCAGACATACCCATGTTCAATTGTTTTTTATATCTTCTTTTCAAGCAACTCGGTACTGCATGTGCTTAACTCCTCTACTCTCACCAGGAGTGATCCTAAAGTTCTTAACCAAAGGCCATCAGTGAAGGGAAATGATGTAACCTCCCCAGATTATGGAAGGGGTTGCAAACCCAGTACCAGAAATCCTCAGACTTCTTCTCACTGCTGTTGAAAAAATATTTGCTTAAAAGTCCCTTTTCCTGCCAGGAAGAAAATATGGGGAAGGGATGAAGTATGTTTTCACTTCAGCAGTAGTGTAAGAAACCTAAGAAAACATGCTTCAGTTGTATCCTAGAGGTGAAAGGGCCAAAATGGAGGGGAGGGAAATAAAACAAACAAAGAAATAAAGTAAGTAGTGCTTATTGCTTGGAGAAATCTCACAATTTCTGAGCTGCCTTCAATGATCCTTGAGTAGATGCAGGCACAAGGATGCTCTGCCTTTCCTGCACAGCAGATATAACAATTTTAAATCAGTTTCCAGCTGATAGGGAAAGGGTTCCAATCTGCTTAATAGTGCCTTTGCTGCAGACAAGTAGATGTCATTTCTGAAGGAAAAATATTTGTAATACATCTATTTCCTGAGACCAAAGGAGACAGACCTGCAGCCATCCCTTACGTTTAGGATCACCATGTTGTGTGTGTGGATTCCACCCCATGGCAGTGGCCTTGAGTGCACAGCCACAACCAGTGTCAGCTCTGACCTCATGCATTTTATGTGCTGTAAAAGCCACAGCTTTATTCCCACCCTGGTCCTCAAATTCTAACAGCTCCTCTTTATCGGAAAACTGGAGTAACAGAACACAATGCACAATATAACACCTCTCTCCCCATTTCTTCCCACAGACCAGCCATTGAGCACTGGTCGGGAGCCATTAGCACCCAGTTCGAACACAATGTAAATTCTATGAGAACACATTGTTTTTATAAAGATCGCATGCAATTTGTTGCCAAGCAGCCTACACAAATATTTAAAGCCTGCCTCCTTCTCGATACTTTTTTTTTTTTTTTTTTAAACACAACAAAAATAACAAGAACTTTTACTTTGTGCCATAAAGACTTTAATTGAATTAACCTCTTCCTGCACAGGTACCAGACACTGGGATGATGGAATAAGTGATATGTACATGCATTCCGTGGGGGTGATGCTGGAGAAGATTTGATTTGGAGGCTGGCTATGTATTTATATATGTATTGCAATACATTTTGCCAGTGCCAGGTAGGTGTTCTCGATTCTCTCTTCTATTGAAAGGTAACATTTTTTCTGCCTAACCCTGATGTAATTACCTGATTTCTAATTACCACCTCCTCATCTCAAATATCTCCAGGGTCCAGGCCCACCTAGGAAGAACAGCCACAATTTATCATTTTCCTCTCTCCCTCCATCCCTGCTGTTGTTCATGTCTAAAAACATGCTCAGCTGCTCTGCTGAATTGTCAGACAGGAACAATGTCCATTCTGTCAAAATATTATGGGAGTGGCAGCTCTAGATTTCTGTGTAGAAACTTGGAAGTAGACACACATTTAAAAATACTTGTTATTATTTTTACTCCTATCTTACTTGAGTTTCACCAATATGAGTTATCAGGCTAGGCTTTTCTGTCTGTGGGAACAGTGTTCAGGCACAGAGCTGTCTAGTCACTCAAGAATTATCATCGGGATCACACGGGATAGACCTCACGAAAACACAGACCAAGTATAAATATAAGCAATGGCTCAAATCCCAGCTGCACTTTTCTGTAGGAACAGGCCTTCATACAGTGTGCACCTTTGTGTGTGCGACTGCAATACTCAATAGGAGTAATTTCCCAGTCAAATGAATCCTTTATCAGTGACTCCAGGGTCTGATTGCAAGGAGACGTCTATGATCTGTGAGGAGTCACTGTTATGAAGGTAATGAGCATGGCCCTAAGAACTGCATGGAATATTTGCCTTTCATTCATGCTATACATACCTGTCACATAAGATAAAGACTGTTTTCAGGACATTTTCTGACCAGCTCTTTCTTGCATTTTATTTCTTAGGTTCAATGTTATTCTGCTTTTTGAAACCGAAGTTTCATGCTCAGAGCAGAATCATATTAATGCAATCTGAGTTCCTCAAGGCTGTATTTTGTTATGATACATCTCATATAGGTTTTAAATCAATTTCTTCAAACCGATTTCAAAATTACTTGAAATGCCATTTAGTGTGGCCTGACCTATTTTTTGCTAGACAAACTTTAAAACTGATTGGAAAGCATCCCCATTTTAGCAATGACCTTGTTATTTATAATCAGGTCTTGATCCTATAATATCTATTAATTATAATAATTTTCCTCAAAATGCCATCTATCCACACATTCAAAAGGATATAATATCCTGTACCTTGCCTAACTGAGGAAGATCTTATTGTGGCTTCTTATCATGGCTTTCTATGAAGATGCAAATACCTACAGTTAATGGGCCACAATGGGATTATTAGAGTGGTAGCATTAATTATATGCATAACTGTTTTCTGTATTGAGACATTAGTGTGTAAAAGCACAGACAATTTTTAAGATTTATCTTACTTTTAACTGTATTTACTGACTGTGATTTACTATACTTCCCTCTGTGAGTGTAAGAACCACAGACCAAAAGACAGGTTTTTCTTTTGGTGCCAGTTCACTTCACCTGGGGTTCTTGTATGTTGCCAGTGAGATCTACAGTACATACAAATGAAAAGCATCATTTAAACTCACAAGAAACAGCTGAAAGAAACCAAATAAATGCTGTTTTGAATCAATTAGTTTGGGTTGGAAGTGATCTTTGAAGGTCATCTAGTCCAAAGTCTCTGCATTGAGACATCTTTGACTATATCAGGTTTCTCAGAGTCTAGTCCAATTTGACCTTGAATGTTTTCAGATATAGGGCATTCACCGATCTCTCTGGGCAACCTGTGCCAGTGTTTCACCACCCACATTGTAAAAAATTTCCTCCTTATAGTCTAAATCTACCCTCTCTTAGTTTAAACCATTACCCCTTGTCTTATTGCAACCGGCCCTACCAAAAAGTTTGTCCCTATCTTTCTTACAAGCCCCTTTAAGTACTAAAACACTGCTACAAGGTCTCCCTGGAGCATTCTCTTCTCCACATTGAACAACCCCAACTTTCTCAGCCCTTTCCCAGGAGAGGTGCTCTGTCCCTCTTTGTGGCCACCTTCTGGACTCATTCCAACAGGTCCATGTCCTTCTTACGTTGGGTGCCTCAGACCTGGATGAAATACTCTAGGTGGGGTCTCACAAGAGCAGAGAACCCTTTGGCCTGCTGGCCACGCTGCTTTTAATGCAGCCCAGAAGACAATTGGCTTTCTGGGCTGCAAGCACACATTCCTGGTGTATGTCCAGCTTTTCACTCACCAACACCCCCAATTCCTTCTTTGCAGGGCTGCTCTCAGTTGGTACCAGGGACTCCTGGTACCCCCCCTGGGGAGGAACCACTTTTTACCAGTCTCTGTCTGTACATTGAGCTGTTGACCACTACATTCTGAATGTGACCATCCAATCAATTCCTCACCCCCTGAACAGTCCATCTGTCAAATACCTTTCTCTCCAATTTAGAGAGAAGGATGTTGTGGGGGACTATGTATCAGAGATGTTACAGAAATCCATATAGATGACATCCATGGCTCTTCCCTTGTTCACTGATACACTCACTCCATTCTAGAAGGCCATGAAGCTGATCAGGCAGGATTTGCCTTTGGTGAAGTTGTGCTGGCAGTGTTTAACCACCTCCCTGTCCTCCATGTGCCTTAGCGCTGCTTCTAGGAGGATCTGTTCCATGATCTTCCCAGGCACAGAGTTGAGGCTCACAGGTCAGTAGTTACCAGGCTCCTCCTTTCTACCCCTTTTAAAAATGGGTGCAAGATTTCCCTTTTTCCAGTCATGCAGGGCTTCAACTGACTGCCATGACTTTTCAAGTATCATAGAGAGTGTCTTGGCAACCACATCAGCCAATTCTCTCAGGACTCTGGGATATACCTTGTCACATCTCATATACTTAGGTGTGTTCACGTTCCTAAGATGGTCATGGACATGATCTTCTCTTACAGTAGGAGGGACTCTGTTCCCTCCTTTCTTGTCTTTCAGTTCACCCACTCAAGAGGAGTGGAAAGAGAGATTTCCACTGAGGCTGAGGCAAAAAATGTTGTTGAGTACCTCAGCCTTTCTTTCATTCATAGTTACCAGATTGCCAGTGCAAAAAATCATACATGGCAGCTTTTCTTCACTCTGGAAAATGGGAACGCAGAATTGGTCAGATGGTATAGGAATAGGTGATAGGAAAGTTCTGTGTCCTTGGGACTAGTTAACTGACAGGCTTTATGTTTCAGGACACACTGGTATGAGGTTTAGCTTTGTAAGTTGACATCTTTATCTGAAAAATTATATAGTATTTTATTCTATTCTAGTACTTTGCCACCCAATCATATAATCAAGAGGGTCGTGTGGAACCCTGGCTTTATCCAATGATTTTGTTTACTCTGTCGCGTGGACACTTTAGCAACATATAAAAGTGTGTGCATACACAATAAACTTGTTCCTGGTTTGCAACACATCTGGAGCCTGTGTCAGTTTCCGTCGCCTCCAGGGAGTGTGCCTTTTACATAGCTACAAGATGGGGTCAGCCAGGAGGGGCATCTTGTCCAGTGTCCGGTCCTGGAACCATGATTAGCACCGAGCAAATCAGGAGATGTGAGAACCTCTTGCCAAGACATGAATCAGTCTGTCCTGTGTCAGAAGCCTTCCTGGTTTCTTAAACAGAGATTGACATATAAGCCGACACATTATGTTTCACATTGCTTCTGATTTTGTTGTTGTTTATGCTCACTAATGCAATTCTGGGTATTAATGCTACCTATGCCTTTTCAGGCAAGACACTCTCTTCTCATATTACATGATGGGAAAAAACAGTGCTCCAGCAGCAGCCCTGATCTGTAGTTAGCTTTGTTACATCCACCCCATAACCCTTTGGCTGTCAGCCTGGCTGCTTTTCTGGGTCTTCGTTCTGGATAAAGGTCACTTGTTTTCTCTTTCCCTGCTCTGTTGCTCCTTTCCTGTTTGCAGGCAGTATGACACTTTCCTTGGGTAGGAATGTCACGGCCAAGCTGGTGGGAGCCCTGTGGGGACCAGAGGTTAGGCTGTCAGAGAACCATCATACATCTACTAACTCAGAGGAGAGATCTCTGCTGAGATCTCTGTTTGCAGGCAGTATGATCCAAGGATCATTTCAGACCAGAGATGGGACTGCCTCACTGTAAAGGTCCCTCCTGGCCTTAAAACCTGCAACTCCTTAAGAAATGGCTTGTACTTCAGTCGGGGGATTGAAGATGAACGCCTGTGTGTCTGATGATTATTGTGCCGTCTGACCATCAAGGGAAACATGAACCGCAGCCAAGAAGCACATTTGAGCCGCCGTTGCTGATACTGAAAATCTTCCTTTAATGCCCGTGTGTGCGCACCCTCCCTGGTTCGGGGGGCGGCTGCGCGGAGGACCCTCCGCAGCCCCCGCAGCC
>WEIV01002825.1:87191-131954 GCA_013390005.1 Calyptomena viridis
ACCCCGGGCCGCGCTGAGCCCTGGGCACCGCTGCCCTCTCCTGGCGCCTCCCCGCATCTCGGGATGCTTCGGGTGGCCTGTGAGCGCTCTTGGATGGAGCACCCGGGGTGTATGGGATTATGAAAGCCGCACCATAGGGACGCACGAGGAATGGCGCGGAAAAAAGTGAAGTTTCCTGGTTATAACCCAACTCACCAATTTACAGATAACTACAGGGGGGTGTTAAAGACAAAGACTGGTAATACTCAAAAAGATGATTTTACTGCTTCCCTGCCTTAGGGGGCCAATCCCACCCATGCTCCCCTCCCCAGCAGGACATGCCAGGGCAGCCCACTGTCCTGCACCGAGGAGAACAGTGAATGGGAGAGCTTTTCATTAGTCAGACCCTCTAATTTGGCGATTGTGTAAAACATTTTCCCATTCCTGTAGTTAACCCTAAACCTCTAACACATGTGGAAAACAAATCGTATGTTGTGTGTTGCAGTGCTCCACTGAGGCTTTGGGGAGAATTTGTCAACCCAGGACCACAGAGATATACAGGTCCTTTTTCTCCTTTTGACTTTGAGCAGTCATTTCTGACTGAGTCAAGAGAGTATAAAGCTCTACTGCCCATGTTTCCCAGGCACTCTGCACAGGCGCCTTTGCCTGGATGCAGTGCAGGGAATTCAGAGCAGGGTGCTTCAGATCTGTCCTCTCTGCTCATCCTCTGAGGGTAAGGACTTCAATTTTTACCCTGTCTCTCTCTTTTCTCATCAGTCTCCATTCCTGGGGAACTTATGAGGGTACAAGAATGCTGCACACCTGCAAAACACTCAGTGACTTCCCTTCAGCCAAGCCCATCTTCAAGGCTCCTGCCCTGTCTGGGGCAGCTTTCCTTTGCAATACAAGGACTAAAACAAAAAGAGAGGAAAGTTCTTCACACCTGGCTCTGGCCAGGGGAGGAATCACAAGAACAAGAGCAGCCTGCGCATTCGAGAAAGATCAGAGGAGAAGGTGAGAAAAGTCCCAAATGTGGTACGTGGCTCTTGAGACTCTCACAGCCCTAACCTGTTGAGTGGTAAAAGAAATGTTCTCCATTCCCTCTGTTCTTATTTTCCTTCTCAGGGAACTTCACATAGCTGGAGGAGGAAAAGAAAAATAACCTTCTTAGATATTATTTCAGTACTTTAATTTCTGTTTCAAAGAATCCAATTTATTAAGCAGCAGTACCTGAGATTATACTCACCAAACAAATTCTCAAAGGAAGCCTCACCATCTAGGTGTATTTTTCATTATATAATAAACCCTGAACTCCACCAAAGGTGTTTTCTCGTAATGTTAAACTCAGTGCCTGACAATTATTGTCCAGCTCTATTTGGTGCCAGAAGTGCATTCAGTGGAGAAGTAATAAATCCTTTCATGCTGTTTAATAAAACGAGAAAATGTGTTGCTCACACTTGGATGCTAGACTTTATTACACAAACACAGCTAAAAAAATAAATGAAGTATTTCCTGTTTATAAGTGCCTACAAGTCACATGATGTTGATTTTCTCCAGGTGTTGCAATTCTAAATGAAATTTTCACTTAAGTTATTCTTAAAGAAGTGAGTTATTTCAAAATGCAATAATCAACATGTTGTTAAAGGTGCAAAAACCATTGTAAAAACCCCCAAAACATTCGATGTGCTGTAATGAAATTAGATGTGGAACATTGCGGTTGCCAAATTATACAAGATATTTGTGAGACACTTTGCCATCCACTTGAGTGCTTTTCCGAGTTTCCACTGAGAGAAAAAAAAAGCAAGGAAAAATCCTATAAGGTCTGAGAAACACTTTCAACTCCTCAATTGATTTTGTCTCGTTGTATGGTGCTGGGATTATTCTCTACTGTGGTGGCCTGGTCTTGGTTAGAGGTGTAAAATAAATGCCTGATATAAATAGATGTCTTCATTGAGGTGCTCAGCACTAAGTGGGAACAGGTTCTTAAGCAGGATTGTCTGTTCCTTCATTTTCACTAATTTAAATGAAAGAAAAAGTCAGCCACACATTATCTTTTAATAGATGAATCCTATGGTTTTAAATACGTTCCATATTGCTCATACTCTCATGGCCCATGTGAACCTCATCCAGTGATGCTTTGAAGAACATGATGAATATCTGTTATATGTGCTTCATTCCTCCTCTCTCTTGCCTTTTATTTACAGGCTTGCGTGGGCGCATCTTTCCCCTTTGGGGATTCCACTGGGGGCATTTAGAGGTGCCCAATAGTCTGTATTTCTGTGGGAGATGACAAGATTAAAAAGCGCTCCTAACATTTGGAGCAAGAAGCACTGAGCATTAGGATGGGTCTTACATCTTGCTTGAGTTTCTCCAGCAGCTTCTGAAGAAGCATCAGAGGGGAGACTTCTGCCCGGAGTAGCTCTATCCACACTGTAAATTATCTGCATACCTGAGAAGGATGGATCTCACCCCAAAACATCAGAGATATCTAGACAGATTCTGAGCCCCAACCATCTGTTACCTCCATCCATCATAATTTTTTTGGTATGCCATTATATGAATTTAGCATTCCCTCTTTTGAATTTAATAGCTGAAATTGTATCTCTCTTCTGTTAACCTCTTGTTCTGATCTTTCCCAGTTTAAAATGGCTGAGCACACTTACACCACTGGGGTTCATAACTTAAAGAACTTGTTTCTTAAAGAAAAAAGCAGATCTCTATCATTAGGTCACTCACACCTTTTCTGCAGACTAACTGTAGCCTTTATAGCCATAAGAAGCACTGACGCTGCATCTCTGTGAATCTCAAAGAACATCTCCTTAAATATCCTCAAAAAAATCTCTTCTAGTTGAAAGAATGACTCAAAGAGCCACAATTTCACGCACAATAGAACAGATCAGAAGTGACTGCAATGACTTTCCATATGACATGAACTTTGTAAAAAGCTTCAGAACACACAAAGTTTCCTTACTGTCTTGACTAATTGATGACTCTGAGCCACCAGAAGAAGTGGGATCCCCATCCCCTCACACCTCCATTCTGTGGGCCAGTGCCTGCCATCAGATGAATCAGATAACACACCCATCTGAAAATTATTGGGTTTTTGGAGGGATTGTTTATTGTCTATATCAGTTTGCTGATGCAGTTGGCCAAGCAACATGGTTGGTTGCTGTGCTGGAGAAGCAGGGCAGGGAAAAGAGGTGGGACATGCTTTTTTAATGACAGTGAAGTCATCAGATGGCTGGAAGGGCTTGTGAAATCATCTCACAGGATTTTGCAAGCCTAGCGTGCTGTGCATCTCCCTGGGTCCTTTTCTCCCAGAGGCCCCTGTTCAACATTGCATTTAAATGACTGAATTTCAAGCTCATGAGTAGTTCCCAAGGCATTTCATATTTGATTTCCATTTAATTATATTCTTAACTTAAATTTAATGATAAGCATAGATTTACTTGCATGTGCAGAGTTAGGTATGTGTTCATGTTCTTCTCAGGAGGAATATCACAATTGCTTGTATAGAAAGTAATTGATTTTTCATAATGGGTGATTCCACTTATGAATTTATTTGCCTCATTAGTTGAGAGCTGATTTATTCACTCTTGCTCTTTACTGACAGCATCAAGTTTCCTTCCACCTGGGTGTAACTCCAGGCCTCAGAACTTTCCAGTTAAGTCCCTCTGCAGATTTAGTCAAAAGCTCCCTTATCAGAGTTGGTCTTACAAGAGGAGTTTTGTTACTTAAAAATTTCCAAACGCAGCAGGTTCAAATATAGGCTTTTAAATCTGCATTTGAGCTCCTCCATAGACTTTGATGGCTATGAGCTTCCCACGTAATTTCCAATGAGAAATAAAAAAGAAAACCTCCAAGTCTCTCCCTGTGACTGTGGGGACTATAAGGGCCATTTTGCAGCATTTCTTCCTCCCTTTTGGGTAGTGGGGTCATGGCACAATGCAGAGAACATCTCCGTACCCTTGTAGGGTCAGATGAGCACAGGCGAGGTGGGGAACAGTGATAATAGTAGAAAAAGAAAGGTGAAAATTGTTGGGATTTAATAGGGATTTCAAAGACACTCCAGGAATACTAAATATTGGGTATTACACAATTAAGTGAAACCTTCTGCTGGTCTAAAATGTATTAAAAAAAATGGGTCTGTCTGAGTTGAAGTGTGATGCCATGCTGCTTACATTATATATGAATAGTAATTGGAAACAGGACATCTGCAGAAATTAACTATTAACTGTTGAGCACTAAAATCTTTAATTGAGTTTGTAAGCCCTTAATGGCACAGTTAACCTTAAACATAGCTCAGTGCACGCACTACCTGGTTAATACTGGTTAATAACTCTAACAGCTGATAATATTTCACACCCATGAGAGCACCAGATTAGCAAGAGACTTGGTGGAATGAGCTCAGCTCACCACTCTTTTGGACCACAGACATAACAGCTTAACCTTTCTGAGTGTAACCTTTCTGCTTTAGCTGGTCTTTTGGGGTTTTCTTTCTTCCAGACCTGCACGTGATGAGAGCACCCCTGCACGTATGGCTTGGGGAACTGCAGACACCGCTGTATCCTTGGAGCACTTCACAGTGAAACAGCAGATGGAAGCTACAGGTGTAGCAATGGATAAATCTACATCAGGTGGGCTGGAAGAAGGGGCTATAACTTGAAGTCTCCTTGATAGGGAGTGACACTGTAAATTATCCAAGAAGGGCAAAATCTACTCCAAGATGTTGCTAGGAGCTGGAGAGATCAAAGCTGTGAGGAACAGCCCACTCCATGCTTGGCTGAAGATTCATGAGTATATCTGAACATCATCATCCTCCACCATCAAACCATGTGCCCTGCAAACCATAGGACTGTGCAGCCCAGGCAGCCCAGCTCAGGAAGGACAATTTCAAAAAAGTCGGTGGTTTAAAGTGATTGACACAGGGAGCAGAACTGACAAATAGGTGGAAGGACAGTTGTTGAAAAAGCACATACTTCTTTGTCAGCAATGAAAAGTAAAACTTGACAAGTGGATTCATGTGTCTAACTTAGCACTGTCAGCTTTAGGTTTCCTAATACAGAGGCTTGTAAACAAAAAATACTTTGTTACTGCCAACCCATAGCACATTTCTAAGCAAATTAATTCTGTGGTTGTTCCAGAAGAAATATATATTTTCTTTATTTTTTTTTTTAAAGTAAAACATCTGGATGTGAATTGAATAAATTTTTGAAGGGACCCACAAATCTCAACTGCAGACCTGTGTTATTCGTAGCACAAATGTGTGCCACATCTCCTCCAAGCCTGGCATTTATCTGGAGAAAACAAGGTGACAGTTTGCACCTTGGGTTGTCCTGAGTGCATTCCTGCAGAACCCGGGCAGAACTTGCCCACTGATTGTAAAACAAGGGGTGGCAATGAGAAAAATTTGTGGCAAACCTGCCTCTTTGCAGCAAGGCATGCTGAATTGCCAGCAGCCAGGAGGATGTGCTGCTGAGATGCCATCCTGGACCAGTCCTGTCCATGCAGGTTTTCTCTTGGCCGGGCAGGGGTGCAGGCAGCAGCACAGCCCAAGAAAGCAGGTCCTTGCCTTGCGACAGGCAACTATTATTTTATGGCCGTGACCTGCAGAGTGTGACTGAAGCCAGGAAATGAAAATCACCTTCTTTCTCGATTTACTCATTTGCCTTAATAAAAAATCTTGCTTGTTCCTACAAACTCTTCTTTTCTGTAATTTTCATTAACGGTGCTTAACATAAAAATGACTTTGATGATAATTGCCCATTTTTCTCCCTGCTTTTGTGGTACATGAAAATGCACAATGAGCGAGCACATTTTGAACTCTTTGAGTGAGCTGATGTCTCTCAAACCAATTTTTCCTATGCACTTATGATAGAAATTCTCTGGCATTTTTTGTAACTACCAAGAAGTTTTGCTGACCAGGATAAATAAAACAAAACCCCCAGCTCTGTGCAATGCGGGGTTTGCATTTAAAATAAATCTCTCTCCAAAGCAGAGATTTAGCCCCTCTGAGGCCGCTGTTTTGTCACCTTTTACAGCCTTGTCTCCTAGGCACCCTCAGAGTTTACTGCAGCTGACATGGCTTCCTGTGGACTTTCGCCTACACACTGCCCTTAGGTACCTGCAGGACTTGATCACTTTGCAGCCATTACTCTTTTCCTATTTTCCCATGTGTTTTTACAGCAACTTGTGGTGATTTTCTAGACTAGCTGGAGTATCTGGGGCTTCTTTGTGCCTTTGTTAGATGTTTTGTTTTTCTTTCTTTTTCCCCAATGGCAGTTATTTTATTACATCTCAGCCCGTGTCTCCAGGCCTCGTGCTCTGGGATTCTTGTTTGGTTTTCTCATGGAGCAGCCCTTTTCCCTTACCATTTCCCTGATGCCTTGTATTGCATTTTTATTACAGCAAAGGCTGTGTCTACAGGTCCTTCAGGCTATTTGTTCTGAGACTTTTATTGGATTCTCAATAAATATGTTTGCCATTGGGGGTCCTTAGCTGGTTTCCTTACCTATTTTTATTGAAGCTGTGCTTCCAGACAAAATGCTAACCAGCTATTTCAACAGCAATCTGGTTTCTCTTCCGAGCCCTTGCACAGTTTCTTACATGTTTGCATTGGCTGAGCTACATCTCATGCTTTTTTTTTCGATGTTTCCCTTATGTTTAGGACCTTTTGTTGGTGCAGTCTGGGTGCTTTTCTGCAGCCATCTCCATTTGACATGGCATCACAACTACACCTTTGTGGCAGGCAGCAGGTGGAATGAAAATGGTTCTCTGCAAAACTGAGAAATCCTAGGCCTTGGGTAAACAAAGACAAGCAGGCCTCATTCCTGCAAAAAGCTCAATGCGTTGAGCTCAATGGTTTTTGCTTGGATAAGCCATGCTCCACTGGGGTACATCAGAGTGCATTGTCTTGATTAAGAGAGATGGTTTTGATGTCTTACAGGCTGGTGGGTGTGTTGTCCTGGGAAATATCCTATGAGGAAAGAGTGGCATACCCTTGCAGGCACATCACCAAGGAACTGATGCTGAAGGCTTCCAGCCAGCCCTGCCATGAGGATTTGGAACCAAATTTTGACAGAAATTACATCTGAGCCTTGGCTTAGTCCCATTTCCGTGGTTATTTGTAGTATTAACATATATAAATTAGGGGGCAGTAGCATTCCCTGGCTCACGTAGAAAGGATGATGTGACAACCTAGCTACACAGGACAGGACCAGCAGCTTTTCCTCCTCAAAGGCAACAATTGCATCCCTGTACTGGCCCTTAGGGGAATGAGGTTGTGGAACAACCACCCAGTGTTCACATCACAGAAACCACTACCAGGGCTGGTGGCTTACACTGCACCTCATCAGCATGCTGAGGGCAGACAGCAAAATACTGATGGGTAATACTGGAGAGGAAAAAAAGTCTGTCACCAGACAGACTAAGCTTTATTTTTAAAGTAGTTTTTGAGTATTTCATTGGTTTTCTATTTTTAACTTGGGTGAAAAGGCTTATGTGATCATCATGTGTGTACATGCATGTTTGTGTGTCTCTAACTGCCCTTCCTGTAAATAACTTTTGAACTCATGGGCTGGTTTCCACCAGATTTGACCAAGAAGGAGAAATCACAAAGATAGGATGCTCCTGCAATTTATATATTAAATAAGCAGCTGGGTAGAGGAGAGAGATATGAGAGAATCCACACAGGAAAGAGCCATTCTAAATACTTTAACTGCAGGAAAAGTTTAGATCACAGTTAATGCTTTGTTAGACATAAAAATCCACCCATCATTTAAGTTGTCTTTCCCAGATGAAGAACATATCCTGTGTGTAGTAAAATGTAATTCTGATTGAGCTTTTTCCGGTGCTATGGGCATTCATAAAGTCTTCTCTCACAAACACATGCTGCAGCTTTTGCCTAATACTGTTTAAAAAAATCAGCTACACAATGCAAATTCACTTGAAGCCAGGATCAACCCTTTATGATACCGATAGACATGGATACTTGCTTAGAGCTAGTGGTAAAGCTGTTCTATGGCATTTATTTTATCAGTAGTCTCAAAAATATCAATAGATTTTTTTTTTTATATGCCTATTTTGAAAACAAAAAGAAAAATTTGAACTAATCAACAGAAATTAAAACAAAAGCTGTAAATACTTAATTTTTATCCACTGTATTCAGATCAACAGGGGGAACTTTATTGGGGTAACATTAGCCCAAGAGGGATGCTGGACACAGGATAACCTCACCCACCCCCAAAACTGGATTTCTTGTGAAAGACCCATCACATCAACTTGTCGTGCTGAGACCCTTGTACTGCCAAGTAACCATCTGCAAGGCAGCCTGTGACTTCTCTTTGTCCCTCTGTAGGTGGAGACAGTGACGCAATCCATGAAGGGGATCTTCTTTCAATTATTTATGATTATTTCTTGCAACATAATGAGCTAGGCATGGTTCACTCCAGTGACACTGAAAAAGAACTTTCTGGCCCCATCTGCAATGAGAAGCTAAGAGCAGCCATAATCATGCCAAAGCCAAATTATTTGCTGCTGAAGTGGACTGTTTGTCCACATCAAACTTCATTTGTCTGGTTGAGCACCAGACTAACTTGTACTAAAACATGCCGAGACGTTGTCCTTATTCCACATGTCAAGAAGATGGGTGGGAAGTGAGGCTGGAACTGGGAAGAGCCAAGAACCTTAGCCTGGTGATGACACTGGATTTCTGAGGCCAAAAAAAGCCTGAAACATCTAATGTGAGTATGTGAAAAACAGAGCAAGTTCAGTTTGCTTTGTGTCAGAATTTGGGGAAACCATGCAATAACTCCACTCTGGGAGCGCAGAGCTCATGGGACAGCCATTAATGACCCTGGTATGAATGTGAGACACTCAGTATTTCAGCATGTTGGAGAGGGTACTGTATCTCAAAGTTCCTAGCAAGAAACATGTTGAAAAAAAATCAGAACATTTTCCTGCATTTCTTGGACTGTTTTATTGCAAACACTTTTTTCTTTTTTTTTTTTTGTTGCAAACCTGCAATTGTCTGATAGAAAATGCACCACATATGATGGTTTGTGTTCCATCCTCCATGGGACTGAAATGCCTGAATACTTTACAGCAACAATAAAATCCCGAGTACCATAATGACTGAGTAAAATTTAGGATGCAATAACAATAGAAATTTTAATTATTTCTTAAATGAAAGCAAGTAGCTGTTAAGGGCACAACTCCAATTCATGAGTTATTTTGAACAAACAAAAGGGTCACTTTCTTATTCAAAAATATGGGATATTTTTTCACTCTTAACAAAACTATAACCTTTTATTATTGTATATAAATTGTACATTTATTAATGTATTATGAAGCAAAGCCCTCAAATCAGGTTTCAACATCAGAGGCCAACATACTTACCTGAATTTGGGACTCTGAAATGCATTTATAGTATCACTTTTTGCAGTGACAATTGCCATTGCATTGTCATCTATGTGGATAACCTGTTGGGATGATCTGTGGCCTGGTTGCAGCTGATGCTGGTGTGTAGTTGGGCTAGAGGGGAGGCTGCTCATGGCTGTCTCCTGAAGGCACTGGGATGCAGCTGCCCCATTTCAGATTGTTTTTAGCATTTTGGACGTAGAGGGATTGAGTGGACCTTGTCCAAGAGATGGCAAGGAGATAGGCTGATTTAAGGATTTCTCTTTTTGTTCAAGAGACCTTTGGTAGTTGGGAGACTTAAACTTGGATTTCTCTCCCTCTCTGGCCTTGCAGAGCAGTTAATTCAGTGCTTTCATGCTCAGTGTACCACTGCTAAGTTTAGCATTCTCACCTTTGAAAAATAAATTTTCCTAAGTCCTTCCACTGCCTGGCATTTGTACCTGCGTTATCTTCCTTTGCAGGAGTTTATTGTTTGTCAGGAACTATTGTTGTCTGACTCCAATCTAAAGTTACTCCCTATCAGAGACCCAGCTTTCATGCCATACAAGTTGGGTAGCAGTACAGCTGGCCAGGATGACTTAGCTATAATACATTTTTTAATTAGTTTCTAACTTTTTGAAGTGCTTGTCCCAAATGCTCATTTTCTTTTCCCTGTTGATTTCTTGCAAAAAGACACTTCAGGTAGTGTGAGTTAGTATATCTCCAGAGAGATTTAGTGTCAACAACTATGGTTTCGTGCCTTCATGGCTTCCATGAAATCAATAGCAAACCTCAAACATATTTTACTGAGAGAAGGAGCAAGCCTAACACTTCCCTCACTGAGGAACAGGAAAGCAATTCTCAAAGAACTCTAAGTTTGTCTTACCGAAGTAAATTTGACATGAACTACTGAATAAGCAGAGTCCCATGACTAAAGGCATCCTGAAATGTGATAAGGGAGACAGAAGAGAACTTACTGCTTTTCAAAAGAGCACACTGGAACTACACAAGCAGAAAATGTATTACTTGATAATGGATACGCTTTTTGGCAGGAATATCTCATGAGTCTACAAGGTCATTTATGTTCTGCAATAGTTGCTTTATAATGAAGCGGGAGGAAAAAAGAGTAATTAGATCCCCATGCTTCAGGAAGGCAACAGATCCCTCTTTACTGGCAGATTTCAGATTCTTTTATCCTCTTGTGAGTGTCTAAAATCCTCACATTTCTTTTATATTAAGATTCTTCTCCTCATCCCTTCCACCCTTTCTCTTATAAGAAAATGCACATAGAACTTTTATCTGCTTTTGTCTGACCTGAGCAACTTGATTTCATTTTTCGTGCTGCTGACAGCTGTGCGTGACACTCCATGGTTTCAGAGTGCATGGAAAATGAGGACTCCATCCCACAGATTATCTGTGACACTCTCAAGAATTAAAGTAAACACTGTTTTGCTTTGCTATTTCAAACAAAAGAAGAAATAGCAGCTGGTTTTGGCTGGTTGAAACAGAAGAGGTTTTGCACGATGTAATGGAATTTAAACACAAATGTTTCAGGCTGTGGTATAAAAGGTGCAGAGGAAATGGAGCCTGCCACCTTCCCTTGGGAAGCATGCACAGCCTCATGAGTTCATGAACACACATGTGCCACAAAAGATCTTCCCATAGCAACACTGCAAATTAGAGATATAAACTGGAAACTTGATTGCATTCAAGGTCAGCACATGGACTCTCTGAGGAGGGTCCTGTGAGCCAAGTCTTCCAAACAAAAAAACATCAAAAAATCAGATCATCTCTTATTGTGCAGATCATAGTCCATTCCCAGCTGTTCTCATTTGGCACCTTTCTACTGAGTGAATGCCCAAACTAGGGGAATATACTTCTCTGTGAGGATCCTGGGCTCCCTGGCAAGTGGCCCCAGTCCACAGACCTCAGGGAATTCTCTGCTTGTGAAACTGTCCAGCTTTTCTTGCTGCTGCCTGCACACTCAGGCTGCTCATGGGTAAGATGCTAACACAAACAGGTTTAAAAACAGAAGTGCTCCTTTTTCTGCCTGTTGCTGGCACTCCTACCTACAACTGAGCAGAGATTGAGCAGCACAGCATGGATGTATGGGTGAGGTTTTTGTTACGTACTTTTTAGGTGCCAGTAGATATGTTCTGGCTTTCTTCTCTCTACAATATCAATAGATTCGCAAAAATGTAAGATCTGCCTGTGCTCTAACACAACTACTGTCCATTTTTATGGAACCCAAGTTTTTCCTCAAGCAGAGGCAAAGACATCCAGGACAATGTAGCATCCAGACAGTGATAGCATGAAACCTGTATTCATGGTAACTACTGTGGATTACCAGCTTGATCTAACACAGCTCTCCAGAACACTGACTTTCATTTTCAGAGACTGGGATGAAAGTGCCACCGAAGAAAATTATTATATTTCTGCTCCTTAACATGAGTCTGCTTAACACAAGTCTTCTCTCAGTCCTGTTTACTGTCATAAGAAATTAAACCTTTTTTTTCTGTCCTGGTGGAAAGGTCCAGCAATGCACATATTGTCCATTCCCACTTGCATGACCCATCTCCCAGCTGACAGTGTCATGTACTCTGCTACATCATGTGAGTAGAGGACAGCACTGCTGAACACCATGACACACTGTGGCACTGTGTTGGTTCTTTCTAATTGCTTCACTTAGCTCTTCCCATAGCAAAACCAAGGTGGTTGATTAGTGGTTAAAATGCCATGAAAATAACTCTGACAAAGTTGTCCTTTTATCAAGGACAAATAAGAACAATTTGTCACTGTCTGAAAGGGGACTGCATCCAAGAGCAGGAACAGCTCTTCTCAAAATTTGACTGCAGGAAGACAATTGTGGTCAATTGTGCTCATTCTCAGATGAAACCTTGCATTTTGAGACTGCTCTGAAGTGAAAGGAGATACCCAGACTCACCAGCTGTCTTTCCATCAAGGCAGGCAAGCACTATCAGTGATTGATTACCTTCATACAGAAATTTAACCTTATTCTCTATCAAACCTTTCCCTCTACCTTTCCTGAAGCTTTGCCAGGTGTCCTCTGGAAAGGACTGTACTGCCGGCACGCAGCCGTGCTGCCCCTCACCAGCACTGTCCAAGGCAGCTGGAGACAGCTGGAGGAAGCAGGGACACAGTGTGTAGTTTCCCTTTGGCAACAGGCATGTCTAGAAGCCGATTTCTGTTGGCCTCTGCCTTCAGTACAACACTGTGGAGCTGGTTTTGGAAAATAGTTATAGCTACTGGTTATAAGGATACTGTGGGTATGGCTTAGTACTGCCAAACATCTGATAGAGACCAGCCTCACAGGTTCCCTGCCAGCCTGCCTGCCAGCGGGGCCGGGGCCAGCTGCTGTGCAGCCTCCAGCTCCTCTGCAGGGGATTGGGCATCTCCCTGTGCCAGGAGCACTTTTTCCCCTGCTAGCTGCTGAAAGAGAGCTGGAGAGCCAAACACGGCAAGACAGCGACAATACGGAAGTAGATCAGTTTGGAATTTCTTGCCACGAGCAATGTGATTCCTGATTGGAAGTGTTATGAAAAAGTATCTCTAGACATGATTATTAGCAAAAAGCATTTGGCTTTTCTGCTGAGTGCCAAGGAAACAAGCTGAGGCGTGGGCAGCAGATCCCTGATATGGCCGTGCTCCTCCAGGCTGCTGGCTGTGCCCAGGCTAGATTCTGACTGCCTGAGATACTGCTTCCTCTGCCCCTGTGAAACCCAGTGCTGCTTCAGAACATGAAGCTGGAGAATTAATTTTGTCAGACCCACAGGCAGATCTGACTGCAGAGCCCTGTTTATCCCCTTTTTGCAGATCAGCTCCTGGAGGTCTCACCATACCTCAGCTGTACAGGGTGGATGGGAAGTGGCACCAGCATACCCTGGCAATAGCACCAGGATGCAGCTCCCATGCCCAGTGGGACACGTGGTTGTGCCTGAGTCTGTGCCCTCATTCTGACCCTGAGCTCTGCCTCTCATGGGTCTCCTGCAAGTCAGCTGCTCATGGAAATCATCGAGTCTCCCCCAATTCCTCTCCACTTTTGTAAGCTAGATTGCCAAAGTGCGAAATCACCATTGCATTGTGAAATCAAGGAAAGCCAAGGAAAGTTCTGGCAGTGGTTTCCTGGGGAGAGCAAAATTTGCCTTGGTTCTCCCTGTGACCAGAGGACAGCCATGACCCAGCCAGAGACAGAACAGAGATCCCAGCCCTTTTGTGGTGCCTCCACAAAAGGTGTGTTGTGGCATCAGGCTGTTACCTCTGTGTCACCCTCCCGCTGGGCCAGCCCTGTGCTCAGCATCTTGTGTAGCCCCATCCTTCCTGCCCCATTTCACTCCTGCTCCCACGCCCAATTCTGCTCCCTCTCATGTCCCTCCTCTTCACCCTGGTACAGCATTTCCATCTGCAGCTCCATCCTGCTTTCCTCTTCCGTTTCTTAGAAAGCTTCATTTTGCATTTACCCTTTTTGTTTTCCATATACAGATTATATTATTCTTTGTTTTTAACCTTGCTAATGCATCCTTCCTTTATTTTAATTTCCTCAATTTCAACAGCCTTGGACAGTTTGGGTTTTGAATGATATTTGGTTTTCTTTAAAATTTGATTGTAGTTTTCTGGGACTAAATTATCACCCTGTGTAAAATAAGTGATAATGCTAAAGCACTCAGTCACGTTTCTCACCATCTTCCTCTTTTTTGAAGAGTAGCCCGCAGAGCTGAGACAGAAAGGAGCCTGCACTGGTTTTACTTACTAATCTCTTGCCTGGTGTCTGCATTCACCAAGACAAGCCTGACACTACAGAAGTTGCTGATCATGGGTATCATGATACATACATATATATATATATAAAATAAATAAATACATATATATACAGGAATCCAAAGAAAAGCCTGTTGCATAGATATAGTTGCACCAGTAAAAGCATATTTCTGTCTTAATTCTCCACTGGAAAAATTGTTAAAAACATACAGTTTTGGTGGTGTGTACCAAGTCCTGTCACCGAATGTTTTGCCAGTATTGTGTTAAAAGAATACACTCAGCATTTTGGACATGCTGCAAAGTATTTTATGTGCTATAGATGTGAAGGTGTGAGCAAATAAGAAATACAATCGTGAGTTACTTCATCCCTGGTGAGTTGTGATGGTCTTATTGAAAGCAGTAATGTAGCAGTATTAGCAGAATTTGGCTTGCTCAGCCCCCAAGCAAGCATATTTGGCTTGCTTTGGTACAACTGAGGAGCTGTGAATCCTTCTCCAGAGGCTGAAAGTCGGGTTGTTAATGCTTAGCTGTACCTGCTGTTCCACAGCCCTTGCTCAGTTCATGCCCCACAGTGCCCACATGAGTCAGGTGAGGTGGGTGCAATTGCAAACCTTTGAAGATGAAGAAAAAGAAAGTGGTTGTGTGTCTTTTTCACTACTGCACTAGCCCAGAGAAAGATATTTCAGGGCCTGATGGATTAGGAGGAAAAGGCTGATGCTGGCTCCTACAAGTGCCAGAGGCTGTGGGTAAAGGTCTTGGTGCATCACCTTCCATAGATTTCAGACTGATGGCAAGGTAACCTGCTCCTTCCAGAATCTTGCTCCTTCTCTTGCCTTCACTCCTCTCTGCTCCAACAGAGCCCCTTAATTACTGCACGGAGGTGAACATCTTCCTTCTTCAGCCTTAACTCTTGGTCAGATGTCTACAGAAAACAATTTTTAGAAGTTTGCACCATTTCCCTTTTCTGCATGGTATCACTTTATGAAGGAAGACAGAACCTAGTGCAGAACAAAAACTCTTCAGTGGGTACCAACATGACCCACAGTGTAAACACGAACCCTGCCAGCTGCCGTGGACCAAATTCATTCCTGCTGTAGCTTTGGTGACATCCTTGGATTTACTCAGGGAAGAAATCTGATGCTTACAGCCACATAACAATTGGCTATTTGTGAGGATGTGTTACTAATTACAATTACTGAATGTTAACAGCACTGCAGAAATATTGAGAGTGCCCTATATATAAAAATATTTTTGTAGCAGCTAAAGTCATAAATGAACGTACTAATTTTAATTTAAAAGCAAAAGCCAAGGGTCTGTAAGTTTGCCATTTGGCCTCTTGTGGTTTAATGCAAATGAGGTGGGGGCTGCTGGCACTTGGAAAATAACAGATGAAGAAGAAAGGTAATTGCTAGTCCTGACCTGTCAGAGCTGCTCCTTTGTGCATCACGTCCAACTTCCCGTTACACTTCCAAGTTATCTACAGCAAATTTTCTTCCAAACTAAACAAAATCAGAGGCTTTTAGGAACCCAGAAATGTCTGTTTAATTTCAGTGTCGATAAGCCTCTGCTCCAACTCATTCTTAATGTATCAAAATTAAATGTTTTAAACATATTTATCTAGTTGCTATGGCTTTGCCTGGTGCGTCAGACACTTTATCCATCAAATATGACAATTGAATAATATTTTTACTTTTAGATATGGATCACAGATCCTTCTCATCATACTATTCCCTTCCCCCCCTTTCCCGAGTTTTGAACTCACTGGAAAATCTGTTCCATAATACGGTGGGTAAATGAATTACAGTCACAGATGGCCTCTGGAGATTTCATACATGCTGCAATTCATTTGTCCAGGAATGGATGAAAAAAAAAAAGAGACCCTTGTCTTGTGAGGGTATTATCAGAGACAGCAGATCAGACACTGTAATGCTGCCTTGCACTCTGATTTGACCCATTTCCTAAGCTTTTATGACTCGGCATTTACTATTCCTGGATTTGAAATTTTTTAAGAGGAATGTCAAAATCCTCAATGAAAATGATTGAATGCAAGGAACTGTGGCCATTACAAGTTACAATTTATTTTTACAATCCTGAGTGAAACTATTGTGTGCTATTGTAGAGAGATGTTCAAGAACAGCAATGCAAACCTCTGGAAGCAGTATTTCAGCTGAAATTAGCAAAAAGAGCTTGATGCAAAGATGACTGTTGAAAATTAGTCAATCCTTGCAGCGGGCCTTGAGACCCTCCTGAGGAAAATGCTAGAAAAATAAGAAACACAATATAGAAAGCAGTATATAATTTTACTGCTTGGGTGTCTTGTTCAGCCTAAGTCATAAAGCCTATTTGCAGGCAAGCATTAGGGTCAGGCCCCAAGACTCACTTTTGCCTCTGAATTCAGGCCAGCGATTATGGGAGAAAGGGATGGGATGGTTGATGCATCAGCCATCAGGGAAAAATTCATCCTGCAATAAATGCAGAGAATTCACCTCAGGAGTGGATCAGACAAACTCATTTCTGTTTGTGCAATGATATAAAAAATATCACAATATGGTCAAATGTAGCATGGTGATTTAACTGTCTGCACTGACACACCACCACTCCTTTGCATGATCAATCTTCAACAGGCTGAAAGAGGGAACATTTATCTTTTCTTAATGTTTACTCTACTGTCATGAGACTCCACCTGGAGTGCTGTGTCCAGCTCTGGGGCCCCAACATAAGAAGGACATGGAACTGATGGAGTGAGTTCAGAGGAGGGACACAAGGATATTCTAGAGTACTGGAGCACATCTTCTATGAAGACAGGATGAGAGCTGGGGATGTTCAGCCTGAAGAAGAGAAGGCTCTGGGGAGACTGTAGAGCACCTTGCAGTACTTAAAGGAGGCTTATAAAAAAGAAAGAGAGAGGCTTTTTGCATGGGTAGATGGCAATAGGATAAAGAGTAATGATTTTAAACTGAATGAGAGTAGATTAGATATTAGGAAGAAATTCTTTACTGTGAGGGTGGTGAGGGACTGGAACAAGTTGCCCAGAAAAATGGATGACCCATCTCTGGAAGTCTTCAAGGACACAGGTTGAATGGGGCTTTGAGCAACCTGGTCTCGTGGATGGTGTCTCTGCCCATGACAGGGTGGTTGGAACTAAATGATCTTTAAAGGTCCTTTTCAAACCAAACCATTTTATGATTCCATGAGTATGTAGCCCTTTCTGAGTGGCTTCACACCTTTCATCCCACTCTGCAATTAGCCTTCACAGCTAACACAGCCCTACATGGGTGCTGTAATGAAGCTATTTGTCCAAATGCCAGATAAACCAGCCAACGCCACCATTGGAGCAATATCAGCCAAGAGGCCTCACTCTGTGCCAGGGTGTGCTTTGGATTGGAAAGAAACCGCTCAAAACCTTCATCCAGCATGTTACTAGGAGTTGCCTGAGGGGAGACTGCATGTCCCAGAGAGGCTTCTGACCTCGTCCTCACCTCTGCCCTCCTAATGGACATTCCTGTGTGGAGCTGGGTCACCTACATCCCTCTGGGGCAGAGGTAGCACCTGCTGCTAGAAATGCTGAGTGCCCATGGGAACACCTTTACTCATTCACCTCGGTGGGAGTTTAGAGAACCAAGAGGTTAAAATGTTGGCTGAATCCTCCCAGGATTGCCATCCCCCTCCCTGTAAAGAAGCAGCAATTAAACAGACTTGTTGCCTTGTGGTTTAATGGATGGGTCTGGCTGCAGTGCTTGGGGACCCTCTGACAGGGCGCTGTGAAAGGGCAAAGGGGGACTAATAGCTGCTGTGTTTTCCAGCAGCCCCAGCCAGAGATAGCTCTCTATATAGCTGACAAGCAGTCAACGTCTGCTCCCTGTCTCTGTTTGCACTTCATCGAGTTATCTCCTTGCAAGCAAAGAAATCCCAGCTGATTGAACAGCACATTCATCATCTGGATTTCCCCTGTATCTTTTTCTGTATCATTGGTGCCATAAAAAGCCCACCAGAAAACTCGATGGAAATCTGCTCTATCTTCCATTAAAAGCTTTTGCAGAGATCTGAAGTAAAGAAAAAAAAAATCAAAACAAACTCCAAACTTTTTTTCCTCCCTGAAACGTCAATCAGGGAACATTAAACAAAAAGATTAGTTCTGCTCTTATTTGTTTGTAAAACAAAAAGCATGAAATATTTAGCAGTATTGTAATGAAAAACAGATGGGAATAATGCCGTCTTTCAAGGCCGCTGGTAACCACCTCCTTTTCATGCCGTGGCAGCAGCAGGATGAGGCAGGCAGCCCATTAGGACAATTTATGAACTGGACTTCCACAGAGGGAGTTCTAGCAAGAGGTCCACAGCTCGTACAGAGCAACTCTGATAACATCTGTTAGGGTTATTCATTGAAGAGGATTATATTACAATCCCTCTTAATACTACGAGTGCTATGGTAAAACCGGATGAGCCTTCAGTTTCATTTGCTCCAGCAATATGTGTTTATCAGAGCATTTTTCTGAAGTTGGAAACCTAGCCTGCATTCATGGTATGTTACAGGATGAAATTTAGAAAGCTTGAAATATTAACCTAGAAAAAACTTCAGTCCCTGCTTTTAATTTCTCATGGTCCTAGTGCTCAGCTTCTTTGTGCAGCATCAACACACCACCAGCCTTTTTCCATAATAAGCCACTCCCCATTAACTCTCCAGGGCTGAGATTGATTTTATTTAAATAGTTCTCACTCGCTAACCTTGCTCTATCCTTTATTTAAGACTTTGCTAATGATGCATTTTTTCCCCTTAATTTACCTAAGCATATAATGAACGCTCACATCCGAAATGACCTCATTATACCAGTGAGGACTTTCATGTGGATACGATTTAGTGCACAGGCATAAGGCAGAGGAGAACTCTCTAAATGGAGAGGTTTTAAACATTCTGAAAAACCCCTGTTGACTACAAACCAGATCCTTACTGCTGTAAATTGACTTAGTTCCAACAGCTTCAATGAAGCTGCACTGATTTACTCCACTTAAGGGTCTTACCCTATTATTCTTATTTATTGAACTTGCCACCTTTTGCTGCTACAACCTAAACTTCCATCCTCTAGCAGCAGGGTTGCTATCTAAAACAGGTGTTTTTCCAGTAATATATATCCTTAGAGATTTATAACTGCCTGGAGTATTTCATTGTCCTCTAAAAGTGTTTATAATAATTCTTGAGGACTGTCCCAATTCCCACCAATCAGCTGTAGAGTTGTTTGCAGGCTGAACCTGCAACAAACAAAATATTCATTCCCCATACAAGCATGAGCTGGTTTTTCTGTTTGTAGGCACTTTTCCTCCCTGCTGGATGAAGGTCTTTCCTGGTCTCTGTATAGTGTCTGGAACAAAATGCAGCCCCAAGTTTTTTTGCTGGTTCCAGAAGAACCCTGACATACACAAAGCAGCCTACTTTCTGGCTCCACAAAAAATAAACTGCAAGATGAAAAAATGCATTGCAAAGGGAAAACAAAAACCTGTAACAGAAATTTCTTTTGCGCACCAGTTGTAGCCCTAATGGGAATGCAACTGTTCCACCATGACAGTCTGCTGTTCCTACAGCCCTGGGCTTGTTTTATCCCATTTTGCTGCTCTGACCTTGACACAGCTGTGATCAGCTGAAGTGTCTGCATTTGTACTTTTGTGGGCTTAGCAGGAGACAGCTCATAGGAAGGCACAGGATCACATGGTTCAAATACTGGAGAAAAGTCAAAGACCTGGATAAAGCTCAGTATGTTCATAAAAACTACAGGGATTCCAGCCCACAGGTTCACCAAAAAATTGTAGTGGTTTTTTACTTGTCCAGAAATAACTGCCTCTGGAGTCCTTTGATGTGAGGGATCCTGGCAGACTTTGTCTCATAAAGATTAAGGAAATAAACCAGCAATTACCTGGATGCTAATGAGAGTTGTGCATCCATACATACATGCTGCAATGATTACTCTTCAGAGAAATCAGCAGTGGTTTTGCTAATACATTTCTTGCTCGTTACGTATGATGGTGTTAACTTCAAACTGGAGGTTCTCAAAAAAAATTTGTCTTTGCCTTAGCAGGTTGGGGATTGAGGGGAAGCCCACAGAGAATGTCAGAGGCCAATGTCATAAGAAATCATACTGAATCATACTATGATTTTGCAAATTCACGTTTTCTTTGGGTCTAATAGAACTCTATTTAAAGAAAAGCTGATATTTTCTATGAAATCTCAAAGGACTAGAGTGAAGTAGATACATTCAGCACAACCATCTTTCAGTGGTACCTGAACAGACAGGCAGGCAGCAGCAAATTTTATCCTTGCTTCACTTGTTCTGGTTGTTTCTAGGTCAGTCCAAATACTCTGATAGTAAAAAATAAGCACAGCAAAAATGTGCAACCACACCCCAGAATAATTTAAAAGTCCTTAAAAAGAAATGCACATGTGTTTATTTAATGCATTATAACTGCAACATCAAATACAACTATATTTTCATTTCAAAAAAGGACACATGCAATAAAATATTCTGATTTTATAATCTGATTCAACATAGTTCCTTGGTAACAGAGGAGCATCACAGAACAGACACAAGGTTAGGGCTTGCAGTCATGAGTTTCCAGCCTCTTTATCCTACTTGCAAGCAGCAAAGTCACATCATATTTTATTTGTCATTGAGAGATAAACTTTTGGAATAATGTGGCCAAATCACAGAAGGTTCCAGCTGCCCCTTAACTCCCGGATGAGTCCTGAAGAATCAGACTTTTTTACTTGAGAAAATATTATGCTTTGACAAGGATGAGGAATAGACAGTATTTCCAGGCAGAGAGCAGAAATCCCTCCATGTAACACCACAGCTGAGGCACAAAGCAAGGGCCTCCGCTTCACAGGTGCAAAGAAGCCAAGGCTGTGAGTTACTTTAACTATTGCTCTGAAGAACGAAATCAGGCCATTTTCTGCAATATTTCACTGCACCTTTCTATTATGTCCATCTGCACATGGAGCTTCAATCAATTTAATCTGGCATTTCGGCTATGGAGTAAACCAGAATACACAGGAGGAGTCCACAGCTCAGAAAAGAACACAAAAAGTTGTCCTGAAATACTCAAAACATAGCCTCTTACCTCCTTAAAAGGCCCTGTTCTTCATTAAAAAAGGTCTTTATTCTATCAATTACTCACACATCATAGGCTCTTATTTTAAATATTTCCCACGGAATTTCATGGCACTAATTTTGAAATAAGGTTCTAAACAGTGTGAAAAAACTATAGAGCCAGGGCTCCAAATGGTACAATTTCTAAAGGAAATTTTTCTGACTTTCAGTTGAAACGTTTTAGGAAGTGTCATGTAACGCTGTCCAGCCTTTCAAAACAATGACCTGATTTCTTTCCGTACATCTTGCGTGGCATAAGACTAAGGATTACTTAGCTCTAACAATTTACATAAAAAATAAGTCTTTTTATGCAGCTGCATTTTTATAGTATTTCATAGAGTCAGTATACAGAAGCTTACAGCTTTTCGAGCTAATTCTAGCAAATAGGAGGTTATATATGCAAACAAAGAGTTCCAAAAGTACATGGAAATCTGTAGAGTAAAATATATATCTATATGTCATTTCCCAACACAAGCAATAGGCACCTTAGAAAAATATGATTGTTACAGTCTTTCTGAATCAGAAAAGAAAGGATTTAAAAAATAAGTTCAGCTTTTCATAAAGCCATATTTTTAATAAGAAAATAGACTGGTCCACATTTCCCTGAATAAGCCAGAAAGGTTAAAGAAAGCAAGACAAGGAGTCTGACTTGGACTTGATATCAGCTGTGATAACATGTACAGAGACAGCTGCTTGGCTCCAGTATTGTTTATCTTAGAAACGAGCCTAATTTATCACAATTGTACTTAAAAATCATAAATAACATGACAAAAGTGGAACTGGTCCCCGCAAGGCAAATAATTATATTCATATAAGCAAAAAGTGACATCAATCCAGTTATTTTCTTGTGACAGTTAAAAGGTATTTTGTACCCAACTGATACATTGAACAGCACATGTATAAACACAGATTATTGTTGCAGACTCTGCTATCAGCTACTATACATAAACAAGAGGAGATGTTCATGCTGTAATTGCCTCTAAAGTGTTTGTTCTACTGGAATATTAACATTTACAAGAAGTTGAGGTGGAGACCTGAATTCAAGCCACGATTTCAACATGCAAAATGACAGGGTTCACAGGAAGATTTCTGATCCTCCCCATTACTGACATTGGGAAGTGGATAGGAGCTCTGAAGAATTTTAAAAACATTCATAACTTGAGTTTCTCTTGTGAACAGCCTTTGGTCTTCCCTCTGCCCAGAGGTGGGTGATCTAACATGGGGCATACTGGTGCAATTTAGATCCACATCAATAAACATCCTATTAGGGAGGATTCAAATTTTAGTTCCAGGTCATTTCCAAAAGGCGGTGGCAACATTTACCTCAGTATTTTAAATTAAAAGCAGAGAACAGTTTGATTGCAGAAACTTCACTCCAGGCTGTTCTTAATAACTTTTTAATACATCAGTTAGAACCTCTCATTAGTTCTGTTCAATGTGAGAGCAAATCCCTTCATTTTGTTGTAATTTTTGTGAAATATATGGGATATTTACTCACCCTACATGTGAGTCTTAGCACGTTTCTTTAAATTTTCTTCTAGCTTGAAACTAAACAAAAGCATAAAAACTAATGGAAGCAAGATTGATGGAGTGTTGTTGAAGGGTACAAAACTGTTTATAATCCAGCCTTGTGAATTAAATTAGGTCCAAGA
This sequence comes from Calyptomena viridis, assembly GCA_013390005.1. Lineage (NCBI taxonomy): Eukaryota > Metazoa > Chordata > Aves > Passeriformes > Eurylaimidae > Calyptomena > Calyptomena viridis. The sequence goes on from WEIV01002825.1 coordinate 110,131, forward strand.
CAGCCAGCTGTTCCGAGGAGTGAGGACATGTCCTCTGTAGAAACCCTGTACATTGTTTATATTGCTAGTAAACAACAGTGCAGCTTCTGGGTCTCCTACCACTTTTCAGTGTCAATGAAGAGTTGAATCTTACAAAAGGCAATGACAGAAAAATGCAACACCTGCATTATTGCTTGTGTAATTGCTTCACAGTGGTCCAGTACAGTCAAGTAAACAAATGAGAAGAAGGTATGTTGTTGGAAGGGAAGCTCTGAGGCTGGGCAGATGGAGTGCGCCCTCCTGGAATCACTCAATAAACTTAATTAATACAAATGAAAAGGAAAAAAAAATTGAAAGAGTCACACTGATCAAAGAGAAAACATCCACGGAGGCAAAAATTACCATCAGGGTCTTGGAGCAAGACAAAGGTGTGTCTTTCACCTTCCAGTCAAGCCCATGTACAAAATGGAGGCTGACATGAGAGGACAGACACACAGTTAGGACATGGAAAATTTAAATACTTTCAGGAACAGCAAGTGCTCAAGGGGCACCTCCCAGATAAAATTCTTACAGGGTTTGATCTGGGAAGGTCACGGGAAAATCACCTTGTGTGCTTTTTGCTCTAGTGACTGAAACTCAAACTCAGAGGTTATTAAAGCTCATTAAAACATATACCTCTAAACTCTTTCAGCTTCCCTTTAAGACATAGTTTCTCTTAAAAGCTGCTCTTGAAAGTTTCAGTGAAGTGGAATGTCATATTTCCTTAAGTAGAACAATAATTATGCTCCCCATTACACATATATATACATACATACATACATATATATTTCATGGCAATGGAAAGTACCGTACAGAGGCGTTCATTCATATCTGTATGAAACAAAGTCTGTGGTGTTCAATGCTTATTAGACTTGACAAAAGAAATAATTTGATTTTGAAGGTGGGAGTCACTTCAGGAGAAATAACAGCTCCTACCCCTGAATTCTAGCCAGAGGCCTCCTGGCAAAGCCCTGGTGAGCACGGGTGGCACTACAGCCTGCTGTCAGTTCCCAGCCTCTCCAAATTCATCTCTCCCTTTTAACATGCAGCTTTTGATGGAGCAAAAAGCAGCTAAAATAAATGCTTTGCTACAGGCCTTGATAAATGAGTTGTGAAATCAGTTTGTTAAAAGAGACCATTTTAGGTGGGGTTCTTTTTTGTCTTTGTTTGTTTTGTTTTGTGGGTTTTTTTGGCTTGGTGTTTGGTTTTTGGGGTTTTTTTTTTGCTCCAAAAAGCATCCTGGCTTATTGAGATTGCATAACAATGACATTCAAATACTCCTGGCAGCTCAAGAGCACAGACCCTGGAGCATTCAGCCCCGGCCCAGCAGCACATGGGAGCACTTACACAGTGACAATGCAAGGATAATAGAGCTGAAACAGAAACACTGGCCTTCCGTACTGATTTGAGGGGCAATTTTCTGCACTCAGTAATTGGATTACACATCAAAACCTGCTTAGAAAGGAGAAGAGAAAATGGGCTGGGCAAGCTATGAACAATGCTTATGAAAAGGCTTTAATTATTAATGATTGTTTGTTAAGTGACACTCTCACAAGTCCTGTCTGTAGATGTGATTAAGGGCAGTCCCTGAGCCAAAACGGAGGGCAGGTGAAGGCAGAACACAGCCAGGAAACTTGGAAGAAATGGCTGGCTAGGACCAGAGTCCCCTTAGATAGTGATGAAAGCTGTTTTGCGACAGGGGGCAGCAGAAACAAGCAGAACATCTGCAGGACGAACTGCAATTGAATTCAAATTTATTCAAACTGGACCAGATTTTTTGCTGTAGGTATTGAGAAAGAACTGCCACCAGAAACATTTAAGAAAAAGGTGACAAGAACTATCTAGGGTGTGGAAGAACTGTAATGGGAAAAAAAGCATAAAAGACTAGGATCATTTCCTTTGGGAAGGAGATGAAGCCAAATCTCTTCTGCTCTCGTGAAAGAAGGAAAGACAAAGCGTAGCCTGGAGAAGGTAGTACTGGTCCTTCTGCTTCCTTGGATTCAACACAAAGGGGCCAAAGTAGGAAAATCAAACCTTCCCCACGCCTCAAACAAGAAGTTTCTGATTCAAAACCAATTCAGGGGAATACCTTTCTCAAACAATTCACAGGAAGAACTGTAAACGGCCCTGAAGCTAAAAACCACTAGCATTCAGTAAGGCACTGAACAGGCTTGCCCCCAAAATCCAGAAGACTAAAGACAAAACCTGACATTTACTTGCAAAGGAACAGAAAAACTCCTACTTCAGTTCTACAATGAATTTCTAACTCCCAGGACTGAACAGAGACCGTCTTGATTAGCTTTTTATCTACAATAGCATTTCCTGTATCTGCTCCTGAAGCATCAGCGCCCACCACCTACCATTAACCTGTCACTGAGGAGTTTAATTTAGCAGTTTCTTCTGTATTTAATAAAAAGAAAAAAACACCTTCAGGGCTCAAATTTCAGCTAGAGTGAACCACCCTGAGGGGAGCCTCCTTCCACAGTCAGGGACATGAAACTGAACAATGCTGATGGCCATTGCCAAAATTTTGTCTGATAGAGCAGTATGGCACACCCTTGTTCCTATGTCATTAGTCCTGGGCTGCTCTCATTATGACAAACCCACATGTTCCTCTCTTGCATTGAGATATCAGGCTGCCTTTTGAAGACTTGTCTCCTGCTGCTTCCACGGGGATACTGTACCTCAACCTGTGCAGTTTCATCTCACCCACACTTTACTAGGAGGAGGATGGTTAGCTCAAGGTACAATGAGGTAAAATCTGGCAGTTGCTGAAGCAGGTTAGGGAACAGAGGTGCCATTTAAGCTACTGTTTGAATTGGTATATTCCTGATACGTATTCTGTTTTTTCCAGATCTAGTGATAACTCTCTGGTAGACACACATTCATATTTTAAATTGGTTAGACAAGAGATAATAAAAAAATCAGCTGTATGACAGATTATTCCATCCTGCTTTGTTGTTTGGTTTTGGGGTTTTTTTAAATGCTACATTCAAGAATGTTTGGTTTGTTTTGTTTTACCATTGAACAAGTGCAACATGAACCCACAATTCTTAAACAGATATGCAAGTCAAAATGCTGTGTCTAAAACATGCCAAACAATTACCCAACACCTACAACTAAACTGTATATATTCCAGTATAACCAATAGATATCTTTGTTTAAATATGACAAAAGTAACAAGATTGGTTTCTGAATGAATCATGTTGTCTGTACCAGAAATATTATCTTTAGTACTTTAATACACTGGTTTCTGAGAGTTGCTAAACATTGACAGATAGATTAATACAATAAACTTGTAATGCCTTAGAGTAGGTCAGTGATTTGAGAACTGCTAAGAATACCCTCAACAGCCCCCAGCAACTCTGGAAGAAGCTGATATAGTTTGTTGGACAAATGTGTTTTCAACTGCAGACTAGCAAATTATACTCTCCAAAAGCTAGTAAAGTCTCCAAAAGCAGTTCTTAAGACAGCTGGGTACATAACCTATGACTTGAAAGTCAGATGTGATGCCTAGCAAAGATATATTTACTGGGGGCTTTATAACAGCATTTCTTGAAAGGCAAAACTATTTCTTCTGTTTCCTATGGTGGACAATTTAATTTCAGTCTGCAATCTTCAGTTATTCCAAAAGGGTTTGTTTGCTCTGGGAATCTCTGTCACACAGCAGTTTTCTTTTTTTTTCTGAACAAAAGAGAAAAATGTACTCTCTTGTCGACACAAGTTAAAAGAATTCTTGTACATAAACCCACTCTTCAAATCTCTTTAGTGCTAATGAGATGTGCATGCACACACATCAAAGTAAAACATTCCCTATTTAATATTGAAGAGGAGATCTGATGGAGCAAGATCCTAGAGCAACTAAAGAGAATATACTATTTCTTCTGACATGCAGAGATTACCATCTGTCTGTCTAGTGATGGCCAATTTTTGGAGACATTTCTTCTCTCTGAGGTCTTCAGTTATTGCAACAAAAGATATTAAGAAGAAGCATAAAGCCATTCTAAAAGCTTTAAAATTATTCAGTGATTATTAGGTAATTTTATTAGTTAGGCTAGTAGCTTTATTTATAACTTCCCATGTTTGAGTTTTGTATCTGGGTCAGTACAAATAAGGTAGCATTCAGTAGAAATCATAACTGCTCTGGAGATTCAGTGCTAGCAGAGGAACTCAACATTTTTAATGTGTGTGCTTAGAACTGAACATGTTTTTCATATAGAGACTTGTGGAAAGGGTATATATAAATAATATTTAATACCTCTTAAATTACTAGCTGGAATTTGAAAAAAGACTATTAATATGTGGCACAATAGCAATTTTCTACCTCAATGTATTGCTGTGATGGAAAATTCTGTTGAGAGCATCTGGCTTCAAAATCAATTATAATTTACAAATTAGGCTTGCTTTCATGCCAAAGGTTGGGTTTGAAGTGTGCCTTTGGGGCTGTGCAGAATTCTTATGGTAATGTATGGGCAGTGGAGTCCGGGATTTTGCCTTCAACACTGAAGGGTCATTAATGTGGTCAATCAAATATTGGACTCAACAGTGCAGGCAAGAGAGCTCGGAGAGGCGTGCAAGGGCTCATTGCTTTTTACAGGCGCAGTATGGGCTACATGGTCTGAGCCAGATGCACAAATGATTTACAACATCAAATATATTCAATATATTTTAGAGGGTTTTAATACCCTTTGACAGTGGTTGGATCTGGATTAGGGTAAAGTAGTGCAAGTCCTCAGTTTTGGACGCTTAGCTGTTCTGTGCATCTCAGGTTTTGGCAAGTGATGTCTTAAGGCAGCAGCCCTGGTCTGAACCTGAGCTATAACACATCTCAGTTACGTCTGGATGTCAGAGCTGGGGATTTTATAGGCACAAAAGTGAGAGTATAGCCACCAAATCATCTGTGAGCAAAGATAAAGAACCTTGCTCAAGATTTTAAGGACTGATTTGGAAACAGTATGATTTAGTTTGTGTTTTGAGGAATCTGAGCTTTGTACAGTTTCCTGGAAGCTGGACTGGGCAGTTTGTTTTCATTATTCCAGTTACTGACTTGATTAATATTTACATATACATCCAGGAATCAGTATCATAAACTTTTCAGAAAAAAGCCACAAGAGAATAAAAAATTTTGCATTTATATTTCAAGCTTACTTTTGTGATTTTTTTTTTTTACTTCCTTCTTTCCTAGAAAAATCTCAGACCTACCTTGGACAGATAAGGTCAACGACATTATGGAAGAGTTAAATTGTTTTCAGTGATATGAACATTAAGTGTTGTGCTTTGGATAGTTTTCATCGCAAAGAAATAGAAATGTTCATCACTTATGTGAGATACTTAGCTTACGTAAGTAAATGAGAATGGATCAACTGAGATTTAAAGCAAAAATTTCCAAGATTACAGACAGGAGACTTACAGAATAAGTTGATTGCAAACCCAGCAGCAAAAGTGTGTTTCTAATTTAGTTGGGGTTTTTTGCTTGGTGTTTTTGTTTAAAAATCTGCCACAACACTGAAACATCAAGGTGATGATGCAGTTGTTCTCTCACAACCCTCCGTGTATAAATTTTTTCTCCCAGTTGCACACTCAGTGTGATGTCAAATATATTTGTGAACCCCTACAAATCACCCAGATCAGAAAGGCTAGGCAGAAGGAAATCTGATGTGAGATTTTGTGCTTTCATAGAAAGAACTTTTCTATCTCCTATTGATTTTCACTTGCAGCTTTATTATTCCTCACTATTTTTACTTTCTCACTGATATTTTACTTACATCACACGGAAAAGCTCAGCAAAACCAGAAAAGTGCAGTGTAGCTATGTCACAGAAAAGTGTGTGCACACCTACACATATCCACAACCACACAGAGCCGGTTTTGTTAGTGCCCCTCTTCTCCCACACTTCTTTTCTACTGGAGGATTTAATTTGAAATGGAGATGCGTGTGATGATTAGCTCCTTTCTGGGCAGTCCCAAGAGTTTCTTCCCTCAGGGCTGACAGCAATTTTTAGAGAAACACTGCTGGAATGTGCATGGCACTGGCATAGATAATCAGAGGAGAAAAGGAGGTATGTCCTCTGCTGCTAGAAAGAGCAGTTGCAAAGAAAAAATTAATTTGCCCCATTCTCTGACAAATTGTATTTCCTCTGCATCTGGCTCCTTCATGAAAGAAATCATAGGCCTTCCTTTGCTTCCCAATGTGAATGTCTTATGGCTCAGATTACATCCACTCTTCCCACCTTTCTGCTTCCAGTCCCCCTCTGCCTGCTCCGAGAGCTCTTCTACTACCTCCTGCCAGTCAGGTTTTAATCCACATCAGCTCAGTTCCTCCTCATGCTGCCCTTGCACTCTGATTGATTACCTTCACCACCCCTGCTCTCTCTAACTTCCACCGTCCTTTACAATTTCAGCAAAATTCTGGCATTTTAATCCACACTAGCAAATCCAGTGTAGTCAGAAGCATTATTAGGAACACAGTGACAGAGTCCTGGTGGTGAAAGAGTCTCCTCAGAACACTGGTAGAGTTCCTGTTACTAGCCCCATTTTAAATCTTACTGAAAAAAAAGCTGTTTAATATGTAACAGTACCAATACTGTAGCAGGGAGAGGGAACTAAAAAAGATTTTGAGACTTTTTCCTTCATAGCACCTGTATTCTTGTCCTCTCTGTTAATTGTGACTCCTTTTCTTAGGCTTTATAAATTGTTGGATACCTCTCTTCTCTATGTTTAGCTGCTCCTCTTTCACACTGCCTGTTCTCCCTCATTCTGTGCCTATAATGAGTTCCTTGCTGCTACACCTCCCTATTTTACCCAAGTTTGCTTCTTTAATGCAAACCTTTAATGATTTTGTTAAATAAGTGTCTTCCTCCTTCAGTGTCTCAACTACTACATAATTTACCTGCACAACAGATTTTATATTATTTTAGGAGCTTGTCTGGAAAACAGCACTGAATACCCCATACTGATACTCAGAAGACAAGCTCCTCCTGCAACATAGTTAGGAGGCTGTTATGTTTTTTTTTCATGATTACTACTGTGGCTAAAAACATGAGACCATAAGAAATAGCTCTCAGAAATGGCACAATTTTTTAGAAATTACATTTTCTGTCAGGAATCAACTAGGTAAAACATCGCTAAGAATGGCTTCATCACAGTAAAGTGAGAATTGCTTTTACATTAAAAGGCAATGTTAAAATGTACATTCAAAAATTTGATAAATCAGGCATAAGATTAGGTAAATAAATGACAAGTTGTCATCATTTTAGAGTTTAGGCTATGTAGAAATCTATGCTTGACTGTCTTTGATACAACCAGTCTACATCATTTCAATAAACCATTAATACAAAAACATCCCAGAAAAGAATCGTGTTTCCAGGGTGGTATTATTAAAGTATTTCTGATTTTTGTTTTGCTGACACTGAGCCAGGCTGCATCCCACTCTTCAGGCTTTATGATCCATTACCAAATTCCTCTTTATAAAGTAAGAAAACCCAACAAATAAAACCACAAAACCCCACAAACAACAAACCCCCCCCCATTGCTTTTTACAGACAAGATTGCTGATACAATATTTTGTTCAGTGCTCACAAATTTGTTCAGAAAAGTATGACCTGATTTTAAAAGTTCTCCTGCTAAAGAGATGCTAAAAAAATATATTCTTTTTTCCAAGCTTTCTTCCTACTGTATTCTACCTCTCCTGATTCAGGTGGGCTGGAGAACACAGTAATTGGAAAATAAATTTGGTAAAAAATGAGAACAAGAGGAGGTCCACCCCCACTCCTGCTGAAGTCAGTAGAAACATTTCTGTCAGCTTCTGCAGTCTCTGTATCCAGATACTGAAAAGGCAGTTCAAGATTTCAAATATAATAGTCCAAATCTTCCTTGGGCTGAATGTCAACCACTGTATTAAAACATGATTCTACTGTTCCTGCTCTCCAGTTTGGACTCTGGTGCATACCCACATGTTCCCATACTTGCTCTGACTTCAGTTGTAAACAACAAGAATCTGATTTTAAAAATCACCCCCAAAACCCCACAATAAAACCATCCTTCAGTATTGCTTGCTGAAAGATGGCAGAAACAGAAACATTGCAGTGGATTAAACAGTGGATGAGTGGATGGATGTTAGTTTGACCATAGATATGCATTTATACAGATATGTACATACATACACATACACAATCTCTATATACATATTATAAATATAAAAACAAAATATTGTAAAAATATTAATTTTGCTCAAATACCTGATTAAATTGGACTAATCCTATGCCGCACTTATGTGACCTATCCAGTTGATATGACGGCCTTGTTAGAAGCCTTAAAATCTACAATAGCTGCAATTGTTAAAAACAAAGAGCCTGTATTTCTGACAGTCACCTCGTGCCACACCAAGAAGTTAGGTTGGGGGTGGGCCCTCATATCTCAGCATCAACTTGAAGGACCGAGCAAAGTTGTTGGCCAGTGTGCAGCTGTGGGTCTCTTCTGCCAGGGGCAGGAGGAAGGCCAAGAGCAGGAGGAGCAAGAGAAGTAGTTGTAATGGCAGTGCTGCCCAGCACACTCGATGCAGGTATGAGCACATGCCTCCAGAGCGCTTCTGAAAGACACAAACCAAAGAGCAAGTCAGAAAAATAAAGTACTGGGGACGTCCATTTCAAATACATCAAACTGACAGGTAGAGGGTCAGAACAACCCTCGCCGACCTTGCCCTAGGAGCCAGCCTGGGTGCTTGGTACACTGAAGCTGACTGAGGCTGGTAGTAAATTACGTCTTTTAGGAGAATATTTCACTGTCTTCAAGAATTCACCATGGCAAACTGTTGTCTTCTAGAAGGAAAACACTGTTGACCTTCCAGAAGCAATTGCCTCCAAGTCCATTTTCCAGTTACAAAGTGGTGGTTACAAATGCTCACGCCCAAGCTGGTGACTGGTTCCTTCCCAGCCAGCACACGGCACAGAAGGTCTGCTTTAGTTATTCTCCAGTCACTAAAATGAGAGTTCCTGGAAGAAAGAAGTCAGCCTTCTGCTCTCAGTCAGCAGGAAGGAGCTTCATTGGCAGTTCATCCAGCTCGTAGTCATCTCCCCGCTGCAATATGCTTTGGTTCCTGGCTTTGGAATCTACAAGACCAGAGGTCAGAAAAAAGGCCCTGAAGTGCAGCCTGCCTCAGTACCTCTTATACTTTACCAGGCCCATCTTAAAATTTTATATGATGCAAAAGACTGAGAGAAACACAACACTGATAGTGAAGAAGACATTCTTCACTGCGAAGAATGCACAGTGCAGCATTCTTCTGTGCACCTTTGGGAGGGAAACACAAAGAAGTCCCATTACACACCTCTTTATACTGGTGCAAATTTAGAGTAGCTCAATTAATCTTGTGAATTTAATCTGGATTATCGTGACCAGGAGAGAACATATTTGGGGCTACATAATTCAGAAAAATGTAATTAAGAAGGGAGTTTTCCACTGGCAAGACTCCTGGGTAACTCCTACCAGTGAGCTGAACTACATAAGTTTCCTAAAAAAAAAAAAATGGTCAACTATCTGTAAGAAGAGGGCTCAATAACCCATTCATTTCATCAAACAAGGAATTAAACTCTTACCATAAATGCAGCCCTTAATGCAGGTACAACATTAGGTACCAGCCTATATTACAAATATCAGCACAAAACATCCACTGAAGTGGGACCCATGTTTTCTACAAAAGAAAGTGAATTTGTTGTGTTCAAGACGCAGGCAATGTCAGGGCTGCAGCGAAATTAGGGTTTCTGGCTCCTATGGGATGAAATGCCTTTGTCCTACTATAGCACCACCATGGGAAACAACAGCAGAGAAGATAAGGAGATTGATGGTGGAAAAAAGTAATTATACTTTTTGCTATTTTTAACAATCTCTTCTACTGCTTTCTAAATTACTCAGTCCCTTCTACCTCTATATAAATGCTTACAGAATTAATTATGAAAGCAGATATATAGCTGCAGTTACACATCATGAGACAGTTGTGCTGCGAAATCCTTCTCTTGTAGTTGTTTTGTTTCCATAATATCAAATGGCTGATGAGATTTAATCATTGTGTCAGGCAGATGTAGAGGCAGTAGAGAAACAGCTGCTTGCTCTACCATTTCTGGCCAGTGGTATCTGGGTTGTAATTTGCTTGCTGAGGCCAATGAAAACTCAGATCCCTGGACATTGGAATTGTCTGGGTAAAGTGTACATGCCAGGGTGTAAGTGGGACTGACTTTGAGCACCACTAGGCAAGTTCCCTGGGCACAGTGATCATTTACCCACAAAATCAAAGCTTCCCACAAAATCAGAGCTTCACCAACCTGTCTCACAGGAGCCACTGCTTCTCCTGTGACCTGTTCTCGAAGTACCAGCCATAACTAGCTGTACTAATGAGACTGTCCCTTCTCTAGGCCTGAAGTCCAGACCTGACATCCTTCATCTCCCCTGGGTTTCATCAGCCTATGGGTTGAACAAAACCTTCAGGGCTTCTTCATTTACAGTCAGCACTGGAACCGTTATGCAAAAGGGCAGCAGTCACAACTCCTCATGTGACCTGTCCAGGCTTGTCTCTGTAATGCAATGGAACAGCCACTCCTTGGTGCAATCAGTGAGTACCAGTGGGCTGTTATTGGCAGCTCTGTTTTCACTGACCATTTCTCATTCTCAGTTCTTCATTGCATCCATAATATACAGCAATATAACAAATACATTTATTATAGTGCCCCATCTATAACGAAAATGACTCTTTCCAGGTTCCAGAAGACATGAACAAGTTTGTTTGTATGAATTATCAGGTGTAGTTTTGTCCGTGGAAGATCAGATTCAAGTTACCTCTGCCTTGGAACAATTCAACCCATGCTCTTTGTTCTACCACTAAGACACAGTAAGTCTTAATGCTGATGTTGTTAAAGGATAGGATCCTGTGACTGACTGTTCAATAGTTCATTATGGCTGGAAGTCTCAAAAATGTTCTCACAAACTCAAAGTGGAAATTAGAAGTCCACCTCTCATTGACACAGTTTTAAGGACTGCCAGTCTCCTAGCAGCACCTAAAACTTTTGTTTTACTGCCATCAATCCTTTCACATTGGTTTTGAAAGCCACTTTAATCTGAAACTATTATTTAATTTTCAGACCAGCTGCAACACCTTTCTTCCCAGTTATCTCTTTCTGCCTATGAACTGGTGGGAAATGTGGGCTTTTCCAGTTGTGCCTTGTCTCTCCTTGCCACAGCCCAGGGAGCAGATGTTTTATGGTCGCTTAGGTCTGTCTCTGGCTTCCTATGATGACCACACTGCCAGTTAGCCACTAACATTTTTCCTACCCCAATTATGTTACCAATCCAGCATTTGATTCAGAGCAGGTCACTGACTCTGCCTTGATTTCTATAGCAAAGACTATTAATGCAACTCTAAGAAATGGGATGACATTGAAATGTTATTGAAGTGCTTTGCTTTTAGGTATACTGAAAGGACCTGTGAAATAGTACTGCTTTTCACAGCTCATCCTCCAGAAATAATCAATATGAAATGGCTTTATTAACAAGCTATTGTTTGCTCTCCTCGAATCTTTCTGCATTGAAAGATACTCAGGCTAACCACAGCAGTTCCTAGCATTAGGAAAACCTGTGGAGGGACATTTACCTTGGGGCAGAACTTCAGAGAAGGAGAAATATTTTGTCTTTATCACTTCTCTCCTATCTGCTTGCTGGGTTTGTGTTTGATGAACTTTTGTCTTTGATACCCAGCTTCTCTGTTTTGTTTGATCACACAGCAAGGTCAGAAGCTTGTATTTCTGACTCCATTTGTTGTCATGGGAATGACTCAGTTATCACAACCATGGTATTATGATGTCTCTGCAGGACTGAAAATGAGGCACATAGAAGCTGTGATGGTTCGGTGCTTTCAGCAAATTTGCAATGATAAACTCTTATTATATGAGGGCCTGAACATACAAACACTGAAATCCATAGGAGATTTATCATTAACTTCAGTATCTGCAGCTGGATTATGCACAGAAACAACTAAATAAAGTCAAGATTGGGAACTACTTGTCCATGGAGTTCATGAGATACCTTAAAAATGGGTTTTTTACTTATATGCCCAGATTGCTGTGACATAAAACCTACATTAGTTCTGTTGCTTTGTGCTTGCTGAAACAATTGGTTATATCTTTTTGTGGTAGTGCTACAAGACGTATTAAAGGATAAAAAATTTTGAAGGAAACAGAGTAACTTTTAATAGGAAAGATGATACAGTTGGAAAAAACAAGGCAGATTTAGGGCACTGACTCCTTCTCTGAGTGTGAAAAAAGCAGCACTTCAAGTTTACTTAGTTAAGGTAGTTTTTTAGGTCTGTGACATGAAAGAGAGATGCTTTCAGGCTGTGGTGACCTGAGACTGGCACCAAGAGAAAATTTAAGAGGCCAAGGTTCAAACTTTTGCTCTCCTGGGCTCAGAGTGATCAAGGTCCTGGAATCAGGACTCCTAACCCTTTAGCTTATCATTCTGGGTTAGAAAAGGCCAGTCTAACACATTTCCACCTTTGCAAGAGATAGTTTGAATATTTCATTTCCATATGAGATCAAAGGTTGCAACCACAACCCTTGCTACACAGCGGAATTTCCCTTTCCCAATCACTCCAGCTACTGGCATCAGTACAGTTACTACCCAGCACTCACAGTGCATGCAGTGCATGTGTCAGATCTAGGCTTCACAAAATATCCTGAAATCGAATCTTCCTCTGAGGAAAACTGGCAAAGCTCCAGTGAAGTCAACAGAACTTTAATTTCCACCATCTTAGAATAACAGCTGGAATACCTGGGTATTGAGCCAAAGTGTCAGAGACATTTTTGAAACACACATGGAAAAGGAATAGGTTGGCATTTAAAAAGAAAATATACTTTTAAAGTTCACATCAAGAATAAATTCCCTCCCTCTTCTCCCTCAAAATACCAGGACAAGCAAGGACTGTCAAGGAGTGGATGGCTGTGTTTTGTGTAATGCTAAATGCCTGCTTGTAACCAAATGAACTGGGCTGGCTGTGAACATTCACATTTGTACTTAATTCACGTTGGGGCATTTGAATGACAAGCATCGGTTTAGACCTAGGGAGTCCTCAGAACTTAAATCTGTTTGCAGTTAATAACTCCTTACCAAACACACCGTGAAAAATCACTTGGATGGGAAACAGCAGAAAAGCACTTCAGAACTTGCTACATAATATTCCTGTGTAAGTTACTGAAGTGTTTTACTAAAAATCAGTGCTCTCCTTGGTTTGCTATTGACCGCGTTCCAGGATATAAGAAAACACACAGTTAATCTAGCTATTTGAGGGAGCAGAGCAATATAGCATCTTATACCAAGCTCATTAGTGGGGTTTTGCTGCTGCTTGTATGTCACCAGCGTGCCTGACAAAAATCATACCTGCACCGCTGAATCAGTGATCCAGCAGAGAAAAAATATTTAGTCTGGATTTACTCCTGTGACCTCAGAGAACTGCACTGCTGCCTGAAAACTCCTGCTGTCCCCAGGGACAGAGACCAATGCCCTAGTGTCCTACAGACACTACACACAGACAACAACAGCCATTCCACCTCATGCCAGTGCTGTATGCAGCCCAAGGAGTCAGCACAGATGCATAGGCATTAAGGCAGCACAAAGAATTTCTCCTTAATATTCTCAGCCTCCAGCTACTTTGAGCTCAGGCAGTTTTCTGAGCCTGATGCAGCTTGTTCATCTATTTAACACTCAGGGAATTTTTCTTCCAGATACTTGTCCATTTTCCCCCTTATGCTACACAAAATATACAAAGTCCTCCAACTTCTTTATCAAGGGGCTCCACAAGTCAATTGGCAGGCATGAAGAACACATCCCTTGTGTTGGCTTTGAACCTGGCTCCTAGTTCTTTCTTCTGGAAGAGATAGAGTCAACACTCATCAACACTTTCTGCACCATTCATGATGATGTGAAACCCCGAGTTAAATGCTTAAGCATGATGAATCCAGGCCTACCTCCACAGCTGGGAAGATCACGACATACTGGGCTTAAACTATAGCTACAGGGAAAGAGGAAGTACTTCTTAACAGGAAGAATAGGCCTTGGAAAGGATCACCTACATAGGTATGGATCCTACCACCTCATTATTCCTCTGAGAATAAACAGAGCTGCCAGAAAGGTTGAAACAACAGCTCACCATATGTTCCTTTCATCCTGAAGGGGAGTATGCCATTGTCAAGCACCAGTAGTTGGTTTGGAGAAGCAGTCATGTTTTCAGTGATGCCTTCCCTCCAAGAGGCCCTGTGCTTCTGCTACTTGAGATCCCACTGGATACTTATTCAGTTGGCATTCACAGGGGCAGGTTATCGCCAACAAGAAGGTATCAGTTCCAGGGAGATCTTAGGCTACTCCCTCAAACCAAAGCAAATTGGGTTTTTACCTCAGGGTAAGATATTTGGAGCTGGGCTTCTCATCAGTTCTCAACTCAGAGCCATGACTGTCCCTCTTTAAGATAAACAACATATTGCAAATCATAGCTGGTCTTTTCAAGAGGGAAATAATCTGAGGGAGTTGGATACTACTGTCACCACGGAACTGAGCATCCAACATGCTCTTGGGCAAAGCATAACTTCACAAAACACAACAGGAAGAAAGAGGTGAATATTGTTGATCAGAGGTTACGTGGCCTCTGCAAAAAGACAGTGAGCCACTGGGTTCAGAACTGTATTTTCCTAAATGCAAACACTGCCCACGTTAGGCCATCAGCAGTGAGGAATGAGTGAGAAGGGTTGGGGCCCCATTGAGTCCTGTGCTTATCATTCTCCATCTCATCAAGAGCTACCAGAATGAATGTGCTGAAGGGAGGTTAACTGTGATCAAACAAGCAATTTTAGCTCTGACATTTTCTATCTTCACATTGCTTGACTTTGCAGCCTGAACATTCCTTTCAATTCTGAAGAGCATAAGCATATGTATGTAAATAAGTAAGTATACAGACAAATTAAAGACTTTGTTTTCTTCTTAGGAAAAATACTGGGGTCCCTCAACACAGCTGGATGACAAGCTAGAATCTTTGATGGAGGCTTCATTTAAAAGAAACAGAAAACAAGGAAGACCCAGTAGTTTATATCTGAAGTTTCAGCAGTCACATATGGCAGATATTTCAAAATTTCTGCTAGAACCAAGTACTGTGCCATATGCTACTGTGTCACAAACAGATTTATAAAGGTTATCTTCTGTGTGCATATGCATGACGTTTTCAGGAGAACCATGTCACAGGACAAGAACTACAGCTGATCAGTTAAAGCACTGATTTCTGTAATTCTCCAGACCTAAGCAAGCTGAAAAAGTCCCTGGTTTAGTCCCATTTTCAGCAAATAAGCAGTTGTTGAGGTTTAACCCCAGCCGGCAACTAAATACCCAGTAAACAGTCACTTATTCTGCCCCCCTTCCCTCACCCAGGGGGAAGAGGATGAGAATTTGGAAAAAAGGTAAAACCTGTGTGTTGGGATAAAAAGATTTTAATAATCTAAATAAAATAATAATTAAAAACAATGATAATAATATAATTTTAACGAAAGGGAGACAACAAAGAGAGAAAAATAAAAGCCAAGAAAGACAAGTGATGCTCCTCACCCACTGACTGATATGTCTGTCTCTCAGCAGTGACTGACTCCTCCAAGCCAACTTCTCCATTTTAGATACTGAGAATGACACTCTATGGTATGGAATATCCCTTATGGTATGGAATATCCCATTCACGAGGAGTTATTTGAGAAAGATTCAAAACAGGGTAAGAGGGTTTTAAACCAATTGTACTAGTTTTGACTGGGATAGAGTTTAAAGGGCAGCTTGTATGGGGCTGCATTCTGGATTTGTGCTGAAAACGCTGTTGATAACACAGCCATGTTTTAGTTCTCACTGGGCAGTGTGTGCACAGAGCAAAGGCCTTTTCTACCTCTGACCTTACCCCACCAGCAAGAGGCCTGGGCATTCACGAGGAGTTGGGAGGGGACACAGCCTGGACAGCTGACCCCAACTGACCCAAGAGATATTCCATACAATAGGACCTTATGCTCAGCAGTAACAGCTGGGGAGGGAGTTTTACTAAGTCTGCCCTTGCCCTGGCTGGGTATTGGTTTGCTGGTGATGAATCACTGGGAGTTTTTTGTATCACTTGTTTTTCTTGGTCTTGTTTTCCTTTGTTTCCTTCTTTTACTTACTAAACTGCCTTTATCTCAGCCCACAAATTTTCTCACTTTTATCTTTCCAATTCTTTCCCATCCCACTACAGGAGCAGAAGTGGGGGGCTGAGGTGTTCATTGAATTTAATCAAATTAAACTAAAACACAGGAATACTCCACCAGTTTTTAATACAAGCATTAAAATTTGTCCCAATAAATATATCACACAGAATTACACGGAATATGCTGAGTTCAAAGAGATCCACAAGGATCATCCAGTCCAACTCCTGGCCCTGCAGCGGACCATTCCAAAGAGTCACACCATGTGCTTGAGTATTGTCTAAATGCTTCTTGAACGCTGTCAGGTTTGGGGCCGTGACCACATCCCTGGGAAGTTCCAGTGCCCAACCACCCTCTTGGTGAAGAACCTTTCTAATATCCAACCTAACCCCCCCCTGACACAACTTCAGGCCATTCCCTCAGGTCCTGTCACTGGTCACCACAGAGCAGAGATCAGGACCTGCCCCTCCCCTTCCCCTCACAAGGAAGTTGTAACTGCAATGAGGTCTCCCCTCAGTCTTCTCTTCTCCAGGCTGAACAGACCAAGTGACCTAAGCAACTCCTCATGTGGCTTCCCCTCAAGGCCCTTCACCATCTTCAGGGGCCTCTGTCGGATGCTCTCTAACAGTTTAATAACTTTCTTACATTGTGATGCCCAAAACTGCCACAATATTCAAGGGGAGGCCACACCAGTGCAGAGCAGAGCAGGACAATCCCCTCCCTTGACAGGCTGGTGATACTTTGCCTGATGCCCCCCAGGACAGGGCTGGCCCTCCTGGCTGCCAGGGCACTGCTGACTCATATTCAACTTCCCATCGACCAGGACCCCCAGCTCTCTTTCCACAGCACTGCTATGTTTTATTTAAGAACAATGCTGTCCTACTTTTAGAAGGAGAGTTATCAGCAGCTAGTATCTGGATGACATTTTAGTCAGTGTATCTGAAATTTAGCAGGAAACTTCAGTGTTCTACAATTGTTCAGGAAGGCAGAGAAGTAAAAAACTCCCAATTTCCAACTTACACTTATCCTTGCAAGTTGAAATAAACTAACTAAAATAAGCATAGAAAGAATTAAAACTGAAACAAAGAAAAAATGTTCCAAAACTTGTCGAAGAAGTTACTGACATCAAAAGCTGGTTTATCATGTCAACTGTATGTTTCCAGCCGCATTACCAGTGACTTCTCTCAAGTCAAGATCAAACTTTTCTTAAATTTCAGCAGGCACTATACATAATTTGAATATTGTTTGCATTTTATTTAAATAAAATTAAAAAATGTGATGGCTTACTAATAGGTATACAATTTGAGGTCATTATTAGAAGAGATTTTCTTACTATGCTTTTTATGGCAGTGTTAAAAACATTTTTCAGGTATATAGTGGAAATTGGCTGCATTCTGCTGTTGCTCAACAAATCTCTCTCTCTCTCTCTCACTACAGTTCAGTGAGGAGGTAAAATTGTATCTGCTGAGAAAATAATTCTGAAGTATCTCCTTGGTGAAAATCTGCAAATAGTTCATAACATGGCAGGCTACTAAAAGACACACCTCTTCAAATAAAGCAGGGACCACCAACCATGTGCCTAGCTAATACCACATGAACACAAAAAGAAAGCAAGAACCAGAAGTCTTCACCACCTTGCACCAGCACTACTGTAGAGAGAGAGCAAGGCACAGACATGGCTGGATCAGACAAACAACAAAGAGCCCCTGGTTTCCAACACTTGGGAATACTGTAACGTAAAGTGGTAAACAACTGCAACCTACAGAAGTCTCACAGGTGCAGTAATGTGAAGGGAAGCTTGAGAGCCTGCTGGAAAAGAAAGGGGGTGCTGCTGCCTGGCTCAGCATACTTAGCAGTGTGTCAGAGCCAGGAAGAGACAGTAGGGATTTTCAGGGAACTTTTTTTCTGCTAAGTTTCCTTTCTGAATAAATATCGCTGTTGAGAGAAAATAAGTCTATCTGCTAAATTTTAATGCTAAGATGCTCTTCACCCTGTGTTTGTAAATTCCTGTAACAGGTAAGCACAGGCTAATGGGCACAGTGATGAAAAAAAAAAAAGGGGAGAGATATTATCAATATCTATAAAAGAGCTTTTGAAAACTGAGGGAAAGATACCTTTTAATAAGTCTTTTACATTTCAACAAAACTGTACAGAAGATTTCAAGCAGCTAATTACCAGGACTTCAGGAAAAGAAATGGGCCACACACTTTCAATAGAGGGGCACTACTAATACAGGCACTAACACACAATGCTGTGCTTTTCTATAGTGTGGCTTTCTGCCGTGAGGAACTCCCATTGTATCTGCACTTGGGCAGAGCAGAACACATTACTATTTTCTTCCTAGCAAGCCATGACAACTCTTGCTTTCCACAGTATCCTGAGTGACTGCATTAATTTGATTGACTCCAGATCAATGGTGTCTCTAAATAAGATTAAATTACATGTTCCTTCTGTCTGTATGTTACAGGAGATTACTCTTAGCAGAATCTCAAAGGAAGCAATTAGCTGACCACTGATGTAATGAATTCTAATTATTTTGTTTGTACAAACAATAAAGCCAGATCATTTGTTTAGCAAGGAAGTGTAATTACTCTGAGCACTTGAGAAAATAAATCAAACAGCGCTACCTAGACCCATAAATAATGAGCCTTTGACTTCCTATTTATGCTAAGAATGCTCATGAAATATTTTCAGGTAGCTGGGAGCCAACCTTTGAAAGTAACATTTATCATAGTTATTATTGAACATTTGCTTGATTATGTTCCTGAGTGTGCTAGGTACCCTGCAGAAATATCCATCTACATTGCCCTGTCACTGGCACCTGCTAAAAATTCACTGCAGCCAGTGCAATTTCCTGCAACTGTTTTTTGTTAATCAACAAGAAGTTGCTCACATCACAATCATTAGTTTGTACTGCTCCTAAGGGCACCAGTGGCTAGGGGCATGCCCTCAGCAATGGACGAATGATCAGAAAAAAAGCACATTACTATACCTGGAGCAGGCTCTATTCTGCCTGACATTTGGCCATATAGGCTAGAAATGGAATAAAATCAGAAGGCAATGGAATGAGACTGGCTGCAGCTGGGTCTTTTCCTTCTCCAGACTGATCTGCTGCCACTTCAAAATATTCACAGCTTAAACAGGAGAGATGAGCACAGTCACTGGGGACCTTGTGTTGCAAAAAGCAGAGCTCAATTAAAAAATACCTGAAATTCTGCCACTTCTGCTGATTTTGTGTTGCTCAAAAGCATGAGAGAGCTGACAAAATAAAGATAACCTGATCCTATTGCATGCAAACTCGTTGGATGTTGCAAGCACAGTGATGCAGCCCACAATGATGTGCACTTCCTGAAGATACTCGTTCCAGAGATCAGCCATTCTCTCAAGGTAGTTGGTTCCCTTCACCATGGTTTTGAAAGGATATTCATGCATACAAAAAAATTTTGCTTAAACTTTCTTTCATTTTTAGCCACATTTAGGTGTTAAATCTGAATTTAAAGTAAGATGCAAAGCCATGAATTTTGCAGTTGGCTTGTTTTTCTTTTTCTCTTAGTCCAAACAGTGATGCATCCAAAAGGAATCAACATTATATTCTGCCTGTCTTAAGTGGTGCTCCATAATCAGGTGCACATCCTGATAAAACCCTTAGCCTGAATGAAAAAAAAAAAGACACCTCTGCTTACAGTGCTTGGATTCTCATTGTAGTGACACTGTTTAAACACAGAATGAAAGCTCTCAAGTCAGCAAAATCTCCCTGAAGTGAGCAGTGTGTAAGTAACCACAACATCTGTACAGGCTGAAGGGAAACTGCAAATCACTTGTTGATGCAGTGGGAGCCAGTTCCCTCCTGCTTATGAGGTATTTTAGTTCTTCATTCCATCCCACACAGAGCTGTTTCTCTTTGTTTGTGTTCAGTAGCTATTAAAAACTCACAGAATGTGTTTTTTTTGCTCCTTCTGTAAGACTGATTGACAAACATTTGCTGCCTGCCATTATGTTATTCCAGTATCCTTGAAAATTAACTGAGGACTTTACTCTAATTTGGAGAATTTAAGGATAAATAAATGCCACAAACCCCAAGGCATGTGAGGCAGATGAATTAAAAAATAGCATCTAACTGTAGTGGAGATGTGCTTATGCCTAAAGCTTTTGGTTTATTTTTCACTACAAACAACTTGACCTGACCAAATAACATAAAACTAGAGAATTCCTTGGTCAGTCTTCTGAAATATCCCATTAGGCCTCTTCTAGGGAAAAGCAGCACTAAATGTTTGGCTGCCTCTACACCAAGTATTAAAATGTCATATTGTTTTTCCAGCCTGAAAAATTCTGGTGACCTTACTGGATGAAACAATTAATGCTGAGCCAGACAGGCAAAGAACAGAAACTCTTTGGGGGTTTTCAGGAAGGCTGAACTGCAGCCAAAGCTGTTCAGGAAATGTGTGAAAACTACCTTAAAACTGGTCAGTGTTTTGCTGGAGAAAAATACTGGAGATGCTACTTCACATTTAAGTATCAGAGGAATATCTCAGATTGAGGAAAGTCTTGATATCTGGCCATACTAGAAGAGCACTGTACTGCAGCCTTTAAATATTGGTCTCTTCTAAAGAGATGCCGCAACAGGAGAAATAGAGGGTTTGATTTAGCTTAAAATGACTATGTGATTATGTTCCTGCAACACATTATTCATCCAGTCTACTTTGTGTTGGGCAAATAAAGCCTTACTCTATTCCTTCGGAAAACAAATGGAAAGTGAGATGACAGTACAAAGTAGAACCTAACAGTTTTTATAAACAAAGCAAATTGTGAGAGAAAAGACTCCATTCAACATTGCACTGGTCAACAGAAAAACTTGCTGACTTTATGAAAATGGGATCAGAAGTGCTGCTTGGTTTAATAGGAAATTGGCAGCATTTTGTTTTCTTTAAGTTTCTCCTTATCACCTCCTGTACTGCTTCTGTTTCTTATGTCACCACTTTGAAAAGAAAATCCTTCATAGGAGGAATTTTGCTGCTTAGAATAAGGATTTAGTTTAATAACATAGTTAATTAGACAAATCTCTTGACTATTGCTCATTTTCTGCAATAGAAATAAGGTGGGCTGAATGATCCAAAGCATTTTCTTTCAGAAGTGTCTAAATAATTAGAAGTTCCACTTTCAAAATTATTTGAGGCACTTAACCCTTAAATCCTTTTGAGAGATATTTTGGTTCTTCCTTAGTCTCTTTTGAAAAATGAATTAAGTTCACATAGCATGTAGATGTATAAAAACTGAGTTCCCCTCCTCTTCCAGGAGATGGATTTTTAGCCTCTAGAGATACAGTCAGCATAGCTCAAGAGTAAAAACTCTGTAATATCTTTTCTTTTAAAATCTGGAGAAAATCAACAACTTCTTTAAGAGTGGCTCTTAATAAGCAAATTAATCTCTAGAAAACTTTAAAATAATTTTCTGCAAAACATCTGATCAAACATTTTTTTAGCTCAATGATAGGGAACTGTCATACCTTTCTGAATTTGTCTGGTTCTTCCCAAGATCCAGGACTCTGTTTAAAAGGAAAAAAAAAAAAGAAGAG
>WEIV01002825.1:131967-191816 GCA_013390005.1 Calyptomena viridis
AAAAAAAAAAAAAAAAAGAAGTATGAACTTAAGATGCCATTGGAGTCTATAAAAGAATATTCATCTCACAAGGGATGTTTCTTTCAAATTCATGTTCACCTGGATGGAGTGAACCAGCAGGAATTTTTTTTTAATGAGCTTTTTAACACACTTTAGGTAGAAAGATGACATGTTTTCAGATTCCTGACTATTTGAATCAGATGAGCAGTTCTCCCAGCAATTGCTTTGACTTTACTGACACCTATTGACTACATTTATGCTTACAGAAGGTTTTGGTTAACAAAACCTAAGTCATTACAACCAACTTCTTAGAAATATACTCTTTATTAATAGAAGTCATACTTACCTTCCATGCACTTTAAAGGATTTGTGTTCTAAATAAGCTTTGGATTTGAAGACAAGGTTTTCCAAGGCAGAAAATTTTCAAATGCCTCAAATTGTATGTGTTTGAGTTCAGATACCTTCCAAAGCATACATCTGCATACACATTCCATACATTCCATGCATACATGCCATTTGCATACACAAATCACCAGATGCAAACTGTAAACTCTAATCCTCTGATTATGGTAGCTTGAAGTTGAGCTCATAATGTGAGTAGTTAAGATAGAAAAATATTAATTAATAGTTATATAAGTTTATGCTAAGAACATGGAAATATGTTTAGCATGCCCTGGAATCTCTTATATATGGGTATGAATTCTGCCATCCTTAGCATGTCTTATATACAATAACTTGGTAACTTCTTTAATCATTTGGTTCTTGCATTAAATACCTCCCCCTTATTTAATTCCAAATCATTACCCCATAAAGACAGTTTTGAAAAGGACTAAGTCATTCTGTGCACAGTAACTTTGAGTCGGTTCAGTCAGTGACTATTCTGGTCACTGTGTCTCACAGCCACATTTTTTATGTCTCACATAAATAACGAACAGTGAATATATTCTTACTGCAGGAACTGTTGAAAAAAAAAATCAATGGAGAATGTGTTGTGGGGAGAGGGCAAAAAAATAGAAATTCACGTGTCTAGAGTTAGGTGTGTATCCAAACTATTTGCACACACAAACATCTCTCAGTCCCAAACTTCATACTTCTTTGACAACAGCCAGTTGTCATTTTGTTTTGAACCTTCCATTTTGAGAAATATTTTGAGCATTGCTTACAAAGGGAAAAAGACAGCATGCAACTTTTTAAAATAAGCAGACACATGTGTCTACTGTTGAATTAAGTCTAGCAATGTGAAACAGCATGAAAGAGCATTGGCAAAGGTCAGCAACTGAATTGTGTGTTGTCACTTACCGGTGACCTCATGGACTCTCTCAGTTTAGATTTGTAGAGCATCCATCGGTAACGCAGGTCCTCCAGATCTTCAGAATTTCCAATGACAGGATGAAGATGAAGAAGGTTCTCAAAGAGATGCTGACCATCAGGCACACGAGACTGCAGCTCCTGCAGGCAAAGACAAGGTCAGCAGCAACTCAGAATTCAAGAAGGCCCCAATTTTTAAACAAGCATTCCAAAAACCAGTGGTACTAAATCAAACTACTGGGTACACTGGAATAGCACATTTATTTTAGTCATTGCTTTTTCAGTTTGAAATATCAAAAGCTCATCTGCAAGACTCCTGTAGCCTTAGATATTTCTACTTATTATATTTCTTACAGCTTCCACTGCCATTGCATCTGGCCACACTAAATAGAAAAAGTGAGGCCAAATACTAGACACTGATTTTAATCAGCTTCTTTTAATGAACATCTTTGCTATACCACACTGGAAATGTCCAGCCCAACAGCTAGATGCCAGCTAGCTTCCCTTGCCTTCTACCACTCTGGCTCTGGCAGACCTTTCTTAATAGAAAGGATGAAATTCGNCTAACCTCAAGTTTGCTCTGGTGAGCCTTAATTTCATCTGTGGAAGATGGAGTCTCAGCAAGAATTTTGGTCAGTTTGGTGTTTTCTCCCTGTAGCCACTCTTCAAAGTTGTGTAGGAGCTTCAAGTGGCTGCTTACATTTTGCCTTTCTCCCATCTTCTCCTAGGTTACAGAACAACAGCAAAAAAAAGTCTTTACTGTTATGTCTGAAGGCCTGATCTCAAGATCTTAACCTCCAAGTTTGTAATCTATGATATCAGATGAAGACAATAACATTGTTCATGTGAAGCTGACATGGAGGCAGATACAGAGTCCACATCTCACCTGCTTATGGTTGGGATCTACATCTAAAAGACGAAAGGCAGGTCTAGACATCCAACTGCTGCCCACAAATGCCCTTTTCTTCTTCTTATCAGCCACTGGTCTGTCTAACTGCCACTTTTTGAGAAGACTTGAAAACAAAAAAATAGAGACATCAGTGCAGTGGAACATCTAATGATGAGACATCCACTTTTTGACCGGGGCTATGGAGGACAGCTCTGGTGAAACAGCACTATTGTTATTATTACATTACTATTACCAGCACTGTTACTATTGAAGTTATTCCCAACATCTTTTTAGCAAAATAAGAGAAGACAGGAGCATCCCAAAGCAGCATCAGTACTCTAGTAGTAGTTCCAACATTTCCAAGTGTTTTATTTTCTTTTATTCAGGGGAATAAAAATATTACCTTGACAATTTACCTTCCTTTCTGGTAACAGAAGGCAATACAATCAAGCCTTCATCAATTTAGTAATTTCATTTTTATGCCTATTTTGACACTATAAATAAATATAATCATACATGCAGCACAGTATTAAATTTTAATACAGACTAGCAAATATGAGCAAGTGGTTCAGCACTGCACAGTGGAGGCAAAATAAATTAAGTCTTCATTTCCCAGCTAAGAGAGGATTTTAGTTCTCCTTATACTTTTGCAGGTTTGCAAAAGGCACAAATCCCATTACAGATATACCCTCCTTGGAGGCATCTCCAGATCAGAAAGCAAGGAGAACAAGAAGGTGAGAGAACAGCAGAAGTCACCCAGCCTATGCCCAATTTCCTCTGAATTGGACTGGCAGTACAAGGGTGAGCCAGGTGCTAAGAAGACATTGCCTACTCCAAGCATGAGGTAAAGGCAGATTCATAGACTCTGGTTCATGGATTCTCTAAAATGGTTTTCTTGAAGGTAACAACTTCCAGTTTACAAACAATTAAATAAAATCTCATCTTGCTTCTAGCATTGTAATCTGACTGTTCACTTTCACAGCACAGAGCATAAAGTATCAAGCGTGTCTGGCCACATAGCAGTACAGAGCATCCCCTTGAAGGGACATGAGGAAGAGCTACATGAACACTTACCCAGTTGCCATCTCCTTCAGTGATTTCCATGACTCCTTCAGCTGATCCAGCTCTGCCTGGACATGGGCAGTCTCCTCTGGAGAAGAATTCTCCATGACCAGCTGGCCATGAGCTTCCACAAGGTGCAGCTGGATCTCCTTATCTGGAAACTCAGCTAGCCATCTCTGAAACGCACAGCCCTTACAGTTACTTCTAGGTATCCTGGGTAAAGCAGAGGCTATGTCAGACTGAAGGCCATGTTCAGTCCAGGACTATGCTGGTTCTGTTGGCACTAGCTAGAACATACCTAGCGGGAAAAAAAATATGCTGTGGATTCTTGCGAAGAGCCAACACAAGTCAAAGAACTGATGGCAAAACTTAAAAGGGTGCAAGTTGTCAATGCACCTCATTTTGTAGCCTTCGTATGAGATATTCCGGTTTCCCATAGGAAGGCAAAAGCTGCCAGCTGAAGTAACCTACCAGAGTGAATCTAGCATGCAAAGTACTGCCACCCAGGGAAAAGCTGGCAGCTTTGGAACAAGCTTTGGAACAGCTCAGTATAAGGCTAGCTAAAATGGCAGTAATATGCAATGTATCGATGAATACATACAGGCAAAGGCAGGTATTGTCCAGAGAGATCATCCTGACAGGTAGAGCTCTATTTAAAACCACCTGTCCTTTGATAACACTTTATCTCTTTCAACAGTTCTTAGCCATTTTTCACTGCTCTTGTCTTTTACCTATCTCCACATCCCACAACACAGGGCAAAGCAACAGTTATTGCAGGAGGAACAAACCATCATTACTCTCCCAAACCAGGAAATCCTCACTAGAAACCCCCACTCTTCATGTCTGAATGCCGCAAAGTGAATAATTAACATCTTAAACTAAGACAGTTTTCTCACCTCAAGGTCTTCTACCCTGCCCTCAATGTTCTGTTCTCCATCAGCAGCCTTGTAGGGATTAATCTTCTCCATGGTTACTGCAATCCACTCTTGGAGGTCAGAAAGTTTGTCATTATATGCCCAGTGCTTCTGAACGTGGTCTTCACTCTGCTTTATCATCATCTACAAATGATAAAAATATGTCAGCAACATACAAGACAGACAAAAAGAAGTGTCTTTATTGGATCTAACACTATGATCGGTGCAGAATCTCATGGGCAAAAAGGAAGAAAACAGCTGTTAATTAAAGACGAAAACTGTCCTTTGGCATCAGTGGTGTGGAAAACACCTTCCAAGCTCCTGCAGGCCTGAATTTAACCACACGGGGGGGCATTAAGAATTAGAATAGCTCCTGTCCTTCTCAGCTGGAACAGAATAAAGAATATATATAGGTTTGGGGTTTTTGTACCCCAGTCAACATCAAATACATTTCACACTCCTTGAATCAGAAATGCCTGCAGACTTTTTTTGGCAAAAGTCCAGTTCAGCGATAAATGTGATTATTGAGATTGAAACTAGAATCCCACAGAGCATATTTGGGTAACTCTTTAACATACATAATTTTATAGTGAACTGCATAACTAAGGTATCTTTATAAGCTCTTCTCCTTGTTTTATAGCTATGCTTACAAGCTACAAATTGCCTCAAGACAAAACAAGTATTTATGCAATTGCAGCACTTTTCTCTCATTATGTCACAAAGCTATCAAAAAAATAAAACACTTTGGTACAAAACCCCTATCCAGGAATCTGTGAAATGATAACACAACTATGAGGTCTTTTAGTCAGAAATCCCAGACCTGCTCCAGACATAATTTATGTAGACATAAAATCTGGGTAGATGGTATCCTATCCCAAAGGGTACTCATATTACAGATAATTAGAGAATCCTGGAAGTGTTATCAAAGTCATTAGAATTCAGTGCCTCCTTCCCCTGGAATGAAAATATCTGTCACTCAAAGGATGTAATGCCATATACTCAAACACTTTCTAAATATTTTTAAAGAGTTGCAACTGACAACTCCTCAAGCAACTAAAAACTCATCCTTATGTTACCTCCAGTGATCTCTTTAGGGCCTGACAGTCAGATGAAAGTTGATTCATTTCATGCCTGTGTGTGGTATTTGACTGAACAAGCTTCTCCACCTCCTCCATGTGAATTGCAAGTTCTGCCATGTCATCTTGGATCATCTGCAGAGGAAAAGACAGACTCCATATGGGTAGTGTGCTAGATATGGCATGGGCCTTCACAAATCATACACTAAAGGTATCTTCATTTGACAGTGTAAGAACAAAAAAAACCAGCTACAACCACTGCCATTAAAAAAATTAATTGTTTTGATGTCTACGAGTAAATGTTTCTGAAAAAAATGTTACCAGAAGATAAGTTGCTGAGAAGCTGCCAAAGGAGTATAACCAGCTAAGTACTGCAAAGAACTATGGTGATCACACCCCTATGGTGTCCAAGGATGAAGTGGCATGATTATAGCTAAATCACCGTAGCTCACCGTGGCAGTCACATCCCTTCTCTCTTCCCCCCTCCTGCTCTTCTTTCCCCTCTCCCAGGTATGTAAGCCCCCTGCATGCCTTGAACAGGCTCTACTGCATGTAGGACCCTTTGCTAAATCAGTGTAAAACACTAACCAAGTGTAAAATTACGATTTTTTTGTTGATTTTTTTTTTCTTATCTTGGCCAGCTGAATCAATCTGTGGAGTAAATCCAGCATGTGTCAAAGCCATGACAAGGCAAAGAGCAGAAAGGGGGGGATGCAAAAGGAGGTGGAACAATGGGAACTCCTTTAGAGGAAGTTAGATTGGTTCCGGTTATTTTATGCAGTTTCACTCCCAATGGGAAGTATCAGGATATATTTTCTTTAGCAATAAAACTAGCCCAAGGAGGTGTGCCACTAACAGCTTCCAGCTGCTTGTTCTTCCCCTCAAGCCCATTTTGCCAGTCCTTCATCTGCCTTGCTTTAATTTCATTTACTACATGATATAAACTGGAGCAAATTAAATTATCCAACACACAGTCAGTTGAGGGAACAGGTACTGAATTCCTAATGCTAATAAAATACAAACAAACAAGACCACAATTAGCTGAGGATAACATGGACAAGCAGTATTGTAATGTACCTGGAGTCTCTGGAGTTGTGTCTTTTTACCCAAGAGGTCAGGCCGTGGTTCCTTCTCTAGATCTAATTTGGCTTTGATGGCAGATAATTTCTTCTGCAAAGGTGCGAAACCAGCATCAAAGTTCTTATGTTGCAATATCAAATTCTAGCCAGAGAAAGAAGAAAATAGATCCAGCATTCAACATATATCCCTTGGCATTATCTTTTGTGAACGTCCACCTTACATTCGGAACGAACACTGAGCTACACTATGGCACAGATCACAAATTTAGTTGAATATTTGATCAACCTAGAAAAAGGGGTTGGGCTGGTTAGTATTCAATTTATATCTATAAAGTGGCTTAGTGAAGAATTGGCCATTGTCTTTGTCACAGGCAAAGACAGTATTTGGGTTTTGTAGTTCACCTGGAGTTTGCTCTTGCTTTGCAGCAGACTTTTGTGTAGAATTTCTCTCTCCTTTGAAGCTTCAGCTACTTCTTGAAGGAAAGATTCTGCTTTCTCCTCACCAAGGACATTGTTTAGCAAATCTTTCTTCAGCTGTAATGTCATCAACTGCTCTTTGAACTGGGAGCTTTCAGCTAGGGCAGCCTAAAGGAGAAAAACCCTTCCAATGAAATCATACCAAAAAAACCCACCAACCATATAATCATATTATTCTCACACAAGTCACACAACCAAAGCAGGATGACAAAGTCAGGTAAAAACAGCATGCTGGGCCAACAAGGGTAACAGAAGGTACCTGGACAGTGCCCAGTTAAAGGAAAAGTCTTCCTGATAATGTTAGAAGCACCAGGGCTGCATCCATTTTGTGAACAGAAATAGAGGAAAGCTGTACTATGGAAAGAGTTGTCTGTGCAGAGGAGAGGCCTAAACAACCAACAGAAAGGACAGCTTGAATGTCCATCCTGAGGATAAATTTCATCCCTGTTCACACTTACTCTGGAAATCACAGGAATGACAAAGTAACAACCACACCTTGCTGGGTACATGCAGAAATCGTGCATTATAATCCCACACCTACATCACTACACAATTCTTAACAGAGTCCACAGACTTCCCATCCATGGGGATCTGGACTAATGCTAAACAACATTATCATCACTGTTGAAGATATCTAACACTTTAATGCAACCTACTGAGCTGACAACTCCAGATAACCAAATGGAGGGCAGAAAGTAAGACAATGTGCTACAGTCAGAGCTAAGTAAAGACCTCCATCCACACTGTGGGGTTTCCTGCCATACTGGAACGACCCTTCCAGCTGCTGCTGGCTGGCAGCTCTATGCAGGCTTGGGCAAACACAAACCAAGTATCAGTTCCTGAAGGTTTGCTACCTCAATGTGAGCCAGTGCTGGCTCCGGAGTCTCCAGGAGCATCTGGACTGATGGCTTCCACTGTTCAAAATTTTTCAGGGGATTTTGGAACAGTCTTCCCAGTTGGGTTTCTGTATCAGTGCTCATTTTAGAAGTCTTGCCTCTAACACTGCAAGGATAAAGTAAAAACAAAAAATAAGATTATGGAGAAGTCTAAGTCCAAACATCCTATTCATCAAGGCATGAATTAACACAATACTTGGGTGTAAACCATATTCAACACAAAAGCCTCAGTCTTTTTTACTGTCTGAGCCCGGTGTTGTGTATCAACAGCTGCTCTGTCAGTCAAAGACATCTGACAAAACTTTATTTAGATCCTGTAAGACACATTTGTCTCTTGTGCAACTGCGTATCCAGAATTACTTTGCCTTTCTAATAGCCAGCAGTCTCCCCTTGTATATGATCTTTCTCGGCTGCTGTCAACAGGCTGATGTAACAAATCATATTATTGGAGCAGTCTCACTGACTGATGGGAGGAACAAGCTAAAAGTGTCTAGAATTTAACTGCAGTTGCCTGTATTGTTTTGCATATTACCGAGTCTCTGTCCCTTTAAAAAAATTACATTAAGAAGTCTTTGATCATCCTATGCTACCCACAAAAATGTGAAAAAATACATTTTTATTTCAGGTATATTTTTAAAAAATTTTCCAGAACTTGAATTTATATTAATACATATAAGTGATTCTGATAAAAGCTTTGTATTTATGCATATGTATCCACATGCACATACAGCTATATTATATGTGTATATATATTGAAAAAAAATTAAAATCAACACACGTTCAATAAATATCCAGGCTTTTCTTATAAAGGCTCATACAAAACAGCCGAGTAACAAGGCCCAGCAGTGACACACCCCATGCAGCTGCCTCCTGTTTTTCTCAGCTTTCCTGACCTCCCAGTTTGCAGAATCCTGTCTGATATGGCAAAACCCAGCCCAAAAACTCAATTCATATGGGAACAGTATCCTGCAAATTCACAAGACAGGCAGGTGAGAGCAGTGCCAATCAGGATCAATACTGCCTTTCTACACAAACAGAATCCGCAATCTTACCCGTGTCACTGGGACGTGACAAAGCTAAACAAAGGCAAGCTTACAGAGGCCTAAAGCTCTGCACATAGAAAGTTCCGACTTCATATGTCCTCTGCCATTTGCTCTGCTGCCCCTGCCAGGCTCAGTGTGAAGCTGCCAGACTTCCCCAAGGAGCTTTGGAAAGAGGCTGGCGAAAGAGCAGCTGCCATTTTCTACTCAGAGACAAGTTCCCTGCTTTCTCTGCTCCTCTTTCGACACTGTTTACTTGCTAATTTTTAAACTGAAATCCTCTCCCATAATGACCTATAACTCTTCCAGCAGGACAGCATATTGCGCACTGGACAAAGGGAAATAAGCTTGGATATAGGTAAAGAACTGACCTTTTTTTTTCCCCTTAAAAAAAATCCTTTCTTCTAGTTTGCAATTTTGCTGCAGTTCCTTTACTTCCTGATTCCAGGCAGCCTGGAAACGGAAACACTGAAGTCTGGGGAGAGGCTAAACTTTCAGAGTTTCCAACCTAAGGCAAGTTGAAAACAAGAATGTGCACATAAGCTGCCAGGAGAAGGGGAATAACTCTGCCAAATAATTGCTAAGGCTGATGAGTCACCACAACAAACTCAACAAGGGAGAGCCATAATTCTTCTAAACCGTTTACTACCACAGCTCCTGTCCTGATTTTCTAGTTGCTGTCATGAAAGGCAAGCAAAATACATAAATTATTATTATAAAATGCTAATAAGATCAAATTAGCTCCCAACAATCTAATTTTCTTCAAACCATACACAACATTAATGATGTAAGATCACTGCTTGAAAATGACCATCAGCCTACAGCTCTCAGCAAACAGATAAAATTACAGCTTTACTGAAATATGGAGGCGGATGTAATTAGCAAAAGCTTTTATTTCTACCCATCACGTACACTTGGATGGCACATCACTTTTTTCTTAGGCCGCTATCAATCCCTTCAGTGTCTGAGAGAAGATTTTCCCCCACCCAATTTCTCAGTACCTTTGATACTGCTGTATTGCAGAGACAACACTCTCAGCATGTGGCTGCACATCTTGGGAAAACCGTAGCAGTCCCTTAAGCTGAGCCTTCAGCCTCTCAACCTTCAATTCTTCTGCAGCCAGAGCTGCTCTCGTTGCCTTAATCGTAAAAATAATAAACAGATCACACCTTATGTAGTGTCTGGCACATGAAATGAAGAAGTAAGGCTGTCTTTTAGGGTATGTAGAAGTCCCCTCCCAGTGGTTTTTTTCCTGGTGGTAAGGAACATGGACTTTGCTAAGACAGGAAACATTATAAGGAACAGTTTTGTTCCAGAAGGCTCTTTCCTCTCCTCATACTGCCCAGCCTCTGCATCTGATCTGCAGGATTCACTGTTTGAACAGAGTGAATCACAAACAGGCCCAGTTTCAGTTTGCTGATTGCAGTATATAACATGAGATGCATTTTTGGAGCAGTTTTAACAGTGAGTGCATGAACAGATCTTTCTCAAAGACTCACATATACAGAATGTTAATACTAGGGTGACTCAGGGAAACAAAAACAACGAAAACCCATGCAAATGGAGTGAGATTAAACCAGTCTAAATTTTGTGGATCCTTTTTGCATATACTTTTCCCATGTACTCCTGCTGAGTTCCAGATACACAAACATTGAAAGGCATTTTGAGAATAATAAATGCAAAATCAGCCCTTGAGAGGAAATGAGTGGTAAAGATTATTATCTACTTTATATGTAATGATTTTTTGCACTCGTTTTTGCAACAGATTGATTTAGGCGTAAATACTGGATTGCTACAATCCTGTCAATCCTGTGACTTCTTAGTAATGATGATGTGTCTGCCAGTAAAGGAATACAGGCACCCACCTTACACAGATGAAGGATATAATGTAGAAATGGTCTTATCAAATAGCTCAGAAATACGTTTATATATGTCTGTGTATGTATTTGTATATACAGTGAGGCATTAATTTCCTTCTTTTTAAGTGCAGCAAATTGTGTTGTTTGCTCTGTATTGTGCTCTTTTTGCATATGGTCCCCTTGAACTCTAGACACAAGCTCCAACACATCCTCCAATCCTGCTCTCTCTGTGAGATGAAGGTTGGTGCAGTTGATTCCACTGTTACTAGTCACATTTTCCTAAGTCTGTTTCATACACACTCATACTCTTTCCTTACCATCTTTAATCAATGGGACAGGGACCTGTTGGATGTGACTGTGTGTTCAGTCTATGGCTGCCCTTGATCCTCCATACAAAGGGTAACAACTTACATTGCATTTTCTCCATAGAGTCACAAACTCATCTTCGGTCTTTTCCTCATCCCCTGGGTCCAGGTCACTTTCTAGTCTCTGTAGATATTTTCTCAGCTCCTGGATGTCTGATTCTAATTGTCTGGCTTGGGACTCATAGGCACTTTCTGACTGTTGGATCTTGAGCAACCTCTCTTCCTCCTCACTACTCAGAAGTTTCAACTTCTCCAAGGCTTTTCTCAGCTCTTCAAGTTCATCCTTCAATCTCGCAGCTCCGAGTGGAGAGGTATTCTCAATTACCTCTGCACACTGATTTTCAAGGTGCTTCCATTTCTTTCCACCACTCCTAATGTTTTTGGCAATTTCCTGCAAAAAGAAGTTAAATAAAGATTATGTGCAGGAATGGGAAATTGTGGGAAAAGCTGAAAGCAATAGACCACTTCTGGTTGTATGTATTTTCTTCTTCACTTCTTATTTCAAAGTATATCTTTTTTCAAATGACCAGAAGCCAGGGTTGGTCATCTGACTGCCTTCTGAATAATACTAACTGCCATGATTCTGAAAATATTGGCTTGATTTTCATAAATGCTTGTCACCTGAGGTGTATGACAAAGAAAACAGGAGCTGCAGGCACTAGATAAATGTTAGCAGTTAGATCTCAGAGATTTTAAGCTAAACAGTTGAATCAGTGGGACCAAAATAACAGATGTTGTTCTCAAGACTGGTATTTTCATCACTAGCTCTAAACTCTCAAAATCTGTGAACCTTTAGGGTCTATTTGGATCATATTCACCAAATATAATTTATTTAAACAAGTTTAAAAGGCAATATTCTCAAAAAATCACATAACCATAGGACATCAGACCAGTTAGTGACTCATGCTACATTTGGAAGAACCATATATACTAAGAGTTTTAGGACCTGATACAACTCTTTTGCCCTAGCCCATTTTAAAATCACCATCTATTTTGTTTGTGTAACTTTTTTCTCAAGTACACCCTAGTGTGGTTTGACCAACACATACAGGCATGAAAAACACACAATTCTAACTCCTTGTTAAAGTTATATCGTTCAAGGACCTTCAGTGCCTTTAACTTGTCCACTGCTGAAGACTTGGTTGCTTCTCCAATGCAGCAGTTTAATCTTTCTGTCACACCATTCAGCCACGATTGAAACTGGTTGACATTAGTGCTGTACTGCTCATGTTCCTTGGTTATCGTTTCAAGCAGTTTCACCCTGTTCTGTAAAAAGAGACATCAGAAGTGGTGAGGACAGTGCTTATCAGGCTCCTTTTCCTTTACATTGTAATGCAGAAGTCCCTTTCCCCAAGCCCTGATAACACTGGGCCACCACAGGAATTCAAAGTTTGCCTGGAGAAACAGAACACAAAAGTACCTAAAGGCTTGTTCCTATTTGTGTTGTGCTGGAGCCTTTCAATGTTTAGTCTCCAAGAAGACACACTTCAAGGTCCTCTCAAACGAATTTCTGGCCTCTCCTTTACCAAGTGTCTTATTCTCTCATTACCAAAGAAAAGAGATAGAAGCTTTTTTCTGGTTTTTACTTTGGGAAACAAGAAGTTATGTTCCCCTTGCCAGTTAAAAATACAGATGAGTACACAACAGATTGACTTTCCTTATCTCTCAAAATGAAAAGAAGAAAGATTGCACTAGGGGCATGCAAACTGTTTTAAAGTCTTCATTATTTAAATAGGCTGCACAGAAAATGACCATCGCCTTCAATCTTGTAGTCCAGGTGCTCTCATACTTACTTAGCAGGTCAAAAACTATTCTGTGGTGATATCACAGACTCTGGAAGCAAATTCAGGCCTGTGGAAAGCAGGCTCCACTTTCCAAGTTACTGCATGTGCACCCTATAACCGACAATCCCTGAATTTACAGGGGCCTGCACATCATGAGTTGCTTCCTGCTGATCCAGTCTGACACTCCTCAAAACAAGGCAGAGCCACATTTGCTCAGACTAGCCTTGTTTTCCAGCTGAAGTTTAGCCCTTTTCAATTTTGACAAAAATCACAAGGAATCCTGCTCCGTTGTTTCACTAGTGTAACATCCAAACTAATCCATAATATCCATTTTTCTGGAAAACCAGAATGATTTTTTCTTGCCCTTGACCGGTTGGTATGGAGAACAACTGAGCTACACTATGGTTACATTAGAAAAAAATTGTTCCTTGCACAATCTGTTAAGTGCCTGCAGCACTCTTGGAAGGCTTTGCTGTCTCAGACAATGGGCTGAGTTTCATTTTCTGTAGAACACATGTATAGTGATGTATAGGACACATCACTTGCCTCTGAGCAGAGCTTCCTCACAGCTGCCCTCCACAGAGAGGAGTAGAGTGACAGCTGCAATGGTGGGCAGAGCTGCAAAGTCCCCTTTGCATTTCCCTTGTCTCTGTGAGGCTCTGGACGTGTCTCCACTCCTGTCAGCCTGCCTGAGGTGGCAGTGAGCCATCACTGCCAGTCTATTCTCCAGCCAGCCTAGCAGAAGGGTAGCATAAGCATTAGTCACCACAGGATCTTCCATGTGCTGGGGGTTGTGGTCCATCTGGGACTTTGCCATTCACCTTTGGGACAGCTTCTGTCCATGGTGCAGTATAAAGCCACCACTCTGCAGGTGGCACAACACCTGTCTCTTTTCTACGCTGCTACTGCAGTCTCTGCTGACTTGTGCAAATCATCAGCAACTCCCTTGAAGTTAATTGACTCACTGTGGGACAAAGAGGGATAGCTAAGGGATAACTGCTTCCCCTGGAAGACGAAATGCTGCCCACTTATTAGAGCATGACCCTTAATAGCACCACCTATATATGGGTTTGGATAGGACCAAAAGGCAAAATTATGACTGCAGATTTCTGTGGCCAAGATGTGCCCAGCAGAACACCCCACTTGCTAAATCCCCTTGCTTTGATTCTCAAATCTGCAGAGGTTAAACAATTCGCACCTCAACTCCAAGTTAGGGACTTGAAGAAGGCAACCTTATAGCACTGTAAATGGGCCACACACTGAAGTAAACCAAGTCAGGCCAAGCTTATAGATTCCAGGGAATTGGGATGATTTGTTACACTGACAGAAGCACCAAAATTCATAAATCAGAGTAACAAAGTGGAGATACTATTAAGCTCAAAAATCTTAAGGTAATACATAGGGGGCTTAAAAGGAAATCAAAACAACCCACCCTTGGGCAAGGCTATTCAGCCAAAACAAAGGAGCGCACAATTTGGGTGCGCTGCTGGTCTGTGAGGTCAAGAAATAGGTGCCATGGAACTGGACAGACTCTGCTAGTTGTCAGACAAAAGGCTTACAAAGAGCTGGCTGAGCTCACTCTCCCACAAGAGGTTAGGCAGGAAAACTTCCCAATGGTGGAAAATATGGTATCCCTTGCTCCTGTTAGGTTACCTGTTCAGGGAGCACGACAGTGTGAAACTCAACGTTCACATGCACTTGGTTAATGTGAGGAGATGCTAAGCAAGGACATGGCCCTGGAAAGAGTGAGAGCACCAACAGGAAAAGAAAGGGTTTGCCACGGACTGCAAAGAAAGAAACGTGGCTGGACAGGATATGTCCAGCCCTGGCTACTTAAGGAAGGTGGACAGAAGCATAGGAAACACTCTTCCCTTTCCCCTGAAAACTTCTTTCCCTTAGAGTCAGCAAGAGCAAATGAGTTTCCTCTGGAATGCAATCTAGAGCACATAAAGGAAGTTCTTGCTTTAAACTCACTGTGGCATCTCAAGTAGAACACAGAAAGCTCCTGTAACCTTTCATGATGCTTTTAGTCTTAGCTGTAGGGTACCTGAGCACACCTATTATAAGTATCTAGGTTTCAGTTAACAGAGAGAACATGGACTGAAATTAATTTGATGTGCTCAGAAACATTTTATATATTTGCCTAAATATCAACATACTGTATATCATAACTTTTCTTACCATCTTCAGACATAATTTATGCTAAAACCCACAACCATCTACTTCCTCATATTGTTAATTTACTTTACTGTGCAAGGGAAAGCACATAGGAAATGGCTGCCACATCTAAAGTTATTCCTGTCAATGCAATTAAATGAAAATTATGTGCTTTTAAAATTTGGGAATGTTAAGGACACATGTTAACACTAAGAAAGTAAAAAAACCCCACCATTTGCTCATACCAGAGAAGCAATATCACAGGCAAACCATTTGAGAAACACTGTCCTGCTTTCTGATAGAGCTGGACAACTGCGCAGGATCTAAAAATGCTCTTCAAACACAAGTGTAATCTACAAACACCAGTGAGTCTCCTCTGGGAGGCAGCTCAGGCATTCAGCTGGCATCTGCAAGCCACATTTAGCCTCTCTTCTCATCATGTGAGGGACCAAAGCAATCCCCTTACAACTCTGTGTACCTTTCATTCATTCCTCCTGCCTGTTGAAAGAGGTGACAGGGTTTCCTCTAACTAGTATTATACGTTCCAACACGATTCCCAAGGTGCCTGTAACCTTGGCATTAGATAACAAACTCTGCATTTACTTTAGCTGCAAAATCCAAGGTGTCCCAACTCCCTTCTTTGTTCCGTACCTCCTGAAAAAGGGATTTCTTAGCTGGATTCTCTCACTTCATCCTTCTATGAAATGTGGTGGTTATAACCAATGCCAAAGAAAAGCTTCTTCCAGTGTCTTAGTTGGCTGGAAACGTAAAGATATATTTTGTCTAACCTCTATGAGCCACTTCCTGATCTCATTTACACCAGCACGTATCCAAGTCTGTTAGAGAAATCACACTATGTAAAACCAGTCTCAGAGAGGTCACATTCTGGCTTTGAGTATTCAAATTACTTGTTTGAAAGTACAGCCTTATTAAAATAACTAATGATTGTCTCCCGCTTCAAACCCAAAGACATATCTTGGTTAGGAGGGAGTGAATGTGAATTTTAAATGGCAATCTAGATAGACAACACCTAAATTCCCATGAACCTTCTTATTTGTAAATCCAGTTGCCTTGTAATCAAGAGGCAGACCTTGAAAAATAAATAATCAACATTGAGGCTCAAGTCTGTTGGTGGCTTCTCTGTGGCAGCTGCAGTTACAGAATTTCCAAATATATTCTAGATTTTGAAGAGACATTAACAGTAGTTGTATGTTTATGGCCAAAAATTATCTGAATTTCAAAAAGCTGGCAGCTCAGGGGTTTTTTGTTGTTTTGAGGTTTGGGGTATTTTTCATTTTTAAAAAAATGGATCTGTAGAGCAAGCAGGGCAATGGCATGAGCATCCCAATGTTGTTCTTCTTCCTGTGAGATCTGAAGTTTGTACAACAGCACCCAGGGAGGGAAAGCATACACCACTGTCAGTCTCTAGTTCTGGACTGGGATGTAGATGTGGGAATAAAGAGAAGCCAGCATTATAACAGAGGCAGATAACAGAATCAATATAATGAAAATTATTTGTATTTGCACCTGGTAACTCCAGCCTATGAAACTCCTGGAAGCCACTGCAAGACAAAAACCATGCTTTGATTTCTATATGTTTGAGATAGATGTGTCTATACATAGATTTAAAATATCCCTTTGAGTATTTCTAGGGATTTGGTTAGTAAGAAACTGAATTCTTCTCCCCACCCACAGATGTCTGCCCCTCGGCCATACTACATGGTCTATTCCTGTTCTTACCAGAGTTTTAGGACTGAAAAGTCATAACGAGCCTTTCTGAAATCTTTGCTCTGGAATAGGGTCAAAGGAAATCACTGGTACTAAAAGATGAAGTAGGGTGTCTTACACCAGCCTATTTAACAACTGTTCAAGCTAGAAGATTAGCATCAGGCAAACATTAGTATCTGTGTGCATGAAAATCTCTCAGATACTGGAATTGGCTAGCTGAGCAGTGTTGGGCCACAACTGATTCCCACCTCAGTGCTTTCCAGTTCTGCAGACAGGGAATGCAGCCCTGGATCGGGGCTAATGCCTCTTTCACCAACGAGGGTGCATGCATATTTCCTGGCTCCAGGAATGGGTAATTTGCATCTGGTTATACAAGAATCACTAATGTGCTGAAAGAGGAGGAACAATTCAAACTTTATATAGAGATGGCCTAAAGCAATATTCACTAGGTCACAGCAAGAAGCTTGCAGTTAACTTTACAACAACATACTATAAAGCACCATGTAAGAACATCCCACTTAACAGCTCATCTTGGGACTTGACAACTGTTGCAAACAGTCCAACGACTGAACGACCACGGGTCCTCAGCTTTGTTTCCTTTTGCAGTCCTACCAAGCACCATCACTCAAAGAGCAAATAGCAAACAATACTGGATGGTGAAATGTATGAATACAGGTGAAATTTGAACACCTCCCACTCTTTATACGTGTACCTGAGCTTCTTGTCTGATTCCTTCATATTCCACCCTCATTTTCTTCTGAGCATCCTCATCAACGCTGGGGTCACCTATCCTGCTGAACAAGGAAGCAGCTTCCTCCAGCAGCCTTTCCAGCAGGACTGACTGATTTAAGACATCATTCAGCAGAACCTGAGCATGGCTCAGCTGCCACTGCTTCTCCTTTAAGCCAAGCTGCAACTCAATGTCAGGCTCCAAGGTCACCCTCATGTTGTGAATCCATGTGTAAAACTCATCCTGGGCTTTCAGGTACTCGCTCCAGTGCAGCCAGACCCACTCAATACGGCTGTTGGGGAGAGCAGGAGAGATGAGTTAGATGAAAGGAAGATGGGAGCAGTGGAGACTGACAAGCTCGAAAGGCCTTCAAAGCAATGGACAAGGTTCCCAGCAATTTTAAGCTGCTCTGACTTCACAGGGTCCAGATTCACTTCCCAGGTCTTCTCTGCTTTGGGGAGGAAATATTCTGTACAAGGTCCCCTGTGCCTGACCAAACTCATTATGCCAGACAATAAGGTGGCTGGGCCAGGCTGTGAAGGAAAAGCACTGAGGGCCAACTGACCCTCTCTCCTCACACAGTCCCCAAAATGCACATGGGACTGGGATTAACAGGGATTTCTATCTACAATCCAGGCAGCAGAGAGGCAGGAAGCACTTTGTGAAAGTACTGGATGAGACAACTTCCTCAACACACTAAAGAGTAAGTTTGTCTTACCTGTGACAATGAGTAATGTATATGGCTGTCTCTTCCCACAAGGCTTTAATGTCTTTCAGTTTACATAGTACCTCATGCTTCTTATCTTCACTGATGCTGCGAAGAGCAGCATCTGCCTTCACAAGAATCAAGTCCATTTTCAAGCTGCCTTCTGGTTCCAATGCACGTATTTTCTATGAGAAAAACAAATGATAACTGAAAGTATGAAAAGAAAGCAATCATAATTGATGAAATGTAAACTTTGTTTTTATCCAGGAATCATGAACTCATAGAATCATTTAAGTTGGAAAAGACCCTTGAGATCGTCAGGTCCAATCATTAATCTGACACAGGATGGAAATGTTTCTATAAACACTAGCAATTAACCCTTGCCACCTAACTTGCTGCTGCAAAGCTTCTCCTGAAAGGAAAATATCATATTTTCTTCAGATATGTTTATTCTTAAATATTCTAAAGAATTGAATTTAAGTGAAAATGATACAGCAGTTGAAAAACATTGAAGTTAGCTACAAAAACCAGATCATCTTCTATGAAATGTCTGTGGCTGTTTCCATTGCTGTTATAAATTATAGCACTATGTTACCACATGCCAGCTGTTCTCCCCCACCTGCCAAAGCACACAGAGCAGATCTCCACAGGGTACACTGCAACGTCTCAATTTTAAGCTCTACTGTAAGAAATCATGAAGCATATTAAAAAGGTTTCCTAGTGCAAATAAAAGTTGGCTTAGAAAACAAGCCAAGAGAAATTAACTAGTGGAATTTTCTGCCTGCTACCAAATTTTGCTTTGACCATAAATTGCTAAGATATGAACTGGTGAAAATGTCTATCTTGCACAAATAGGAATGCCAGGAACTGAAAGCTGAGTCATCTAACTTTAAGTAGACTCTCTTTCTCTATCCAGAGATGGAAAAATCAGCACATGTTCTGTACAATATAACAGATTGATTATGCCCCAGTTTGGATGTCAGCTTTCAACATCACTTTATCCAAACTTCTGATACCACCAGATTAGCTCTTCTTGCTGTTTGTCCATAAACTCCTGGCAAACTGCAGGCTCTCAAGTTTGAAGAAAAAAGGCTTCTATAATGAAAACACTGAGAGGTTCAAAATCAGCAATTACTTTTAGAAAAATTAGGCCTATGGAATTTGTTAAAAAAAAGAGACATTCAGTTATTGCAAAGGTGAGACCAAATAAAAGGCCTTTGAATTTCCAGTCTCATGTTCTGGGAAAAGACTGTTCTTTTGGCATGTACACAGCACACCTGCATGTGACGTACAAACAGGTGTTTGGACAAATTATCTATTATGAAAGTGTGATTAATAGAATCCAGGAAAGCAGGGCAAAGGGCAGGGCAATGAAAGAAAATACAAGCCATAGCTATCATCTGACAAGAAAAAATTAAGAGTAAAGCTGTATTCTAAGCCTGACATTTTTCAAGCAATTGAAAGCAAATAACAGGCAGAGAGAAAGCAGTGGCTTTACAGTAATTTTTCTTTTTAAATCTGTTTTTTACATTATTGTTATCATTGGCTGGCATTTTCATTAACAAATTAACAGAAAATAAACCACAGGAAGGAAGCATGAAAAAAACTGGCAAGCCAGTCACAAAAAAGGAACTGAAAATTGATCACTGGATTTGAAAACAGCCAATAGGTGAAGCAGCAAGCACATCACAAGGACATAAGAGCTGGAGAGGGAAGCCAGGCCCTGAAAGGAGGGGGGATGAAGGAGCAAGAGACGGTTAAAGTACACACAGGAAGAGAGAACAGACGCTTGTTAACATTTAGAATGATGAATTTCCAAAATCTGAATTGAAAAAAATTTCCTAACATGACTTTGTGCATGTTATAGACCTCCTCCAAAGCTCACAGAAGTCAAGAGGCTTCAGTTCTGGCCATATCAAATCACCACAAACCTCTAGACCTTACAACTTGTTATCTCTGCTATGAATGTACCCCCTGTGACAAACTACCACTCTTCTACTCAAGTTCCTGTGTTTCTTGCCTGTTTTTTGATACTGTACATAACATAGCTTCCCAGACAAAAGGAAAGGGTGAAAATAATTTAAAGGCAGAAAAATAAAACTATAGACCACGAGGAAATGCTTCAGATTTTCATGATTGACATGCAAGTCTAGTCACCATCAATCACTCCATGAACAGTCTCTATATTATGCCAGAGGAAAGATCCATCCTCCAATAAACCACAGTTAAGAAAAGGGTGAAGACATCACTGTGCCATCACATAAACTACCTTGTCCTCCATGCATGCCTGCAATTTTTTTTGAGTAGTTAATTTTCAGAAGAGGCAGGCCAAATATGAGTAGACAGAAAAAGAGAGACTTTTGAGTAAATAATAATGGGAAAGATTTTGCCATTTAAAGAACAGACTAGTTGGAATTAAAGGTAATAAAGTTATGAAAATAGTTTCAGTGTTAATCATAGAAATATCACCACTCCCTCTAATCAAGAATGGTAGAGATGGGACAAACAGGAGTGTTTTCTTCTCTGAGATTACAAGACCTAGATAACATCTAATGAAACTGAAGTTAATGAGTGTGAAATCACTGTAAGAGAGCAGGCACAATCTGAAACAGGATCTCTGTGAGAAGAGTTATACGAGAGATTAAGTAAAACCAGGAAAAGATGAAAACATGCAACTTTTCATTAGACAGATTATATTCATTAGACAGATTATAAACCCTCCTATTATCAGGGTTTATGGAACATAACAAAAGGATTACTCTAAAACAGCCATTACCAAGACACAGCAATATTTCTCTATCAGTGCCAGAGTTCTACAGGAGATAGAACACCAACATGATCACATTCTCTTATATTATATCCTGGTCTTCTGCAAATTACTATGGTAATTGCAAGCACGAATAAAATTGTTTCAGGTTTGAGCATGCTTATAGGACAGTGTAAACATTTTAACCTGCCAAACCTGCTGCTAGACTTGGAAGCCTGTGATATCAAATTGCCATTCTCTTTTTCTACATCTGTAAACATTTAGCACATGGAAAAATTAGAAAGAATACTGATGTGAAGCCATCCACACAGGACCAATGCTTCAATAAGCAGGGGCAGCTGACAATTTCCTAATGGAAAACTCCAAAGCTCACAGCAGTAACTGCTGTAACAATGGCAGCAGTGTCACTCTCCTCTGAATGGCTACATCACTCTTCCCTTACCTCAGTCTCCCTCAGTCTGGCTTCTAAGGCAGATCGAGGTCCTTTGGTGTTGTCATTGATCCTCAACCTCTCTTGGATGGCTTTCATCCAAGCTTCTGCATTCTCCACGCTACTGTCAAATTCATCCTGTAGCTGCTGAGTCATCGCATTTGAAGAAGCTGAAAGGATAAGAACAAGGAGGTAAGCAGGTTTTGGTTAAGACCTAAACAGGAATGCAACGCAATCTAGAGGAGCAAGGGGGAAAAGCTAATGATGGTGTGGCTTTCCTTTTTAACAGTAATACCAAAAAAACGCAGCAGTATCGCAGTTCAGTAGAGCACAGGGAGCACATTCACACTGCAGCTTTTCCAAATGAAAATATACCAGGAAACAAAAAGAAGGTGGGGAACTGTGGGAGGCTCCATTACAGTAAACAGATTTAATTCAAAGCTTTCAAATGAGATTAATTTGGTGTTTGTGGTGTATTCCAGACTGGCTGCACCAACCACAAACACTCTGTTTCTTCACAGAGACTACTCAGTATAAAACTCTCCTCTGCCCTTTTGGGCTCATGTACTGAGTCCTTGACACCAGACTAACAAAGCACTTCAGCACATGCTTAACTTAGATGTGTATAAACCCTTTAAAGCTGTTGAGGTCAGGACAGATGCTTAGGCCCTTCGTTAACTTCTGCTGAGACCATGCAGAGGTTACCTGAATGCACATGCAGTGAGTCTGTGATACACAGACAGGAATTGCCCAGGAACTGCAAGACAAACCACACAGCCATCACAGGGGAATATCAACACTGGTAGCACTGGTGGATGTCTTCTCTTACCATCTCTTTTACTCCAAGCTTTTATTTTTCCTTTCCATCCCTCTTGTCCCTTCCCAATCAGCAGGAAGGTATGATGGTTGGTTGCTCTGTTGATGTCTCTGTTTAGAGCGCAAGCCCAGACAGCCTCCTTTGTGCCTGTATAATAGAGGAGAGCAATCCTAGGCTCACCCTTAGGCACTGCCAGGCTAAACTTGATTAATAAGGATGAACCATAATAAAGCACCCTGTAGGTCAGCTCCGCTGAAGTGAACAGAAAGATAGCCACTGACATTCAGTGGGTTTGGATCACATCCTACAACTACTGCCAGCCAAGCAGCCAGTGTCTCGTGTAAAATAAAATATTCTTTCTCTTTGTTATTCATCACAAAGCTTTTTGCAGCACAAAGTTTGAGGCTTAATTACTGAACCCAAGTTCATTGCACA
Organism: Calyptomena viridis; assembly: GCA_013390005.1. NCBI lineage: Eukaryota > Metazoa > Chordata > Aves > Passeriformes > Eurylaimidae > Calyptomena > Calyptomena viridis. Next base: position 154,487 of record WEIV01002825.1, read on the forward strand.
GAATTCAGTTCCACAGCAGCCCCTCAGTTTCCATGAAACAATTCATGTGGAAGAAAGAGCTCAGTGCAAGACTCAGAGCACAGCTCTTAGTGAAACTGGACCAGTGATGTTTTGTAACCACCATAGCTCTCAGCAGCTTAGACTTTATAGGGGAGAGGCATCCTGCTCACAAGCAGAAAGCTTCCTGCCATGCGGCTGATGTTCCTTGTCACGGGGTAAAATAATTCATGCAATATCAGATGTTCTCCTCTGCAGCTCCCAGTGAAATTTATTTCACATCAGAACAGGAGAAACAATATGCCAGAAGTCACAGCAGTCTGAATTGCTGCTTCCCAGCCTCCAGCAGACTTTATACTCAACAGGTCCCAGAAGAGAATGAAAGAACTGCACCTACAGAGCAGCTACTGCACTACCCACAGGGACAACTGTGGTGGGGTCAGACCTCCATGTGCAGAACAGCAGAGCTGCATTCACATGGCAGAGGGAATTCCCCCCTAACTGAGACATGTCAGACAGGGCAGAAGCTAAGGATGCAACTCTCAGAACATGAGGACAGTTTTAAAAAGTGTGACCTCAACTTGAAAAGATTTAAAAAAATAGAACAGGATGTACTGGCTTCAGTGAGGGTGGTGTGGCACAAGGCAGTTACTCCCTCTCTCAAATAAAAAGCATGACAAGATACATAATTAAAGCTAAAATCATTGACTTACATCACAAGAGTCCTAAGGATGAAGCCAGCTAATGGAGTAATGCTATTCTCAGTGGATTGCTAGATAGCTGTGTCCTTCTCTGACTATGACTGGTCCAAAAGTGATGTTTCCTAATTACCATAATCCAACTCTCAGAAAAGAGCACACATCTTGTGGTAGCTGATGGATCAACTCATTTTCACATTAACATTTTTCATTTTATCTGGCAATTGTAGAGGGACTGACCCCTAAAACTTTCCTTGTTACATACACACATTTCTAGGCAAACAGTTTCTGAATGCACAAGTATAAGCTGTGGTGGTTCCAGTTATGCTATTGTGAAACAAAAACTCACAGTACACTTAGTGGATACCGATGAGGAGTGGCATTCATTTCCTAAGAGAGGTTTCTACTCCTGGCAACATTCATATCATATTTAAAATTTGCTTTAGGACTGCAGTCATGGAGTAGCCAATACAAAACATTATGTTATCCTAGTCCTATTTCTTACAAAAATAGGGGGTAATGAAACACTGTTAAGAAGCAGTGGAAAACCTACTTTCCACATCTAACAGGAAGAAAACCCTACTCACACTCTGCCCTCATGCTGCTCTCCTCTGAGCACAAGGAATTTCAGTCCAAATCCCACATTTACACAGAGCTCCATCCCACACACATTCATTCCATGTAAGCAGTCAACACAGGAAACACAAAAAATGTTTTTTCCATATTAAGATCACTGGCTTACAAAGGAAGAGAAACACTTTTCTACTCCAACTGCCTGTGTAACATCATTAACTGCTTTTTACCAAGTAATTCCTACATCTAGTACCAAAAAGATGATTAAATTTAGCACAGACTACAACTCAATACCCAGCCAGATTTCATGGTAGTTATGACCTGCAACATCTCGCATGAATTTGAGACTACTGTCCTCCTTCCACACAGGGCAGCCAGATGCTGGCTGAAGCAATCAGTCTTTGGTTCTGGAACCCTTCCCAGGCACTAACAGCATGCTTGATACCCACAAGGTGAAATTACACTTTTTGACTTACTGTCTGCTTGGGAAGAAGAACAGCTGTTGGCTATCTGAAACATGGCAATATCTGTAGTTCCTTTGCAAATGCTTCTAAAGCTGGAGTAAATGATTAGTTGATAAAAGTTAATGAATCAATAGTATTCGCTCCATTTCTCTTGCTTTATTGGGACTAAATGATTGAGCAGTACTTCTGGACAGGAAATTGAGCAATACTTCTGAACTCTGATCAGCACAAAAAGGACAAAAGACATAGCAGCTCCTAGAACAGATCTGAGCTCTTCAGCTGTGCAAAGTCAGCATTCACACACCAACCTGCAACAGCAGCAGACCATTAGGGGCCTTGTCCCAGGCTGTCTCTGGGACCCAATGTGCCAGGTACAGCCTACCCTTAATCACTGGTGTGATCCTCTGCATAATTTGTACAAAATTGTTTTTAACACAGTTATTTTCAAATACATGTAGCTGTTCAAAACAGCTTTTCATTTTAATGCCAGTTGAATCAGTGTATTTATTCATACTGTGGAAGGTATATTTACACTGCAGAAAGCACTTAGCATCTCTATACATATGTTATTAAATGAGGGTAATGACTATGAATAAGAAATTCTGGCATAGACAACAGGATGCTGAGCAAAACCAAGTCTTATTTGTCCAAATGCAGTAACACAGTTACTTGGCAGAGGTAATAAAGAAGCATACTTCAGGGTGCTGAACAAAACTAACCCAGGACAGTTCCTGCAGCATGTCCAGAGGTTATAAAAACCATGCTTGAGGAACAGGAGAGTGTAAGACATGGAATAACTCCAGAAATCTTTAGCTGAACCTCTCCCACAACACTAGTCTTCCTATCTTCTCTGAATCACTCTCTGTGGCCCTCAAAACACCACCTGGCAGTGTCTGGGTAGGCTCATGTGTTTCAGTGCCACAGAAGGACGATGCCTCAGCTGTTTCTCAGTTGCTCTGCCAGACCTGCAGCACAACCAGGGCTTGTACCAGTTTGTGTCTTGGTTACAAGCATGGCATACCTGCACCTTTGGAAGAGGGAAAGATGAACACCTGGGACAACACACATTGTCTCAAGTCAGCATAACTCCTCTCCTCCTCTCGCATCCAGGCATGAAACTATTTAGCAAGGAGAGCAGTTTAGAGAACTCCAGCTTTCCACCTTTTCCCAAAATCCTGGAAGAGAAAGGGCAGCTGGCAGAGCACTGGAGGGGCACATGCACGGTGTACCCTCAGCTTCCCCACAGGCTGAATACCCCAACATGAATGAATGAGATCCAAAGCAACAGCAACCTGAGTTTTGCTTTTAAAACATGTCCCATTTGCATTGGGCTGGGCTGAACATAGGCAGAGACAGCTTTGTTTCAGCTGTACTCTTGGAGCCATCTTGCCGAAAGAGCAGATAAATTAATTAGCTGACCACCCTGCATTATAGCTCCTGGAGCCACGACATGGCAGCAGCAGCACTCAGAGACATGGAGATCCCTGGTCTCCATGGCAGACCCCAACACACAGACAGGCAGAAGTCACCCTTTAAGTGACCCCCACAGCATTTTCAGGGTCAGATTTCTGTGAGTTCTTCCCTAAGTGCAGCCACTGCAGCAGTCCTGCTAGTGCATCTAATAACTCTCCTAGAGTATTGCAAGATTTACTTATTTAGTATTCGCAATACACAATTGAGAGCTTTTAAAGTTCTTTTTCAAGTATAGTGTCTTTTTCTTAGGATTATCCTATTATTATCCTATTATTTTGCAATATTTTCTAACACATTCTATTTTTCTCTCTACCACGTCACGCTGTTTTGGTTTTGGTGATTTTTTTTTTTTTGTTTTTGCTTTGTTTTACATTTAAATATGTTAAAACATTTCTTACACTCCCATTTTACACAATCTTTTAAACCATTCATTTATAGAACACAGGCTTTTAAATGGTTTCAATATGTCTTGGATTCCTGTGCTTGATTAGTTTCCAGAAACTAGTTCCTAAAAAAATAAAAGCACAAAAATGCTCCAGGAAAATTCAAACCACTCACTATTAGGGACACTATTTTCAATTATTGAAATAGTTCAAACTTTTCATAACCCTTTTCATTTGGTTCTGGGATTGAATGGGAAAAAAAAAAGATTTAAAAAACCCCACTGAACTGTATCAAATTTTAGATAAATGTATGAGTGTGGAAGCAATTTTGGTTCTGGGAATTGTATCTGGGATAATCTAGTAACTTTTCAGCTTCTCTGAATTCTATAAAGAGAGCTCTGAGAAGGCACAGAGCTGAGAGTTCTGACCTGTCACCTTCAGACTGGAGCAGAGGATGACTCATCACAGACCACAGAGGCACAGAGTGCTGTCCCTTGTCTTTCCAAAGCTGAATATTCTTAGTCTACTTCAAGAGGAGTTACTTTGAATTTTGAATCTAGGCAATGCTTGACCAGCCTTACTGAAAGTCTCCAGGGTAGCTCCACCCATACAGTGCTGAGTTAAACTGCCTGAGTGGGTGCAGAAGCCCTCAAGGTTTCAAATAAAAGATGCAGTTAGTTCCAGCATAATCTTTCAGAGGTTCAAAACATTAATCCTATTGCCTTGGCCACCTTCCAACACAGCCCTCTCCTGTGTTATTGGGAGTGAATGTTTATGACAGTCAGCAACTGTTTGTCCTAATTATAATTATGGGATATGAATAGGGTTTTTTGGAATAAACACATCTATATCCTAGTTACAAGCATCTCCTTCAACCAAGCAATGCTAACACCCTGAGTACATACAGCACTCATGCACACCATAACCACTTCCCTTCCCCCACAAAACAATCCATAGGAAGCCTATGGCTAAAGCAAGACATTCTGCCACAACACGGTCACACCTGAGAGTATTCTGCTTCTCATCAAAAACTGAAAAGCAGAGACATGTTCTATGCAGGCTAACTCTCAAAAAACACCTGATTTTTTTCCAGCCATTTGTTTAAAGATTGATTTCAGACTTTGGTGAGAGCCAGTACAAACGGGATATCCTTTTGCTTTCTAAGACTGCTGTGAAAACTGTGTAAGTTGTCAGGTCTAAAAAGCCATCTCTTTAAAAAAGGGAGTGAAATCTTAAAATAGTTTTGTATCTGAATGGAATCCTTATGTACAAGGCAGAGTTGGGTCCTGGGGGTATCTTCCCTTTTAGGGTGTGATAATCAGCAGATCTGACCACACCATTGCTACTTTTTATTCAATCTTCAAGTCACTTATAAGTAAAAAAGGGTAGGTGAGGACTCTTAATTAGAAATCTGTCCCCACTCCATACACTCTACACACACTTCTGCATTTCAAGATCACTCTAGGAGGAAGGTTGGTCTACCACAATTCCATTAGATAAGTAAAATGCAGGTTTTAGCACTGGTCTAGAATTCCTTTTTATCACCATGGAAACAGAATATCTGTATTAGGTAGCTGTCTGGTTTAGATTTTGATTTTCTATCCACATATTTTTGAGCCACTAAATAATCTTTAGAGTATTTATTCACTCAGCCCCCCTGGGCAGTAAGACTATCCTATCCTCTTTATAGATAACAACTTGGGTTCAAAGGGACTTTGTTTCTTGCGTCTAAGCAATAAGGAAATACTTGAAAGGACAAGAACAAAGTCAAAAATTCAGTTAATAAACACTGCAGAGAGAGTCAACCCATTCTAATCTGTACTCCTTGAAGAGTCTCTGCTGAGATGCAGATATCTGTTTAGTGACTTTAAGAGACTTCATTTTCCTAGTTGCCATTCACAGACTATTTAGTCTGGGAAATCACAGGTTAAACACCTCTGCTCTACAACTCCAGCAGAGATTCTTCAGATTCAGGGAATCCAACTGGAAAATTACCCTCAAAGATATCTATGAGTTTACCAGCAATCTGCATCTTGAGCAGCTGGGGACATGTTCACAAGAAGGCTAGGTTTCAGCTTTGCTCAGCTCCCTAAGGGTTCTACAATCAGTCAGCCAATAGAAAAAAACCCACAAGCCAACAGCATTAGTTTCATGGTCTCTGGAGACTAGAATTTATGTATTTAATTATCTCCCACTTGTCCTCCATGGACTGTATGATCCCTCAGTACTGGGTGCCAGTCACTGATATACTGACTAATAAACCTCTGTGGTATCTGCTTCTTGGCTAGAGATCAGTGAACAATTCAGAGTGAATAATATATCTGATAAATCATTCCTCTTTTGCTGGTCATATTATTGTGTACAGACAATCTCATTTTCTCAAAGGTGTGGTTATTTGTAACTATTTGCCAAATATATTCTGCAAATTAGTTTTGCTCTGCAGATAATTCCCAGGTAATTCTTCCTGGCAATTCTTAATACCCTAGCTGCGCTGCTTAGCTTTGGTTTGGCATCATAACCCTAGTGAGAAATTGCCTCTGTTCCCTGGCTAGCTAGCAGCAGCTCTTCTTGTTTTTGTGTAGTTTGTCACCTGGTAGCTCCCAAGGGCCATTGTCATATTGAGGACTCCAGTGTATTAAGCCACGTACAAAGAGTGTGCCTTCACAGCACCCCTCAGTGAGCAGAAGTGCCCTACAGTTAAAAGGTTAATACCTCTGTCCCAAAGAGATTACAGAGGACAAGTTGGAAGGGGTTCAGCTAAGAAAGCAAGGCATCAGTGTGTACTTAGAGACACAGAGTGGTGGGTGGAAGACAGGGCTGTTAGAGCCTGCAGCTGCATTTCCAGTGCTCTGTGCAAACTGCAGTGGTTCCATCACCCATGTCCTGCAGCCCCACCCCTTGAAACCAGAGATGCTCAGAAAGAGATCCCCAAGGCCAGCTACAGAATGTAGCCTCAAGCACAGGTCCTGCACACATGCTGGATCTTACACCAGGGGAGGGAATTCACTGCACTGAACCTCACGCTGTTGGTGGGACATCTTGAGCTAGGAGCCCTCCAGTTCCCTAGGGAATCAGTGCAGGAGAGGGGCACTTTCAAGCAAGGATCCATATGAGAGGTGGAATCTGCAGGAATTCCATGTCCTGAAGAGGCCTACAGTTGTAATGTGGGTGGGTGGTCACGGGTACAGGATGTCAATCTATCTCCAAGTCAGCATTCTTTCCTCTTCCACATCACTATTTCCACAACTGGATCTTGGGGGTTTTTACATAAGCAATTTTTCCCCTGACAAAACCAGTGTTAAAATCTTATTTGACCATCAGTCAAATGCCTCTGCATCTGGGTGAACAATTCTGTGCAGCACTAAGCACACCCCTTTTAAACTAATAATGTTTTGAGTCAAGAATTTACCAGAAATATTTCTCAGAAACAAAATCACTTGCAAGTAGTTTATAATTATGCTTTAAGGGTATAAAGTCTTTTGTCTTAGTAGTTAGAGCTGAAGGACTAACTCTCCAAAACATAAGATTTCTCAGATATATCTTTCAAAACATCATCGCTTGGATGATGCTAATGATATATTTATGTGGTGAAAGTGAGACTTATGAAATTGAAAAAAAAGTAGTTAGCAAGTAGAACAATACTAATTTTAGATACTAAAGCTGTTGATTAAAATAGGAGTTATTTTCATAGAATAAAAGCATATGGTTATGGAAAAATTAACAGATTTTAATTTGCATGGAATAGAAAGATCTGTTTATATAAAGAAAGAGAAAAATGACCACTGCAAGAGATAACACTTTAAATGCTGTTAAAAACATACAGCAGGGCAAGTAAAGCTATACCTAAACAGCTAGCACTCTGGACATAATTAAAAGTAATATTTGCATTAATGTGATAATGCCAGGCTTTATATTGCAAAAGAGTACTGGTTTGTGTTCAGACAAACCCACAGGCAAACAAGGCCTGTCTGTGCCCCAAACAAAACACAGTATTGGAACAGCCAGCAACCTCATCCCCAAGCTCAGAAACAAAGTAGACCACTGCAAAATGGTGGTTATAAATTAATTCTGAGCAGTTGAGGGCATTTCTGGAATTGAATAAAACAGGCTGCTTTCTTGTGACTCATTTTTGCCTGAACTATTGCAGTTTCCATGTCTTTGTCACCCTCCCACAGTGCATGCTTGCCAGGCACTGTGGGTTAAAGGGCGAGCTCACATCTGTGGTTTCAGTTGCACAGAGCTCTTCTAGCAGCCAGGAGCACGAGCACATTTTTGGTTCTGCGAACAGACCAGCACTGCCACAACTCCGGCACTCTGGTCACCCAGGACTTCACAACAGGGATGAAGAACCGAGGTGAAGCAGCACTGCCTTTTTACCCTGACTGTGGAATGAAGTCCTGTAGTTTATAAACTTAAAGGGGATTTGAACCTCCTCCTACTGAGCTTCTTCTAAACTAAAGAGTAAAACAGCAGCTGGACCCAGCAGTCAGCTGTGCTTGTCAGCAGTCCTCTTCTGGTGAGGAGGACCAGAGAGTTGTTCAAAACTGTGATCACAGATAATTACCATGCTGAACAGCACAGTAAAGCCAACGTGTTTTCTTCTCACTCTTACATGATCCACTAGCAACTGCCTTTTAGATATGGAGTACTTCAAGAAACCAAAGCCTTTTTTTTTCTTGCAAACATCTGAAAAGATCAGGCAGCTCCACTCTATTCAGACCCCAGTGGGGCGTCAGAGCTTACTGCTTATCAGGAAGTTTGAAAATTCCACCCTAAATATTATGGGACATATCCCTGGAGCTGCCAGAGAGCTAACACAGAGATACATTTAAAGCAACAGGCATTTGTATCAGCTGGGGATTTGTACACACACAGTAACACACTTGACAAACATGTCCTGACAGATGTGTAACCTATTCTCAAACACTTGAAAGAAGGAAACAGTATAAAAATACAGATGTGTTTAACCCAAATAATACAATATACCAAATAAAATTAATACATAATTCTTCTACAAGAAGTAATATACATCATGGCACAAACTTTCCTTTGGTCTAAAAGAGACAACAATATTTCCTCAGGAGTCTCCAAAGCCATCATTTAAAGATAAAAGAAACACTTGTTATATTTTAAAGGCATTTCACATCACTGGAATTTCCCCCTGCTATTTCCCCTTGCTAAAAGTTGATTCAGAAAACAAGACAAGCTGGTTATAATCTTCCTGGAGGAAAATGCATCCAACTCTGATGAGGACCGTTGCTGAACTGCCACACAGCAGAGCCTCTGATTAACTTGTTTGGGCTAAATGAGCACAACACAAGCAACAGTCCTTCTACAAACTATATTATTTACTTAAAAAAATAATATTGAATTTCTTTAATTCCCTTTTTTACCTAATGCATATCCCCAGGTCACGTTTCAACAGTCATACATGGGACGTTAAACACACATTATCTCAGAAACAGGGAAAGGATCTCGGCAGCCCCAATTCAGCAAATATTTTGGGGCTGTAAAAGATGATACCATGTCTTGAGTGCCAGCAACACTCCCAGCTCCCAACAGACACTCTCTCTCTATTAACTTCACCGACTGCCCCTTAGCTCCAACCCTTGTGGGGAGCACCATGGTAGGGATATTTTTGCTTCTTTTTTTCCACCTTTCATTAATTAGTTCCCCATTCTGGCCTGCTGCTCACAAAGGACTTTATAAGGCCTTGTTTCATTGCACAGGGCCCTCACCCTTGGACCCTCCCACCCTCTCCACCATCACCCTGTGGTGCTGGCACCAGGCAGGAGGCAAGGCATGGGCTTGCTTTGGAGACAAGCGCGCGAATGGGAAGGTCTTGGCGCCCTTCACCAGCCGGGCGCTGCCCAAGCACTCGGTCATGGCTCTTCTGGAACAGGCCACTAACTTCTGTTTCCCTTTTCACTGGAATTCAAATCCTTGAAATTTCAAAGAACTCAATAACTTTAACACTTCTATGTCTCTGGCAAAATTAATGGAAAGAAGAAAATAAGTTCAAAAGCTATTAGGAGGCAAAAGACACAGATACACTGACTGGTCACAACTACATCACCTCATTATGAAATAAAAGTAACCTCTCGAAAACCTTACCAAAATCCTGGGAAATCTGGAATAAAGGGCAGGTAAAAGTCTGTAGTGATTCCATCAAAGTTCCCTGATGGGTTCCCTGCACAGCAAGCACAATCCAGCCTGGCCTCCACTGGGATTACGACAGTAATTTGGCACAGTTGGCAGCACGAGCAAGTCTGGCACAAAGAGAAACCAGTGGCTTCCTCCTTACTCACACTGGAGGCAGCACGGGACTTCCTCTCTGCCTCCTCCTGCATTGTGGGAGTGAAAGAGGGGATCAGAATCTAAAGATATATCAGCCAATGAAAAAAAAAAATAAAAAGAAAGAAAAGAAACCCAAAGCACGGCATGCTGTCACTGTTTAAAGGGTAGGTGAGATTTAAATAGCCATAATCCCCAGAAACTATCTAGCTCAGGTCATCAACTAACAAGCTGGTTAATTCCTGTAAGGATTAATGCTTGAAATTATTATGCCTGACAGATGTTTGCCGAACAGGAATTAGTCCAGAAAGCATGAAGACCAATAAGAAATAAAAGTGCAGACAGGTACAGATCAGAGCTGAGATATTTAGAAATCATTAGCTCAGCCTCTATCATAATTACAATTTTCTTTTACCTTCCACTTCCTTTTTCACTCTCAGCTCTCTAGCAGGAGATTTCATTCCCAGACTGACAGAGTAACCTAGATTGTGCTCTCAGTTACAATCATGCAAGGCAAAAAAGAGGTTAGCTGATATTTTCAGGAAATACCTCTGCTGCACAATTTGGCTGAATGGAATTCACTTTGTAGGCGTTAGCTGTTTCTCACACCAGAGCACATGATGAATTCTCCATTCCTAATTCCCCAAAACTATTGGAAAATATCAAGCAGCATTCTCTCTTGATTAATTATGATTCTGCTGGGTATATCTCCTGTTAGACATTCAGCAAAAGCTGTTGGTTTGGTCTACCCACCCCCCTACCATTTGCATCATCCTGATGGTGTAGATCCAGTTAATACACTCCAGGACCAAACCAGACTCAAGATGGCATAAATCCAAAGCAAGTCCACAAGGCCAACAATCTTCCTAGTTCTTCAGTTGCTGTGTATCAAATGCTACACTGAGCAGCATTTCTAGTATTACAATAAAAGTAAGGAGGAGAGGTGGAAAAATCAGTGAAAGCAAAACATGGGGGAAAAAGTTGGTTCAAATTCTGCTTCCAAATTAGAAGCTACAGATACAAATGAGGATAAAACTATGAGCCTCTCTATCCATTTCAGAATCAGGCAGCACAAGTTAACAGCATGGAGAAAAACTGGAAAGAGGAACAGAGAAGAATGAAAATCTAGGTGGAAGAACAGCAACAGAATAGAAACCGTTGATCAAGCTAACTCTGTGAAGTTGCTAATACAGAGGATTAACTGAAGACCAGTAGCATCAGTGAGACTGTGACCCCCATGTGCAAAGGTGACCTCAGCACAGCCAACCAAACACAGAATTTTGCTAATGGTTAAAACAACAAAAAACAAAGGACAGAAGAGGAGAAACATCTTAAGAGTTAGCAACACTGACAGTATCTCTAGAGAAAGAACTGATACACCAGCTGTTTTCCAGCTGTCTTCTTAGCCTTTTGCTAACATGAATGATCCTGAGAAATGATAAGAACATCTCAAAACACATCAGCGTGCAGACTAAAATATACGATGCCTGAGGGAAAGTAAACTGGAGATAGATCCACTTATCTGAAAATCAAATCAGTGTTGTTTTAGAATTGTGTTGTTTGAACGGGTCAGTTTAAAAATCCTATGAACGAACCCCTTCACTGCTTTTCCCTTGTTTTCTCTGTGCTGTGGTACATCCATAGTCACTGCAAATTTGCTATAATCCTGTTAAGAAAACAAAATGACTGAAACTAGTAGTACTGAGGAAGCAGAGCATATGTGGTTAACATCAGCAGCTTCTCAAACACTGTAAGAAGCCGTGTCTTTAGATGACTAACCTAGAAAGCAAAGGAGCTCCCTTGAGTACAGACAGCCACAACCTGGAGGCAGCAATGAATGATACAAACTAACAGTGAAAGTTGCAGCATTCCCCACAAAACTTTCCATAAATTAATATCACAACATATTTAAAGTATATAAATATCATACTACCACTTGAGCATAATTGCCTTTAGAGCAAATTTGATTTTATATTTTTCCCTATTTTTAAAGGAAAACAGATTCAGCCAAATATTTCAAATGATCCCACGGTCCTGACCTGCCATTATCTTTTTTCCCACACAAAGAACACTATTTTCAGTTTCAGTGAGGGATGGAACAGTGTTTTTCCCACTCTCCTGGCCAACTATCATTTCTGTTGGGACAGTTGAAAGCATCTTGAAGGGCTCCTTCTTGAGTCTGACATCTCTATATTCAAATATGTATTGAGTTACATCTGTAACTGTGGAAACATCTGTTGGATGATCTTGGATTATCTGGCAGCCCATAGGCACTGCAAAGGAAACATTTCTGCAAACCCAGTGCATGGAGTTAAAGGACTACACTGTCCCACTGACTGAACACCTGTAAGTGATACTGTGTTGTAACGACAGACTGGCCTCATTGCCCATGATCACCTGCATCTTCGAGCAGCCAGTGATGTACTAGTCCACTAACTGTTTAGGAGCCAGATGTTGTCACTTCAGTAGGGTTACAGGGGTTATAAAGTGTTGTCTGAGCTCTGACGAAGAGCTATGAAACCCCTCAGATAGGAAACAGAGCACCAGTATAAAAAAGTTTCTTCAAAGACAACCATTACAACTGTGTTACATATTCTTACTGCTCTGCAGAGGCTCAACTCCTAGCTGTGAACCAGCACTACACCATGCTGCAGGTAGCACACGTAGAGCAGTGGTGGCATCCCCAGTTCACAGAGGGTACTGCTGAAGCAGAAGAGAACAGACAGAATATGGATACAGACACAGGAGCAATGAGGCAGTATTAGCATGAAAAGCCACAGGCAGAGCAGTAGCTGCCTAACCAAGGTCAAATTTCCATAGACATTCCAGCAAAAAGTTTCCAAGGAGGAATCTGAGCAATGGTCATGACATGGGTTTGGGAAGGATTATGTTCTCACAAAGAACAAGATTGGGAGGAAAACCATGAAAGTGTTCAGGTGAAAGTCTGCCAAACATTAGTGTAGTTGATATCATTGACTGGTCAGAGGTGGAAGCTGCTCTCTCAGTAATAAAGGAAATGCAGCTTGGGGATGTATTGGAATCAAAATTTCCATCTTCTAGAAGAGATCATATTTCTAACTATATTTTAGTTCTGAGTTAGACTAACACTGGTATAAATTGCCCTTGCAATTGCTACTCTCCAAAGAACAGGTTTGGAATTGCTGTGAAAGGACTTTTTGGAAAAGGAACACCCACTTCAAGCATGCAGGCTGTTGTAAGTACTGGGCTTGGAGGTACTGGCATGGATGGCACAGACAGGTGTCAAGCTCTTGATCTCTCTTTCTGGTTTCATTATGCAGAACCTAATCATTATGTACAGCCTAATGATTTAGGTTTCCCACCTGCAAGCTGAGCATCTGAAAGACCAGGTGTAGGTCATCATTATGCTCTGTCCCATTCAACAAGGGAAAAAAAATAATTTTGACTTAACAGTTAGCATTAAACCAAAACAAAACAGTCACCCAAAACCCTCGACCCACACATAAAACCAAACTCTGAAAAATGTCACGTCTCATCTGAACAAGACTAAATGAACCAAGAAGTGGGTTAGCTGCTGATAATAGTTGCTTAACTGAGAAAAAAATCTATTTGCAAATCCCCAAACTAAGGTGTAACCTGCTAGTAGCAATAACCTAACAGTGCTTCACAAATACCAGACTGATAGCTGACATGGGAAGGGCACACTATACAAAACAATTACCTGCAGAGCATTGAAGCACATCCAGGTAAATTCCTCAGCACTGACTAACTACAACTATTCAACAATAAAAGGATTAAAAAAAAAAGGCTGTGACACTTTAAGTATTGGGATTGAATGTGTTCATGTAACTACTTAAAAAAATGTTTTCTATAAACAACTTCAGCTCTTTCATCAGACAACAAATCCTACTTTGCTCTGCAGACCAGAATGACCACACCAACCCTCTTCCATCACGGGGTATTCACAGAAACACAGAATGGTGGAGGTTGGAAGGTATCACTGGAGGTCATCTAGTCCAACCTTCCTGCTTAGTCAGGTTCCCCTAGTAAAGTACATTACTCAGGATTGTGTACAAATGGTTTTTGAGTATCTCCAGAGAAGGAGACTCCACAGCCTTTCTGGGCAACCTGTATTGTCACATTATGCAATAGCTGGACAAACAAACATCTGAGGGGAGAAATAAAGTAATGCTGAAGGCAAGAATACCTCTAGGATTGCTGATAGTTCTGTTCCAGACAGGAATTTATCCTGTAGAAAAAACAAAACAAAAAACCAAACAAACCAACCACCCCCCCCCCCAACAAAAACAAAAACAAAAAACACCAAAAAAAACCACAAAACCAGAACAAACACAAAAACAAACAAAAAAACCACCAAACCCACTAACCAAACAAAAACAAACAAAAGACAACCCCCAGCAAAACCAAACAAGCCTGAAATCTTTTCCCTTTTTTAGGCTGAAGACATTTTCTGTAGATTGGCATTTCACACCAGCAGCGTGCATCCACTGACAGAACTAATAGTCAGCAGGTCTATAATCTGAGAATACAAGGGAAAATCCCAGGCTCCAATGAAACCAAGGGCAATACTGTCACAGAGCCAAGATTTCTACCCCGACTCATGTGGACTTAAAAGACAAGGCAACAAGTAAATTTTTCCTTGGGTGCTCTCTTAATCTGGAGATCTAAATTAACCCGAGCGTCTCTGGTGTTTACCGAACTAGCATTATTAGCTACTTAGTTCACACAAAACCTATGCTTAACCTGCTGCAGCTATAGACCAATTCTGCTGACTTACATAACATCACATACCTTTGTCCACCACTGTCATCTGCCATTCATGTAACCACTACCACATTCCCACAGAGACTCAAGAGTGCTCATGCAAAGACACCTTTGCATTAAGAAAAGTCAGTCATCTAAGTTAAAGAAATGCACAGCCTGGGGAAGAAATGACAGCTTCAAAGATCTCTTTTATTTACTCACAGAAACTTTAAGGCAGAGGCATATTTCCTCACATGCCCTTTCCTTTCCACCTAACTGACTTGAAAACACAGTGGGTACATCAGTGCATGTACACTTTCCATCTTCAGCTTTCCTGAGCATCTTCAGGCTGCACGGACAACAAAGTACAGAGCCTGGATAAAGACCAGCTGTTACATCTCCTAAACTACTCCTCAGTCAGGCAACACGTGTTTCTGATATAATTGCCTCATTATAATGTCAGGAAAACAAAACACAAGGTTGTAATGCTTTAAATCATGTATCACTTCTATGCGAGGTGGAGAGAAAACACAGCCAAAAGTAACTCCTACGCTTTTTTCACAGCTTGATTTATTATTGCTGTTGTGTCAGTCCAGCTGAGGGAGTAGGTGAGTAGGTTGTTGTGTGAGGGTGAAAGCTCTACTCTTGGTTTTTAAATAAACCTAAGTATCAAGATCAACTATGAGTGGTTTACTCTGTTGCACCTGTGACACCTTCCAACCTAGTACCTACAACACAGTGGCCACATGAATGCACTCTAGGAGATGAGATGTTAGTGTCCTGTTTCACAGATGGTGTTTCACTGATGCTCTCAGCAGCATCTATCTTTCAAATGTATCCTCTGACAGACAGTGTCAGACTCAACAACACAGGAAGCATCTAACACAGGAAGCATCTAACATTTTAAACCTCTGACTATACATGCTCCTTCAAGATCACAGAGTAAACCTGTGGCAGGCAAAGCTGCATCAAGGGAGGTTTAGACTGGGCATTGGGAAGCATTTCTTGACTGAGAGAGTGGTCAAACACTGGTATAAGCTTCCTAGAGAGGAAATTAAGGTCCCAGGCCTGTCAGTGTTTAAGAGGCATTTGGTGCCCTTAATAATGTGCTTTAACTTCTGCTCAACCTCAAAGTGGTCAGGCAGTTGGACTAGGTGATTGTTGTAGGTCCCTTGTTTCCTGCTCTCCTATTCTATTGTTATCATTATCATCATCAGTTGCAAGGGGAGCAGCATGTAGTCTCATGTAAAGTGTTTCTAGGATTCCCTGGTGACAGTCACTGGATCTACTTAATATAACAGTAAGTCCCCCAGCACAAGTTATCCCACATGGGCCTCTCATTCAGCTTGTGCTCCCAAGTATTACTATCATGTTTCTCAAAAGGCTTTCCATATAGCACAACTCTAACAGCAGTTATTTCACCTTTTAATACTACTAAACAAACACTAAGCAAGAACAAACCAAACAAGCCCTAGCTTGATACCTGAATTCCAATCAAATTACAATCTCCTGGTTCTGTTTCCTGCTCTCTCAATTTCTTTCAGTATATTTTTCATGCACCTGTTCAGTGATATCCCAAGACTGAGATTGCCCCTCAATCCTCAGTCTGTTATAGTCAAAGCAGAAATTCCCCTGAAATCCCTTGATAGGAAGGACTTTGCATCAAGTCCATGTGTTTTATTTAAGTGCAACATGGAAAAGAAGAATCTTGTAACAGAGATATGATAAGTCACTTCTGCCAAAGGGAAACAAATGATTCCACATCCTCTTTAAAATCAATGCACTTTCCTTGGAATATAATTATCTGTGAGAACACACAGAGACATCAAAGATATTTTATTAACCTGACATGTAGTGTCAATGAGAATGCTCTCCCCTGTCAGACCTACCATCCTTATCTCAGAATTGAGGTGGAGCCACTTGAAATGCCTGAAGTTAAATTCCCCAGGGCTCACAACTCTGTGAGCATTTTTTTGTAATGCAGGCAGTACCATCCTGTGATGCAGTTTATCAGCAATACACAAACGTATTGTGATAAGCAACAGTTCATGCAATTTTGAGTGCACTAGGCAGTGAATCCAACAGCAATGTCTAACAGAGAGCATGTTGCAGAGTCATCAGTTCTCATGGAAGGCAAGGACCAACCTGAAACTCCAGCTCTGCAGAAGAGTGGATAAGGAGGGGATCCTTATGTAAGAATTTCCACTTTCAGTTTAAAAGACTCCATTTCTTTAAAACTCCTGCTGTTATGTCCTCAACAAATACTAGAGAACAAACAAGACAAGGAATTTTCAGACAGAAGAATAAAACTGTACTTAAGTTGATGTTGACAATACTGCAGCTAGTCACGGAAGTATTGTTATAAGAACAGTCTGCATTCCTAAATGCAAATGCCAATATCAGCTTCAGGAAATGGCATTACATTTCAGACCGAAACTTAAGCAAAATTCAAGGATGTGTAGTTTGTGATCTATCATTAATCAATATCAGGCTAAGTTTTGAAATTTAAATACTGCCTTTAAACACTTTTCAGTTTTTCCTGTGTCACTTTAGAGGACCCTGAACACCTGTTTGCATTTTTTAATTTCACAGAATTGTAGTTTGAAGAAGCTGACACATCACTGACCATCAGTAAGCACTAACCTAAGAGATATTTTCCTTCAAGAATAAAAGTATTCCACTTCCTACACTGCAAAAACAGTAAGAAGATTTTCAGCCAGACTCAAAATTGTATTTAGGAACCTGGTATTTATTCGTATTGATTTTGGATGCCTCAATACCTTTGTCTTCATACAGAAAATGTGCCAAGTAAAAAAATCCCTAGCCAGTTATACCCTCTGTTAACAATCTTGGAGTTCAGGAATTCTTCCTGTTACAAGGTGGCTTTTTCCCTAGCACTCCCTTGAATTACCAGGATTCACATTTTACCCACAATCCTTAACTGGACATAAACAATCCAGTTGTAAAGGGACTCTTCCTAAGGATGTCATTGCACCTGTATATATGGTAGAACAGGTTTGAAAAGACATGTTAAACCTGTGCCACGAAACCCCATCTACAGCTGACAAGGACTAACACTTCAAAAAAATCCAAGCCAAAACAAAATTCGGTGTCTTGTTACTGCTACAAATGATCAGGGATTTGTCCTACCAGACACGTCAAGGAATACATTATTCTGAGTCAGGATGAGTGACCACCATTTTTGCTTGGTTTCAAGGGAATTATATGATGGCACTCAATAAGTCTTGAAACTGTTGGCCAATTCTGTCAAAATAAAACAGATATAAAGACAATAGCTGAGATCACAGCCCTTCTGCACTTGATGTACTTGCACAAATATGTGCCTGGCAGAACAAAGACAGGAGTTGTGTCCTGGTGATGCAGGGACATAAAAACAAAGCACTTTGTGACCAAACCAACTCAGGAAATCAAATCTCCTACAAAGCTGTGTTCCTTGGTTGATTAAAAGTTTACAATGAACTGTACTAAGATTTTCTGTTTCCATCTTCAAAATGCAATATATCAAACCAGAGTTATTTGTCTTCTTTGAAGTTTTAAGGGAGATGCCAGTTCAGGGGCATTTACCCAGAAAATCCTTCTCCCTTTCTCTTTACAGCTTCATTTACACCCAATATCTTAATGCCAAATGGAGGCTGTCACATATGAATGTATCACTCAGTCACTTAGCTACAAACGAGGGAAAAGTGGCAAGTGTCTGATTGCAGACTTGTGTTTCCCTGTTGGCCTGTTTCTACAAAATTTGCAGGAACTTAATTACCTTGGAGCTGTTCTCCTTATGTCACGCTTGGCTGAAACTGGGAAAGGGCAATAAAATATTATTAAGGGACAAATACCAAGATTCATACGTATACATATATTAAGAAATGGCAAAACCCTTGTTTCCAACAGAAGCTGCAGTGTAGGTGTGGAGCAGCCCCTCAGGCAGTGGAATTGCTCTCCGAAGTCACGTGGATGCAGGTACAGCCACATTCTGAGGCCCAGCATCCACAAGTGTACACAGCAGTTTTTAGGATGATTTGCAAGCCACAGATAAGTGGAGGAGCACAAAAAAATTGCTTACTCCCAAGGAAAAGGTAGACACTCTTTTTAATGAGGTTAGCAAAGGCCACACAGAGTACATTTGTCCCAGGAACAGACTTGGAAGCATGGAAGAAGTCTTGACCAAGATGAAAGGGAAAGGAGGAGCAGTGAGATACATGGCTGAAGGAAAGAACTGGAACTATCTGAAGGAACACAAGAAGAGAGGCAAGCACCACAGTACCGCACCCTTAATGGCAATTCTGCCTTCCTTGGAATTTGAGAGGACTCTGGATCCGATGATTCACAATGTGAAAACAGCACTGGATGTAAGGGAAAGCTGTTTTTATGGAGAGACCATTGGCTTTGTCAGACCCGACTTCCTGACAACTAGTTTGTAGGGAACAATGTTGCTGTGACTCACCAAAAGATGTTTGTTTCTTGTGGAAAAAAAATTACCACAGGATTGCACAAAGTTGCATTTCCTTAAGATCCAACTGGCTCACACACTCAGCAGCCACAGAGACCATGCCAAGTAGATGTGCATTTCAACATCAGATTTGAGACACTTACAGAAAAAGAAGGAAAACACTTGAAGGCAACCAATCAGCTTTTAAAGTTCTGTGGCATTTTTAAAATTCTTTTCCCAGAAAACAAGCACTGCCTACCAAGATTTTCAAATGACATGCAGCATCCCAACAGCTTAAAAGTAACATCTAAAAGTAGCACCAAAGAGCTGCTATGAGTAGCATAGTGATATTATTTTTCATTAATGATTCGAGATATCCAGGCTTACATTTGAGGCAATGAAGAAGATAGGCATCCTACCCTGCTTAACTTGCAAAATAAACCAGTGTCTTGCAACCATCATTTTCACAATTAGTCATCATATACATGCATAATTCCTGCAGATTTCAATCTGTTAACCCTATTTCTAAGAATAAAGTTTTCCTGGATGAAGACCTAAACTCACACAAGCCAAACCAATAAGGATTTGGGAAAAAAAGAGCTGGCAGAAACAACTTGAGAAACCAAAGCCTTACTACACATTGGGGTGAGGGGAACTTTACACTCGGAAGTTGCTCAGAATCTAAAAATGAGGGTACAGGCCCTTAGAAAAACTGGGAAACTTTCTGTTTAGGAAGAACATGTGAGATAAGGTCAAACCTGCTTAAGGGTAATCAGAGCCAAGCTAGGATATATCTAACAGATTTGAAGGGGGAGAGGTGGGAAGAGAGACGAGAAACAAGGACCTTGTAAACTGCAGTAGAGTCCTGGCAATGGGGACCTACAGATGAAGAAATGTGACAGTAACGCTGAGCAACCGGCTTTGGCAAGAGCCTGACATCTATCTGGGGACAAAAAGTTGCAGAATGCAGCTGAACGCTGAACCAGGCTGTCAGTCGTTCGCAGACGCAATTTTTTAAAAGATGCTAAATAAAAGGCTTTGCCCGTTTAGCTTATTATTAGAGAGAGACGCTGCAGTTACTGCAGCTACGCTGTTACTTGTATCAGCAGTGGATCGGGAGCTCTCGTACTACCCAGGGAGCTGTCCTGGCAAGGACAAGCCCTGCCGCCGCTCCCGCCCTGCGGCTCCGGCGGTGCCGCTACCCCGTTACACGGGGGCCGGCCCGGGTACNGCTGCCGGGCTGTGCCTGCGAGGCGGCAGCGGGCGGGCGGCCACGGGCGGCAGGTGAGCACCCGCATTCTGCTATTTTTAGCAGAGCAAAATGCACCAGAAGAGGAAAAGCGGAGTTTCTCGCAGTATCGTGTTCTGGGGGACTTGGAGCAATGAGAGTCGTCAAACACCAGGTGGTGGGCGAAAAGCCCTGGGCGATCCTCGCACGTGCCGGTAGCTCCGGAGATTCGTACCAACACGTGGGCAAGTCTCTTAATGTTTCTTTTGGATGCCCAGCGAGCACGCTGGCAGCCTGTATCTCAGCGGTTCCACGTGCATGAAACAACGCTAGCTCATCACAGGTAGTGCGAACGGAACTCATTTGGATGTGTGAAGAGACATTTCGAGGGGGAAAAAACCAACAAAACAACGAAAACTTAGGAAACAAAACCTGTTTCCACTGTAGTGCTGACTGAGACACAAAGTCTGCAGCACGTACTCGGGTAATTATAGAAAATTGAGCTAGAAACAAAAGGAGCAGCAGTTGTGGTGCTTTGCCAGCCACAGCGTCGGTTCTGTGGCCCAGGGAGAGAAGCCAGAGAGTCATCAACATCTTGTGCTCCATCTGCGGCATCAGAAAGTTATAATTATATGACAGCCATAGGGAGGGAATGAGGAAAGAATGATCAGCTTCTTCATATTTGAACAATAATACAATGTAAACAAACTGAATGAGCATGTGAAGAGGCTTGTATTTCATAAAGCACAAAACCTCTTTGGTCGGGGTTGTTTATATTGCTGCCCTCTGCTGCTGAGAACTCGGTTGGTTCATCTGCCTAACGAGCAGAAAAAAGGGCTATTTGCGATAAAGATGTCTGATTAAACATAACAGTACTGTGGCCAAGAGCCTCGAGATACGTAGTTCAAAAGTGGAGGAAAGGTGAGCTCCCCGATTCTGTGAGAGGCAGGGGACGACAACTCTCGACCCTCCGGTGCCAGGTGGATTGGCTGACTCACAGCAAGTGTTCTCTAGCTGCATTAGTGGGGGAAGCCTTCGTGGGCTCACTTCTGCCCACAGCCAGAAAGGTGATCTGCCATCCATGTGCCAACAGTCTTAATTGGAATAGCTCTTTATTTATATTGCTCCCAAACCATCAGGAATCACTATCCCTCACCAGCAGTGTTAAAAGGAAATTCTATCAGAAGTTCATGGGGAGGAGTGCAGTTCTACAGCTGGTTCTGACCTTGAAGCTCTGACTGACCACAGTGTATACTGTAGTGGCACAATCTGGAGTGACTATGACCTTTTAGGTTGTCACTGAGAGGGCAACCGAATGCTGTAATCTCCATGTTTGTGGACAAGCCTTTCATCTCACTTGGAAAATAATTTATTCACTAGCTTGGTTTTGACAGACTATTTACTTGGAGTAAAGTTCATATTGCCAGAACGTAAAACTGAATTTATGACTATGCAACTGGTCTTGCCCATAGTAATTCAGAGTTGATTACCTCTTAATGACCTTTGGAATAGTGTGAGGAAATGGATACAACCCAAAAGGGTTAGACTCGAAAGGAATGTCTCTAGGATAGGTAGATGATAGAGAATATAAAATCTTATCTGTAATTTTGCCTTGGGAAAACTGGCTCAGTTATCACAGTGAGTATCTGAACCACTGTCAGTATTTGAAATCACCCCTTTGGAAATCACCTTGCATATCTAGACCTTTTAAGCCCCTTGTATTCAGAAACCTTGGTGGTGGGGGACAATGCATCACTGTATCTAAAAACTGCTTGCGTTA
Source organism: Calyptomena viridis (assembly GCA_013390005.1). Classification (NCBI taxonomy): domain Eukaryota; kingdom Metazoa; phylum Chordata; class Aves; order Passeriformes; family Eurylaimidae; genus Calyptomena; species Calyptomena viridis. The sequence goes on from WEIV01002825.1 coordinate 176,567, forward strand.
AGTTCCTCTTCTGCATTTCCCTGTGTGGAGGCTTTCATGACTCTCATTTTAGTACCTCAAAAGCTTGTACATACTGAGAAAAAACCCTACACACAGGCAAACAGCAGGCATTAAGTAAATGAGCATTCAGTGCATTACCCAAACAATACAAAGCTGCCCACAAACCACACCTAAATGACACAGGAGAGGTTAGAATGACTGCAAGCAGTGTGGAAGGGTGGAGGGGCTTCTGAAAAAGAAAGAGCAGAAGCCCTAGCTCTCTTTCTTTGGAAGAAAGGAACATATTTTTAGAAGCAGCCTCTAAACCAAACCACAAGTATTTGTCAGTGAACATACAGCATTTCCAGCCATTTCCTGTGATGAGTAGAACACCCAAGAGACTGGGTGGAAAGCACAAAACACTGCACAAGTAACAATGGTGTTGGCACGCTTTACTCCATAGGAGGACCTGCAGGACGTCTTTAGGGCATCAGAGTACCACTTACAATGCTGCAGGGTAGCTGCTCTCTCTTATTATCTTAACACACCCATTCATTCACACTCATAACTGATGACAAACAAGTATTACATGACACTAGATGTTTTCCTTTATATTTGCTTAGGTACAGCAATATAAAATTGTTCTTCAAATAATGAGTCACATGGCAGCCAGGGCAGGAGGAACAGCATTTCTTGGTAGAGTAACATTTCTGTGCAACATACCAGTGACATGTCTTTGGCATGACAGATTTCAATATTGGGACTTAGTATATTTTTGTGTGTTGTCTTATAGCTACTAGAAGCTGCACACTGCTTGACAGAAATTTTTTGTGGGTGGTTGTAGGAGTTGCTACAGAGGAACTCCCAGTCAATGAGGAATCAAAACTCTAAATGCTGATGTCAAAGCAGCTGATCTTCAGGAGCACTAGGACAAGGATCACAGCAAACCAGGCTAACTTCCTGTCCTGTATTCACATGGAGATCACATGGACCTTACCTGGCATTTCACATTCTCCCTGCTGCATATTTTGGATTTTACCTTTTGTCTAATTTGGCTCCATACCAGGACATAGACTGACTACCTCCATAGGAAGTGAGACTGTGCTTCTGTATCAGTTCTGACATCCTGTTCCGTTGAGAGTAAGGCAAATTTTTCCACTGCATTAAATTTGGCAGAAAATAAACCCTCTTGCTTTCCAACTGGCCTCAGATACCAGAGGGGTTGGGGGAGGCTGGGCACATTCTGAGTGTTAGCCAATTCAACACTAGGAAACAGAAATACAGGGTCAATGTGGCACTGTAATTCCAATCGTGTTTAATAAAAACTACCATGTTTTTGAATTCACAAATAGTCTGGTTGCACACAATGAACTCTCAAGTCCAGTTCTGTTCAATAAGTCTCATAGCCAGGTGCAAAATAGTGTAGTTTGTTGAGCAACAGACACGCAGGTTCACATCGGTGAGACTGGATTGTCAGTGATAAATACACTATCTGCAGAAGCACATGTGAATACCTAAAATATGAATAATACAGCCAGTGGCAAATACATTAAATTGTGAGATGACTACATAGCTCTAAAAGTACAATCACAAACAAGAGTATGCTCTCTGAAGATCCTGAAGAAGCATTTGATGTAGTCAAGTGTTTGAGTCTTATCTAATAGGCATCTCTATGGAGGAGAGGATAGGTGCCGCCTGTCAACTTGTACTGTTCAGCCTGAAGAAGGCATCTATGACCTCTTCCCCCACTAAAGCTAGAAATACATAGTTGTCTTTGAAGGAGGGGAAAAGGTAAAGGTACAGTTGACGCAATTTCATGTTCATGTGGAGTTTGAGCGACTTCAGCCGTTAGCATATGTGGTAGCATGAAAAGTTGTATGTATTTTTGAATTAATGAAACAAAATTCCACTTTTGGTCACCATTTGCATTATTCCTGTGGCTCAGTTTCCATTAGCTGCATTGTTTTCAACAGCGCATGACCCCAACACCTCCACGCCACTCCATCCTTTGTTTCATGTCCCCCTTAGAAGGATATACCAAGATCCCTCAGGGTTCCTGCCCCTAAGATGTGCAGACAGTTTGGCCTTGGGGAACTAAAACCAACACATGTACTCCTTGCTGAATTTTGTTTTTCAGTATTCACACCCCTGACCCCAAAACTGTCCCATAGTTAGGCATTTGCTCTTCACCCAAGTTCTCACTCATGGGCAAACCTGGATATTTTAACACTCCAAGGACACTACAAATTTAAGCATAGAGCCTGTTAGACAGATTACAAATTAATCAATTTTTTTATTTTTTTATGGTAGTATGTTTCCATGTGAACAGAAGAAAAATGCCCCTTTTATATCAGCTTTTACAATTGGAATTTCCTCTAAAACTGGAAGTTAGCAAATATCCCAGAGGACTGCAGTCAAATGGAGCTTCCACAATGTAAACAGACAAAGTGTTAACAACATCCATTATATCAACTGTTGTAAACCAAACCCTTTACACCCATTTACTCTTCTGAGAATAGGAGCGTTCAGCACATAAGATAATTAAATCTGCACTTACTACTCCCAATATCACTTCCAGAACTGCAGTAACCATATGCAATTAGAAACAGAGGAAATTTACTTTAAGTTTTCCATTAGACACAAGATATTGCAAAAAAGCCTGAAATCTCTGTAGCTTCTGCAATTGACAGAAGCCTAACAATGCAGAGAACATGGGACCAAGGTTAGCAGACAAAAACCTGCATAAATTCACTCTATTCAAAGACAGTTAAGGCACTATAAATCAGCTGAGGCACTGCTCCATTTATTTATGAGCAGAACAGACTGTGTGTATCACATGCACTAGACACATCAGGATTCTTCATGCCCAACATCACTTACTTGAATCACACCATATTATTTGGAACATACACCCTAAAGTTGCCACTGATGATACTGGATTCCTACACCACTATCAAAACATTAACATTCATCCTCCAAGTTGATACCAATCAATTTTTGTTGCAAGAGCAAAGGAACAACTAGGAACAGTCTGAGGGAATTGGACTGTTCAGCCTGAAGAAGAGAAGGCTCTGAGGAGAACTTATAGCACCGTCCAGTATCTAAAGGGGGCCTACAGGAAAGCTGGAGAGGGATTTTATACAGGGGCATGTAGTAACAGGGCAAAGGGGAATGGCTTCAAACTGAAAGAGAGAAGGTTTAGATTAGATATTAGGAAGACATTATCCACTGTGAGGGTGGTGAGACTGGAACAGGCTGCCCAGAGAAGTTGCTGCTGGTCCTTCCCTCAAGGCCAGGCTGGATAAGGCTTTGAGCCACCTGGTCTAGTGGAAGGTGTACCTGCCCATAGCAGTGGAGTTGCAACTACATGGTCTTTAAGGTCCCTTCTAACCCAAACATTCTATGAACATCCTTTCCTGAGCATCATTATTTCTTCTACCTATTTTCTTTGCAAGTTCTCACAGGCTCTGCTCATGTGTTTTCAGTCTCATGTCTACACATCTTTTCACAGTCTGAAAGAACTCAGAAAACTTTCCTTTTCTCCCTAAATATAAGAAGAAACACTCAATGCCCAAAAGCATACACTTTAAAGTGTATGTTAAAGGGTGTTAAAGGCTGATAAACACTGGAACCTTGGAGGCAATATCACTTCACAGCTAGTGAAGAGAAAAACAGTAGAAAGACATCAATGAACACTTATCTACATTGGTGCATCTGCAGTAGTGAAAGTCTTTACATCTGCTTTAGTAAAACCGAGGGGTTTTTAATACTGCTTCTAGATAGAAAAAAATAGACATTGTATCTGAGTACCAATATAATTATTTTAAAAACTATTCTTCTAGCAGAAGTGTCAGCCAGAGAACTGAACATAGACCAAGTCAGAGGCACTGATGGGGTGGAAGCAAAACCTTTAAAATACAACTCTCCCTGCCTCAAGGAGCATCTTCACTAGTGGGCTATGAAACCCCACATATTTTCTTCCTGTGTTCGCATCCACCAGGGTCACTCAAAGTTTTTTTCTGCAAGTTATCTAATATTTAAACATCAGCAAGGTTAGCAGCTGTGCAGGAAAAAAGTTTCTAACTTGTCTACATTTTGCAACTAGAACAAATGAATTTATTTTGTTTCTTTGAGAAATCTTCCAGGCTTTCACCTACATTCTTCACAACATATTTCAAAGTTCACTACTCAGCACAGCTCTCTTTTTCTTAGGTTTTTTTACAGTCCTGAGTGACCTATTGGAGTTAGGAAGGTACACTAACATGGAAAGAGAAGAAGGCTGCAAACTGAAGGAGTGTAAAATTATCTTTAAGAGAAAGGGGGAAAAAAAGTTCATTGTTTCTCTACTTGTAAATACAAATAGAGAAGCGTGCTTCTGTGACATGTCTCCCTCCAGATGAGATAAAACAGTGGGATTGCTTATGCTGTTTGGAGCACTGCACCTATGGAGCACACACCACTTGTAAATCCCGTGCAAGCTACCAACGATGAGAATGAGTCTAAAGATCAAATTAATTATAGCTGGTATACTAAAACCAGAAACCATTTCTTACCTATTAATCTTCATGTTATTCATCTATTATAATTTGATTAAGTGAATTAAAGAGCACAGAATTGCCATCCCTGATAAACTGGAATAAGAATAAAGACAAGTCCAAATGTCTCCCCACATTTTGAAATGAAAGATATTTTATTTTGCATATGTTTTATACTCTATTTAAACCGTGGGGAAAAATCAATACTGATCCACTTTTTAAAAACAAATCTATGAAAATTAATTAGCTTTATGACTAATCCTACATATAAGCAAATTTTTTAATCTTTTTTAAGACAGCAGCTGAACAAGACTCATAATTTATGCCATGATTAATCTATGCTGTGAACCCTGTGGACCAAAAAAAGGTTTACTGGCTGCATTACAGCAGTACCTAGAAATCTCCAAACTACAGACAGAGTTTGCCAGGGAGCCTGAATGTTCCTGAACACTGGATATTCTAGAGCAGCAACAACCTAGCCACACCATAAAGTGAATGAGCAAAGGGCTATATTGACTTCTGCTTTGAAAGAGTGAAGAAAGCAGCAACAAAATGGAAGGCTGTAGGTTTAGGAGTGTGCAGGGCTAACTTTTGTAACTAACAGCAATGCCCTCATTGACACGTGGCACGAAATGAATCAGGGGAAGCCAAGGCCCACTAGAAATCATGATTTGTACCCAAATCTTCTGTGTCCATTTTTAAAGTTATAGAATGACATGTCAGTAGCTAGTTTAAAAGATATTCTCTGGAGTCCTCTGGATAGATAGCAAAGTCAAAAAGTTTATGGAGTGTTATATATCAACATTTATCACTAAAATTATTCCTTGATTCTCTTCCCACCACAAATGTAGTTTTGCTATTCTGATTTCCCTGAGACTCTGTAGTCTGGAGCTACGCCTTCACCTCTAGTAGCCTCCCTGCTCATAGACTGCCAGCTTTGTAAAACAATTTGTTTGCATCTAGTCTTTTAAGGGATAGGAAATGCATGCAACACCAAACAAGTCTTGTATGCCAGTGTTTCAAAGACTGTCAATCTAAGAAAAGTATTTAATTTTACTTTCCTCCTTCCACAGACCTTAACTCACTCACCACAGCAGTCAAGCATGAAACTACAACAGAGCACAGATCTGATCAAGTGTCTCAAACTAAATTACAGTAACAGAAGGCAGCAACGAGGGTGCATCTTTGTCTTCTCATGTCTCCCAGGACCAGCAACAATTGAAAACTGGTATCTGAACAGAGAGCAAAAGGGTTACTGATAGGGAAGGGAGTCCAAGGATGATTCAGAGTGATGTGAGCACCACTGTTACAAGGAAAACAATTGTTCTGAGACTCAGGGCTTTTTCCCAGGGTGAAAATGCTTTTATTTGTCTTAAATTAAGTCAAGCTGATTGTAAAGCAGGCCTTTATACAGGCCAGCAACTGCTACAATTAAATGACACATAACTTTCAGGTCCAAGTTTTTATCCTGCAAGTTCCTAGCTATGACCAAGGAGGCTGGGGAGGAATGCTACTATGAACTACAGAGGAAGAGCTTAGAGTACTGCAGGGCTGAAACTTCAATCTTTGAATTGCAAGAGATAATTGCATGCTTTCTAATTCTTGCATTTAAGTTATTTTAACAGAAACTCAGGAAAGGTGCATACGCTTGTCTTTGTAGAGAAGCTGCAAAAAGCTTCTGTGAAAGAAGTTCTTTCTCTGTACATCACATAAAAACCCCCTGAAAGTGCATGGTTAGTCAGCACACAAACCTGTATGTTTGTGTGATGCAGTTATGAGCATCAAAACCACTGCATGTGCAGTCAGAATAAGGAAAATCATTGTATTTATAAGGCATTTGGCAGTGCTCTCTCAGTTCATAGGTTCTTAGAACAGTCAGATTTTCAAGGTTTTCATACTTCAAGAGAAGAGAGTAAAAGCATTTTAGAATGTCAACCCCCTCAAGCTTCCCTCATCTTTATATCATTATTTCTGGTTTTACAAGTTTTTCTTTATAAGTGCAGCAATCTAAAAATTCAAGTTGTTGGGCTCCCCTTTAAGAATTTGTATTTTTACCTCCCACAAGCCATACTTTGACTCTATTCTTGATCTCCAAGTCCACACATTACAAATGCAAGTATGCCAACACACCCACTCCTCCTCTCCCATTTAAGTTTTTGCTAGATGTTTGGGTCTAGTTTTCTTTACATCACATAAAAACCCCGCTGAAAACCAATTCCTACCATATTCATGGACACTTTTGCAGAGATCTTAACATACAGAAGAGCTCACACTTTACCTGTGACATCAGTATCTGTGGTCAGCAGGTTGGAACTTAAAATACAGCAAGTTCAAAGCACTCATTGATTTCACAGACTTGGTTTAATACACCTAACTTTTCACAGTACTTTGTATTTTCCAGTTTCACATAGTCTTTGCTTCATTGATTCTAATTGCAAGGGCCAAGAACTTTTCCTCATCAGCCTTTAAACTGCTGAACATTCTGAGAGAAACACCAGCAGTGAGCATTGTTGAGGACTGTACCTTAATCTTTCAGGTTTCCTTCCATAGTAGAGATTAAAATAAAATCCATCTAAGATTAAAGGTTTAATGCTGTCCTTCCGCAAGCAGCTTCCTTTGTTTGAACCTCAGGGCACACCAAGAAAATTAATGCCATTGAACACATAGGACTTCTGGGGAAAAAGGATGTCGAGTCATAATGAAAACTTTGGTTTGACATGCTATGCACACAATTTTGAAAGTTGTTCACCCTAAAATGAACATTTCTTGAGTGTCCTATGTTGCAGCTCTAACAACATTCCTTTAACAACTTGCATCTGTGCTCATTTCCTTAAACATCAATTAAGAAAAAACTTCTAAACCCAACCAACCATTGATCCTTACACAGATCACCTTGGATCAGAGTGACTGGTAACTTGTGCAGAGAGTGAGTGCAACACCACAAGCTGGTTGGTCTTCATCATAGTGTGGTCACTAAGGGGATCAGTGGCACACAAGGCAAAGACACACTGCCACTAGATTCTCCCCTAAAAGCTTTGAGGACTTATTTCTTCAGTGTTGGGGAAATCTGTTTCACATGTGCCACTAAACTTCAGCCCTTTCAGTCCTATCCCCTGCATCTTCTTCATGGTACAGATTTTTTTTTTTTTACCCCAAACTTTTCTATTCCAAATTTTGTCTCCAGTGTTTTCTGTTGTCTGTGCCATCAGACCTACTTGCCACAGCCTTACCCAGGCTCCCAGACAGCCTGACACCCCCTTCTCTCCAAATTCTGTCTTGTGTCTCTTCTTAGATTACACATCTGGCCAGAAAAGGTCCCTGCTCTGAAGGGACAACTTATGGAATATGTTTGGAAAGAAGACAGCATCCCATCCATCTCTAGGAGCAACCACTGTAGCTGTCTGGATCAGATAAGTACAATTCCCTTCTACCCAAGTCCCAACCTCCCACACCTTTGCACTCTTACCTTACTTTTGTTACTGGAAACAGTCCCCACAAAATCAGAAAAACAGGGACAGTATCACATACAATGGGGAAATAAACCCAACCAACCAACAAAAACTAAGACACCTTTAGCTCAATTTAGTTTGTACATATACAAATTTTGCAGACCCTCATACCAGCCAAACATGAGCAGATTTCCATGCACAATTCCTGTTAAAGATCAGTTCTCAGTAAAGTTATAAGTCCTCAAATTCCACACCACAGCTGTCTTCTGAAAGGCAACACACTTTACATCCGCCTCATTAAACTTCAAGTTCTCTAGCAGAGGACAAACCACTGCACAGCTCTTATGGGAAATTTTAGTTAAAACAACTCCAATGGGTATAAGAACTAAAAAGCTTCAGTCTACACACAAAGATCTAAGCAAATGAAATGAGGGTCATTTTATTCTGCATAATACCTCATATACTAGAGGAACTAGGAACATCTTTTTGTAAGTATCATTGGTTGTGATGATTAATTTTATTTAGCTACTCAATTTTCTTCATCTCTGCTTTAAAATATCACCTCTGCACTTCCACAAGCATTATTTATATTAAATCACATTGATAACACTACCAACTAAAGACTAGTGTTTCAACAAAAAGTTTCCAGGCTCCCAGAATGACCTAGATTTCTCAAGTAAAGATTAAGCAAAAGCAATTCACATGATTTATGGTCACAACATTAGAAAGGCACTGTGGTCTAACCAAAGGAACATTACAAGAGCTTAAAAATGTTAAAATGTATACACATTCCTAGAAAAAAAAAATGAAAGACTAAAGGATGGGTGGTGAAAGAAATAAAATCTTTATTGAAATATTGTAGTGCAAAGTTTAAAAACAGCAAGATACAGAAAAGCTTACTAAGATTTTTTTGTAACAATTCCATCTACTTTATAAATACAGTGATATGTTCAAACCTCTCAAATTTTTACTTGGAGAAATAGCTCACGCTGTTGAAACTTACATGTGATGAGACATGCTTGCTACTGTCTTCTGCCACAGCAGAGATCAAATGGCCAGTGCTATTTATGAAAGTTGAGGCAATTTTTTTAACATGGGATGCATTTCTCAAAATTACATCGCAAAACACTGTAATTTAAAAAAAAAAATTATCCATAGAAGAAGTAAAGGAATTCAGAAGTGCTGAACAAGAACAAATGTAACAAGCATTCAGCCCTGTCCTTTTAGCTCAGGGTGTAACTCGGGGCTCAGTCACTGCCAGGCCGGAGCAGCCAGGGCCCCCTCGTGGTCACGACATACGATATCAGAGCTGCTCTTGTACCACTGCACCTGCACGTTTTTAACACGAGCGGAGCCAACAACAGCATCCCTGTCACCGCAGCTATACAGGGAGTGCCGACAGACCTCAGCTGGGGCACAAGAATATTTCCTCTAGGCAGAGGTTTTCCAGCCCTCACAAAAGCCCAGACACACCTGCAGCATTTTAAGTAAATTACAATTTGCAGAAATTATCATACAGAGTTAATTTGTAAACTCAGAGCCCAAGACACTGTTTCTGCAACACTGGACAAAAGTGAGTGCACAGGAAGTAAAGAACAGGACATTCACATAGTTACAACCTCAGTTCCCAGTCCTCTACGGCTCAGGACTTGATACCATAAATGGTATCTAATATTTAGCAGATCAATTTTTCTCTCTCAAGTTTGCCCAGTCTTTTTCTCAGGCCTGTGAAAAGATTTTAGCATTCCTAACTCCTAGGTTAAGAGACAAGAGGTGTTCTCAGAGGTAGTATTTCTCAGTTCTGCATGTAAATAAATGTATATAAAACTATGCTTCCTCTGCAATACTGAAAGACTCAAGCACCACTGCCATCTGCAAATAAGAAACAAGAGTCTAACAGATGTTGATCAGGCAGAACAGTTGCAAATAACTTGCTTATCCCAAAGAATATCTGTTCCTCTATTACAGAGGTCATAGCACATGTCCTTGCTTCACGACTGTGTCACAGGTCACAAAGCAGTGAAAAGAGGCACAGAGTGAGATCAATGTCATTAGGAAGCAAGCTTGAAGTCTAGAAAGTGCCTGTCTGAGATCAACATTCAAGTTTGAACATGATCTTCCACTCTACTCATTAAATGTGGGGCTCAGGCATTTTCACTTTGATGATTAGCATGACCTCTCTGCCAAAGGTATCCTTACATGATCCAAGTCAAAAAGCTGCCTTAGATCATGTTTATACCCCATCAGTTAAACTGATGTAGGTAATTTTGTACATATTCTTCACCTCTGTCCTTTATGAAATGGACTGTTGTATTTTAAAGCTAACACAGATACTCTCTTGGGAATGCTCTACAAATCCATGGATATTATTTAATTACCAATGTAGTTCAGGAACGAACTTGCTTATAGATTTCCAGGTTAGATCTAAAACTAGAAGTTAGATACAGTTCAGATTCCAAAACGTCAATTTCCCATGGGACCTGATTTTCTACATGAGTAAAATTTGTACAACAAGCAGCAGAAAGTACAACTTTTTCAAACTAGCTCATCTTCAAAATAACCAGGAACTTTACACAGATGTGTTTTTACTGTTCACAATTTTGGCAGCCCAGAGTTGTACATGCATTTTAAGCATTCATAATGCTCTCAGAACTGAGGATATGCTGGTGCTGCCAGATGATGCCTTGATGGTATGCTGAAATTATTTACCCAGCATGCAGAACAGGTGGAGCTCAAACCATCCCACTAAAAAAAATTCAAGAAAGAAACAGAAAAAAAGCCTAAGTAGAGCTCAATTGTTAGTGACTGGGAATGGAATCCCTTATTGTGCCCCATCACAAGTCACAATGCTACACATATCAGACTTGAACATGAAGAGGTGTCCTGTTCTGATAAGCTGAAACAACACTTTTCTTTCTCACCAGCTAACTTAGCTCTCTTCTTTTTAAAATCAAAACAAAAAAAAGCCTTCTGCTGACAGTATCATTCTTGGATGTCCACCTCCTTGTAACCATCAATTTATAACTAATAATGCTGTTCAGCAGCAAAATGCCTCAAAGTAACCTAATTTATGACAACCTGTGAGCATTTAAGCCCTGCAGTTCGAATACTAGTGCTTCTATTAGTGTTTTCAAAACGAAGTGATAGGTCTTCTAACAGGAACATCAGCAAAATGTCAGGAGTCTTACAGGAGTCCCATTAATACTTCTTCTGAACAGATGATTTAAATCATTATCTGGAAAATACAAGAAGCTTCACTTAGACTGATAGAATACAGGACCTGGTGACAATTATCTGTATCTAGAGTGTACATGGACTAATTGTTCTAAGTCTTATCAGTAGGAAAAAGTGTTTATCCCTTAACAGAATACTGCATATCGCACAATCCAAAAGCTTTTGACCATACTAAATATTTTATTAAAAAGCATTCCATTAAGCTTATTATTAATCTCATAGGCCAACCCCACAAAACTACAGTGAGCAACTATACATTCAGGTACTTTCATTTATCCCAGTACACAGACTTCTGAGCAGCTTTCTAACACTTATAGCAGTTGTTCAGTGTTCAGCAGCCGTTACTCTGCTTGCTAAACAATATCAGACTGCAAAACTGCTCTTACTGTTGACAGATCAATAATGACATGGGATAAGTCATTATCTCCGTGGCAACAGAATGGCAACTGTTGGAGGAATATTGCGCGTGCTGCTGCTGCCCCTCTGACAGACACGCCTCGGCTCCCTCCCACAGGTGCTCTCTCTGCAAGCCTGGTGTGCCCAGAGTACCAACAACCAAGGGCACCTCTTGGACTACAGAGCATTAAGCTACATCTGCAGTTGTCTATTACACCTGAGTCTCATGGTCTTATGTCACTTATTTCCAATGAACCATCCCCCCTGTGGAAATGGCTAGGACAAAATCCACAAAGGCAAATACTGCACAGCCCTGTTCATAGCCCAATATTTTGTTGAAAGAAAACATTTGGTTGCCTCTAACATTCCACTCTGACTCCTAGTGATGTAAAAGTGGCAGGAGTCTATATTTTATTAAAGTGACAAAAGATACCATTTGGGGTGTTACATGTAACATTTATGTCTCTATATTGGAACAGTTCAGCAAACAGAACAACACACTTTTGCTCCTCATAAGTTACTGCAGTTACATCTAGCATGAATTGAACACATTTTTCCTCATATTGCACAACCTTCACCATGTTAATCACAACATATTAACCACAGAAAGCAATTCTGTGTCTTTACCAGCATGACTGGGCCTAGCTTGTGATGTTCTGTTGAAGACAATATGTACTGACACGCAAAATACACAATGTTCATCAGCCACACAAAACATGAACTTTGCCTTCACATTAATTTTAGAAAGTATTCCTTCATAAAGACATTTGTTTTCAAATACTGCAGCAACACTTCTATTATTCATGATATTCTCATGGGATGATGAAGTGCAATTCTCTTTGGAACATGTTCTAATTAAATTTAAATAAAAGGCAACAAAAGTGATGTCTAAGGGTAGTTTCATAGAAAATTAAAACAAAGTTGTCACTCAAGCATCAGCTGCAATCCACAAAAAACAAGACCTAGGCAAGCAGTCTTTTGAATGCTGAAGGCAAGCTGGTCTTGTTTGTAAAGCTCTCACAGGAGCAGAGCTGGATGGGAAAAGTTCTTTTCCTTACAAATCCAACTAAGACAAATGGCCATTAATATACCAAAAGTCCAAACCTTACAGCTGCAATGTAAATTAATACTCAGAAATCCACTTTGACTTGTTATTTGTGAGAGACTGTATTTTAGTACAGAGGAAAAAATTCAACATTTTCTTCTACTTACAGGATGGGCCCTGCTGCTTTAGGACACCTCCATGCTGTGCCAACTTCTTGGAAAGAATATGGCATCTGCCCAGGAGCTCAAGCACAGCCGTCTGCAGGACACGTTCCAAATCCAGCACTTGTCTGGCTAATGCTGGGCAGTTCTGCCCGTGTTCCACCACCAACTGAACCATCCTTTTGCACCAGCAGCCCGCTCACTCCTGCTCCCACCTCTCCATCCCGCTGCCCCGTTGTGGTTTTATATGGCCAGGTTTTTTTCTTGGTAGACCGGGGGCCTATGAGAGAGGCTTCTTTAAGAAGCTGCTAGAAGTTTTTACATTTCCAGTACAGCTACTGTTAGTCAGCTCCAGGCTGGCCAAGGTCAAGCCATTAGGAGTCATGGTAATGCCTCTGTCATAACATATTTAAGAAGGAGGAAAAAAAAAAAAAGAGCAGTGCAGAACAACATGGCCACTTAGGGGAGAAGAGAGTGAGAAGTTTGATTAACACCAAGGTCAGTAGGAAAGGAGGGGGAGAAGATGCCTTAAGCACTGGAATGGGGCCCCTGCAGCCCATAGGGGACCATAGGGAGTAGAGATTCTTCTGCAGCCCATGGAAGACTAGAAGACTCCACGCTGGAGCAGATAAATGCTGGAATGAGGCTGTGACTCTGTGGGATGTTTGATGCCTATGTCTGGGGCAGGGGGCCTGACAGAGTCCTGAAGACCGTGGGAAGAGGAGACCCATGCTGGAGCAACATTTCCTGGGAGGACCAGTGGCCTGTAAGAACCTACACTGAAGCAGCCAAGCAGCACCTGAATGACCTGTGGTAAAGTGACTTACGTGACAACAATACCTGAAAAAAAGCTGTTGTCAGTACGATAATAAATCAAACAAAGCAGCCTTCACACACAAAAGGTCCCCAGCTTCCACCCCTCGCCTCTGTGAATCACATATTTAAGAACTATCACCAAACCTTACACCCATCATATAATCATTACTTACATTAACACTTAACTAAAAACACAACCCAAATTCCCATACAAAAACAAAAGAAAGCATTATCACATCACCAAATAAAAGTGAGTACACAAAATCCACAAAAAGTACCAAAAAAGTTTACACAAAATCCACCTTTTTTGACCCTTTACAACAATTGCAACAAAAATCTTCCACAATCATTTCATTCTTTAACAAGGCTCAGTACTTATTTTACTTATGACTTACTCCAATTATAATCCTTATCTCAAAATTCTCAGTTGCGTGCATTCTCCACCAAAAGTGACTGTTGTGGTTTGACTCTGGCTAAATGCCAAGGATTCCACACACAGCCCAAGTCTCTGAGAGAACAAAAAAAAAAAACTAAAGGCTTTTCACAGACCTTTGGGATAAGGACTATAGGTAACTTCTTATTAACTATTTCACAAGCAAAACAGGCTCTAACTTGGAATATTAAGAATTTATTATTACTAAAATCAGAGCTTGAGAGTGAGAAGTTTGATAGATGTTACAGACATCTTCCCCACCCCAAGATCTTTCTCCTTCCCTCAGCAGCCCAGGAAGACAAGAGTGAGGGGGTTCTGCACCGCTCTTTTTTTTTTCCCCTCCTTCTTAAATATGTTATCACAGAGGCATTACCATGACTCCTAATGGCTTGACCTTGGCCAGCCTGGAGCTGACTAGCAGTAGCTGTACTGGAAATGTAAGAACTTCTAGCAGCTTCTTAAAGAAGCCTCTTTCATAGGCCCCCTCGTCTACCAAGAAAAAAAACCTGGCCACATAAAACCACAATACCCCCTTTCCAGTTGCTCCAGGCACAGACCAAGCTGTGCAAACCTGCTCGGGTCTCCCCGTCCAGCACTAGAACCCACCACACAAACAACGGCTCCTTTCTAGTGGTATCAACCGCCTGCTTCATCCCACCAAAACCCAACCAAAACCGAGTGACTGAACGCAGTCAAATCGCCCCCTGGTCACAGTCAGAGCCAGCAGGGAAACAGACCCACCCAGCACTTTGCCAGCTGCCCACATAAAGCCTCCGCTGTGCCCTTCGCTGCCTACTAGGACACGAGGTGGCGACTGAAAGGTGCTGCTCTTCCGAGAGCTCCCACCGCTGCAGTGAACGGGCTCCGCCGCCCCCCCCGCGCAGCGCGGCCCCCGCAGCCCCTTCCCCGCATTTCCCCCAGCCTGCAAACACCCCTGGACCCAGGAAGCTTCACCACCGCCGGGATAGAGCGCAAACCCGCTCCGGGGGGCCCGCGGCGCTGGCACGGCCCGGGGCTGCCCCGCGGTCCCCAGCGCGCCCTCACAGCTCCGCGGAGCCCCCGGACACGAGGGGAGCGACTGAGGAAAGTGCCAGCCACCCGGCAAGGCCTCCCCGCGAAGCCGACAGTGCGAATGGGGAGCCCGGGAGGGACAGTGCGGCACATCCATCCCCGGCAGGGCCCGGACAGAACGGCACGGCCAC
>WEIV01002825.1:192250-250243 GCA_013390005.1 Calyptomena viridis
CTGGGGGGCAGAGCCGGGGCCGGTTTCCCTGTGGGAAGGGCCCTCGGGACCTGCCGAGAGGTCGAGCCCGAGCGCTATGGGAGCGCCCGCCGAGCTCCCCGAGGCGGCCCCTGCCCGCTCGTGTGACTGGGATTCGCCTCTGCCCGCTGGTTTGGGTGGGCTGGGTTGGGTTTGGAGTTTATTAACGAGCAGGCCTAAAATCGCGGGGAGAAGGGCAAAGGAGCCGGGGAAAGGTCTGGAGCAGAAGTCCTGTGAGGAGCGGCTGCGGGTGTTTAGTTTTGAGGAGATCTTATCGCTCTCTGCAGCTGCCTGACAGGAGGCTGGAGCCAGGCGGGGATCGGCCTCTTCTCCCTGGCAACTGGCAACAGGACGAGAGGACAGGCTCAAGCTGTGCCAGGGGTTGGGCGTTAGGAGGAATTTCTTCACAGAAAGGGTGATGGCATTGGAATGGGCTATCCAGGGAGGTGGTGGAGTCACTGTCCCTGCAGGTGTTTGTTCAAGGAAAGGCTGGATGTGGCCCTTAGTGCCATGATCTAATTGACAAGGTGGTGTTTGGTCATAGATTGGACTCGATGTTCTCGGAGATCTTTTCCAACATACTTGATTCAGTGATTCTGTTTGGGTGCCAGTGCAATTTGAAGCGTATCACAGAGATGTGCCATTGAGGTCGCTCTGTCCGGATGCCCGGGTTTGGTTTCTGTGACCCTCCCCATGTCCAAGGCGTCTCAGTTATCAGCAGAACACAGTTCTGTGTGCAGGGTGAGTCTTCGAGATCGGGCTTTTCCTGCCACGCTGCAGGTCTGTGTTAAAGACCTCTGAAATACTTCGTTATCAGGTTTTGTCTTCCCTGTGAACAGTATGGTAAAATTTCATGTCTGGCTTGGACATGTTCTACTTGATTCCCATCTGGTTCTGCCTTCTGGGGTTCTTTTGATAAAGTGAAAAATTATGCTAATGATTTGCACAAGAGATATTTAGTAATAATTTCGCCATTAGTGCTCAAGTGTATTAGCTGTTTTATGTAAGGTTTTTATGCCAGTTGTAGAAACTGTTCTGGTAATGCTTTTCATCTTTCTTCTTCAGGGTGCATAGCTGACTGTTGAGGTTTTGTGTGGCTAGTTGAAAAAAAAAAAAATATGAGTACATAGTGATTACTCTTGCAGGTGCATGGCATTAACAATTCCTGTCCAGAATACACTAAAATGTGCTTTAGAGCCACATGCTGGCATGTATCAGGTGACTTTCTTCTGTGTTTTTGATGTCATCTGACTAATTCAGTCTTTCATTAGCTCTTAGCTGAAAGGCTGATTTTTCAGTCCTTGTTTGCCTTCCAGTTCACAGATATAATAGTTGGTATGGTATAAAAGGTTAGATACTGAAATTTCTGTGTGATGGCATCTTTTGTTAATGAATGCTGATTTTGTTCAAGTAAATCTTCTACTGCCTTTGGCAAGTGAACAAATCATTATAGTTTTCTAAACTTTATTTACGTATCTGAATTTATTAATCACACAGTTTACTAGAACAGACTCATAAACTAAAAAGAAGGAAACAAAGCCTTGAAATCAAACCATCAGCATTTCACTTTTGGTTAAGGGGGCTTTTGTGAGCCCTTGAATGAGCAATACCTTTCTAAGTTGTAGTCTCTGGGAACTTGGCCATGTGAATATATGGTATTTTCTTCGTATGTAGCAGGGACATCTTCCCTCTGAGCACACTAAATTTTTCCTCCCCATGAACTCTGGCTTGTGCTGGGTGTTCCAAGAGGTTACTGCTCCTCTGGCTACCAGAGCTTTAAATTGAAATTAGTGTTTTGATTCGGATTGCTTGGCTAAGCCACTTTGAATGCAGTTATCGAGCATACACTTGCACAATATCTTGCTGGTTCTCAGGTGCTTAAAGAAGTTGTTCTGTTCCCTTCTATGCACCAGCTTTGGCACCTTTCTAGCTCTATGGGGGGGGCAGCTCAATTTATTAACTGGAACACTGGGTGTGCACTTTGAAATAGCATTTTGTACTATGAACTGACTGCCAGAGCCAGCACCAAGAATGGAGCCTTGAAGAGCTGGGGAACAACACAGCCATTTTCAAGGCCACCAAACTGCACCCTAAAAAGCCAGTATGTGCCTACTTCTGTGCTTGGCTGTCAGAGGAGAGGACAGGGCTGTTCAAAGCTGTAATTCTGTAAGTTGCCAAATGTAATTCAGCAGTGACTGCCTGAAGGCCAGGATCTGGCTTCAGGTGCTTAAAAGTTAGATATGCAGAATGTGATGCTTTCTTAAGCCTTCTATGTGAACATAATCTGTGCTGCAGGATAGTGAGGGGTCATGGAACCTTTAGGTGTGAAAATATCAATTGCATCAACTAAAGACTGATCTGCAAGGAGATGTGAGCTGGCCACTAGCTTTGTATTCACCTGAACCTAACTTAAATGTTGGCATATATGTGTGCTTATGCATTTGTAGTAAGAGCAGGTTGTTGGAAAGATGGTGATTTAGGCAAGTCTGAAGTGCTTGTTGGTTTCCTGCCTGTAGCTATTGTATCACTTATTTTTAGATAGTTATAGTTCAATTGCTGGAACGCGTCCTCTGCTAAAATACAGCAAGCTGTAAAACCAGTGCAAGTCCTCTACTTGCCTCTTCACCTAAATGCATGCTCAGAGCTCTGAAACTAAAGTTACTGATATTTCATGTGATTGATCTGAACGTGAGCTGAAGATATGCTTCCCTGACACAAATCCTTCCTTATTAAAGATTGGTGGTCTCTTGGACTCCGTAGCATTTCAGGTGTCTTGAAGCTGGCTCTTCCAGAAGTTATCCTGCTCTCAGCTAATGGAGAGCAATAGACTAGTTCAGGTCACTAAGGTGGCAAAGAAGCATGGAATTCTGCAGTGGAAAAGTGGTGGTTTAAAATGGTTTAAACTGTTGTGATGGTTCAGTCTCAGGTTATTTTCACTGTTGCTTTACATTACCCAAACATGGGATGCTGCCAAGCAGATGGTCTTGATCCTTCCTCCCACCCTTGGACTAGCCTTTCCTCAGTCATGATTACATTGAAATAGGCTGCCCAGGTTAGTGGTGGAATCTCCATCCCTAGAGGTGTTCAAAAGGCGTGTGGATATGGTTTACTGATAAACAATGGTGCTGTGTTAACAGCTGGGACTTGAGGATCTTAGAAGTCTTTTCCAAGACTTAATGATTTGATGATCTCCATGAAAATGTGTTGCTTTCCTGGAGAAAGTGATGAGTGTTGCTTGAGCCAGTTTATGTGGCCATCATTTATTAGTGCTAATGCTGGCAAGAGAAGCTGAGAATTGGTAACTGGAGTTGGGGAAGGGGGTGGGACTGTGCTGGATACCCCTTTCAGCAGCGCTTTGCACCACTCCTGCTTTCACAGTCACCTTAAAGTGTGCTGGTGCATCTGTCAAACCTGTGGAGTGTGGTTTTCCAAAGCAAATGGTGGTTCAGAACAGAAGCTGCAGCTTCTGATGCACATCAAGGAAACATCTGCAGGGAGGGGGATGGAGGTTCTTTGGGATGTCTGTACTGCCAAAGGAATCATCACAAACACACATCCCGAGTGCAGCAAGAGTAGCCCAGGATAACTTGCTTTAACACTACTGCAGTAGTAGCAGAAACTGCTCCACTAAGGTAGGACTGAGGTGGCCACTTGAGGGGGTGTTCAGTTTGTAATCTGATTGAGTCCCAGTAAAAGGCATTTAAAGCAGCTTGTCCAATACATGAAATTCAGCACACAGAGCAATTGAGCTTGATTGTATTCTTATTTTTGACTGAAGTTGGATAGGTCCTTGAAAGTACTATCAGTGCTTGTGCAGTTTGGTCCTTCAATAAAATATTTCTGTGAAAGAAAGATTGGTTTTACCTTGGAATGCTTGTTAGCAGTAGATTGATTATGTAGAGCCCTTGGTTCTCAATTCACATTTAGCATTGCAATATCTTTAGAAAAATCCTTTTTCATATCTGCTCTTTTGAGTAGAGTCATCCTTAAGCATGTATTAATGTTGGAACTCAGTTTTTCATTGAAGCTTTTGTGAGTTAAAAGATTTTTAGGACAATTTGAGCACTTTCGAGTACTTAAAGGCCAAAAAACATTTAAGAAAAGTATTGCTAAATACAAGTTGACATCAAAGCTTAAAATTTCTGCAAACTGTATCTAAACAACTGAGAGAGGTTTTAATAAAATACTAAGGAAGAAGTGAGAGAGAGTAATGATGAAGGTTAGATGTTTATGGATTCACTTTGGCCTTGATTTATATGCTAAACTTGCTATTTTGGACTTCTGAAACATTGGTTATCCACAAAATCTGAAGTCAAAATAGAATCTCCTAGCTGACATTACACTTGGTGGTTAGGAACACTTTGCCACAACATTTTTTCCCCAGGTTACTGTTATTTTAGTGGATTTTTTAAACACCCTGGTATTTTACCAAGGGGAATTATTATCTCTGTTGCATCTTTTATACATTAAAATAGTAATCCCACTGCATATTTGTGCACTTAGACATATGTATTAAAAAAGAAAGTGGTGTAAGTTCCAATAAAGTAAGCAGAATTTGCTTAAATGATTATTTTTTTACCTGGGATATTTGGGGTTTTAGCTTTACAGTCTTCAGAGGTTAAAATGTTTTCTAAACAGAAAACAAGTTCTCTTGTGCTTTCATCTACACAGGTCTAATATTTATTGTTATTACTTTGACAGCTATACTAAAGCTCCTATGTGGTTGATAGAGGGTTGACTTCCAAGGTGGATGGGCTCTGATGTTCTGAAAAGGCACCTCTGTTGTCTGTAGGCTTAAATTTACTATATGGGCTTTCGTGCCTTTGGCAGAAAAAATCCTGGCATTGCATATTGAAAATTTGTAAAAATGTCGAATTCAAAAGTTATCTAATCAAATACTGGTGGACATGGTATAAAAGCCTGCAGCTCTAGGATTTAGCTGTTTCCTCTGCTACAGAAATAATGGCTTTGTATGAAGAGTCATTTAAAAAGTGGCAAATTTGATACAGTGATTTGATACAGTGTATAATTTTTTGTGTGATGAGTTGAAGTGCAGGCTGGCTTTCACTGTGTCCCAGCTGATCAGTTGGTATTTTTGGGTGGTCTGACTTTTTTTTTCCTATGAAGTAAAATTTTAAACTTCCATTCTGTACTTCATAATTGTGACTTGAGCTCTGTTTTCTTTAATGAGTACTCTGAAAGAGACTTCAGCCTTTGTGCCCCTCCCATGGGCTGGAAGGTCTGGCATTGAAAGATAAAGCAATTTGAAATTCATAAGGCCTCTACAGGGGTGAATGTATCTTGCAGTTGAAATTGCAGGAGTAAGTATAACTGTATGAATTCAGTAAGATATTTTAAAGTCCCTCGGGGAAATATAAACGGAAAGTAAACAGTTTCAGTATTTTTCAATACTTCTCATTTCTGTAATTGATTGAGAAATTCTATTTGCTTGTTTCCTGGGAGGGAAAAGAGACACTACAGTTTTCCAGCTGCTGTCAGAATAGGAGCTGACTCCATATCTTCCAATCCACATCTTTGAGTTGGAGTGAGAACCAAACCTAACTCTTAACACAGTTTTTCTTCTGATAGGGCTCCTATTATATAGATAATTTTTTGCCTTAATGGGAAAGAAATTAAAATATCAATAGTACTGTCACGTGGAAGCAGTGCGTTCCTTTTAAAGTACCATTCTGTTTGGAGAGGGGGGAAAACCTTTAATACTTTTTTTTTCCTTTTTCAGGAATTAAAAACTACTCCAACTGGCCTACCATCCCACAAGTGTACCTCAATGGTGAATTCGTTGGTGGCTGTGATATACTCCTCCAGATGCATCAGAATGGAGATCTTGTAGAAGAGCTGAAGAAACTGGGAATCCGTTCAGCACTTCTGGATGCAGAAAAAGACCAAGAGAAAAAGTAAAATGGGCAAAAAAAAAAAAGCTGTGACGGGAATAAAGTAAATCTTTGATAAGAACTTGTTACCAGCAAAGCCTTATGTACTTTAGGTCAATGAAGGCATCTTTTTGAACTGACACTAAGTGAATGTCTCTTAGCTCATGGTAAATGTAGTGATCTTGGTATTATTGATTTATGGATATTGTGAAAATTTGAGTGTAACCACTGCACTGTAAAACATAAGTTTGTGAAAACTGTGGTTTTGAAAAAGTTCACTGCTAAAAGCACTCTCTTCTTAATTGAGGTGGGAGTAAACCAAAAGAAGTAATAATATTTTTATGGATTTTGAGTGTGTGTTTCTCTGTTCTTTGACACATGATTCTACACAAAGTTGGCATTCCCTTTCTTCTCTTGAAAAAGCATTAAATAATAGCGCATCGGTTTTTCTGTACAACTCCTGGTGATAAGACTTTCTGAGAGCCTGTTGAACTTGTCTAATCACATACAATATAGGAGAAAAGACTATGAGAGTGCATGATATATACTTTTATTCCAAAGGATAAAAATAAACAGACTTGTACAAATACATGTATAATGGTCATTATTACTTTGTAACTTTCTTATGGCTTTTAAAACTGCTAAGCATTGTGCCTAAACCTTTTATAAAACCTTTTCTACCTCTTGCAAAGCAGCTTTTCCCCCTGCTTATACAATTCATGTATTGTAGTTCTGTGTTAGTGCTAAAAAATGGGAATTGTTTCAGGCTTCAGTATTCTAGCTTGAAATAATACAGGAAAATACTTCAGTTGTTACTGTAATCTTGTATTATTTGCTGGTTACTAAGTTATCTTTTTATATTTGTTGTGTTTCCAAGTGTTTTCTCTCCTGAATGCTGTGCTCCAAAGAATATAGTCTTCAAACATGGGATTTACAGATGAAATGTTCATGTGGATGAGTGTAGGAGAGGCTTTGTGGAAGGTTTCTGGATTTTTCAGTACCTATCTAACCACTTTTCCCTAAGTGAAAACAAACTATATTAACCCTCGGTAGCTTCAGCTCTGTAGCAATATTGCTAAGGTTAAAATCTAACCAAGCTGTTTCTAAATGCAGTTTACTTTTATTAATATAAACCAGTTTGCATGTGAATTAGGCAAATGATTGGAAATAAACTGTATTTTGTGTTGGTTGTCTACAGTAGTTGCTCTTTATTTTAAATGAGTAATGAAACTGATACTACTTTTGATTTGAAACCTAAGATGTTTTCCATTGCGTAGGATAGAAAATGTTTTTTTGAGAAAGAAAAATTATGAATGGTCAGTGGAAGAAGAGGACAGGACTGGAACTTGTAGACAAGGGAGATTTGGTGCAAGTTCCAGTTCTGAATCTCTCCTGCCCACTTGAGTGAGTGGTCAAGTGGAGAAACTAAATTAGTACATTCTTCATAGAATTATCAAACTGATTACTGTAAGCCTACTGTGCAGTTTGAATGCAGTCAGTACCACCAGGACTAAATGCAGTGTGTGTTCTCCATGTATTCCCTTGCTCATGGCAGCTGCCCAGGGCCAGTGGAGGGGACTGAATGACCACTGCCTATGAATTAGTTACACTTGGGGCAGTCACGTGTGGTTTTAGGCAAGGAGATATGAGTGCATGGTTTTTCTGTTCATACACTACACCACATTCATGAAACAAGCTTTAGGTAAAGATGAAGGTTAGTTCTTAACATTTGAATTCAAATTAAATGAACTTTCTTATGGCTAATCTTTCACAAGTAGTTTTTGCCGTTCTGAATGTAAAACAATGTTTAGAAAAATAAGTGAATTTCAAAGGTCTTTGGTTATTTGTGTCAAAAGAGCTATTGAAATGAATGTACACAGTAAATAAGGTAATGAAGAAAATTTAAGTCTTTTCTGCTTCAATGGTTAACTCTTAGTTTGGCTACTAAATAAATCTATTAAGAAAAACACAACAAATTTGCTGTTTCTTAATCTATATTCTTTATTCTTCTGTGGAAGTTGAAGATTTTTCAGTACTATATGCTAGTAATTTAACATAAAGGGAATTTTAGCATTGTCAGGTGGTCTTTTTCCTCTAAGCAGCATATTTTTTGTCCCAGCATGAGTTCCTGCTTTTAATAAAACTGAAGATTTTCTCCTTTCTCTACTTTCTTTCCTTTAGTTTTTAATTATTTGGTCAAAATTTTGCATGACATATGTCGTAGTATTTATATGAATCCTTTGCCTGTGATTGAACAAGGAAAGGCAATGGTGATTCCATAAGGAGTGGTGAGAAAGCCACAGAGTTGGAATAGAAACTGGGAGTGCTGCCTGCGTTCCTGTGCAAGCCATACATTCCTTGTCTCTGTGTGCCCGAGCAGTTATTTTACATATATAAAAATGCTCATGTTTATCCAGCTGCAATAAAACCCCCACCATCTACTTCTATTGTAAATGAAGTCTGAAATGAAGACTGAAGAGGTGGTAGTGGTCAGGAACACGCCTTGAGAGGGCTGGTGGAAGTTGCTGAGAACAGCCAAGAGCAAATCTGGGGAGCTGGACTTGCCGTCCTTGGTGAAGAGAGAAGCAAAGCTGCCTCCTGATCTCGAGTTGGTTCTGCCAGGCAGGTGTCAGGCAGGTGTCAGGGTTATGCATGAGCATTGCCATCTGCAGGGCTTCTACAAATCAAGGCTGGGTGTATGGAGCTGCCAGCTCCAAAATACCACACCGTCCCATTCCCACTGTTTGTGTTCTCATGTGTTGTGCCAGGCAGGTAAAACTGGAGGCTGCTCCTCCAGTGAGATGCTTCTGGACTCACTTTGGCTGTATTACTCTGCTGAGAGCTTACAGTGAGATGTATGTAAATGCATATAAACTATTAGGTAGGACTGTTATTTTATTATTATAGGGTTGTAGTATGATTGTTTACCAAACTGGAAACCATTATCATAATTATTTACATTTTATTCTGAGGATGCCATTAGTGCTGCTCCTGTGTTGAAAGGCTGAACTGAGTGGACCAGCCTATTCACCACATCATAAATTAAGCTAATCCTTTGCATCATCTGACATTTCTCGCCTCTTACATATGGAGCAAAGTGCTTTGTTTCAAGCAAATGGGGCTGTTGTATTCCAAAGCTGAGCTGCTATCTTAAACCTTGACCAAAGAGGAGTTAGGGTTTTTTGTCCTTGAACTGATCCAAGTGAGGAGTAGGAGTCAGGTTACAAACATTTTTTATTGTGCTGCTAGTTTTGACTTCGGAGAAATCAGTTAACACAAAAGTTGTTTCCCTAAGAAACGGTAGTTAATATCTCAGGATATATTAATGGGTTACATGGTAAGTGAGTTTCTCAGTTCTAATTACCTTTGCCTTGCCTTAATTTGCTAGTGAATGTTTGGATGTTGTCAATATTCTCCATTCCTTTTGTGCTCTAAAAAATAAGTTTATGCCATTTACATGCCCTGAAATATTTTAAGTGCCTTTGTTTCAGGTCTGACAACATTGCTGCTTATTTTCATGTTCTTACTGAGTTTTCATGTTCTTACTGAGTTTGTCTTTTAAAAGTGGGCTAGAAATCTTTGGCAGCACTTCTCTGTGAGTCTGTTGATGCTAACAGAGTGCATAGAAAACAATGAAGCATGGAAACATGAAATCAAGGAATCGTATCAAGGAAAATCTCTCCTGAACTGAGACTGAATATCCCAGCAACGCCCTGGCAGCACCCAAGAAGGGCAATAGTAAAAAGCAGAGCAGCCTGAGCAATAAATTCCTGACTAATCTGATTGGCATGTCCCTTCTGTAAAAACCAGATCTGCTTACACAGGAGTTTTCAGCAATTGTATTACAGGACTGTGTAAGAAAGAAATACTCATTGGTTGCAAGACATGCATTACCTCAAAGAATCTGAGCAAAGATGGAAAGACAATAAGGGAAGGTAAAGAGCTGAAAGGACTTGTTAATGGTTCTGGGTGGTGGGTTGAGCTTGCTTTTTAGCTGAAAGGGTTGAGATGAACACACTGCTCCGTAAGCGGCTGTTGTTCATTATTTGGTTTTGACTTTTTCATAGGGATGCTGCTTGTTTCATTTAATAGCTCTGCCTTAAAGCTCTGCTGTCTCTGGCATGGCCTGATCATGGCTATAGAAACTCCTCACTGATTTAACTTCTTGAGACCTTTCCTTGAATCTCCTAGGGAAAACAGGATTTAGTTACACAGAATATAGGACTGATGCAGCTAAGTGGATTCAGGTTTTATTTCCCACATTTTTTTTAAATTTATCATCCAGTTTTTTGCATATGCCTTGTTTCTCTGGAAGTAAGGGAGTAGGTGAGGAGCAAAGGGGTTTTAGTTAGAAAGACCATGGTACTATATAAAATCCGTGGTAGTCATAGGGTGTAGCTGAGAGGAATGCACAGTGCTATATGCAATCAATAAGCATTTACACCTTCCCAGTTTTGAAGATCACTTCCTGATCAGACAACAGAAACGCTTGCAGAAAAGCAAACTGCGAGCTTTCACTCAGTTCTCAAGAAACAAAACCTTGTAAGGGTGACTTGTATTATCAAATGATATTAATGTAAGACCTTTAGAATTAGAAAGAATAAACAAACTAAACTTCTTAAAGATGGAGGGAGTCACTAGAAACTTTTCTGTAGGCATAGAAATACATACTGTAATCTCCAAAGTACCTTGTTTACCTTAAATATGTGCAGGTGGTGATGGCTTGTAAGGACCTAAGAAGAACTCAAGTGTTACTGATATCCTGGAAAATAAAGAGAACCCCTGACACCAATGTGTTTATTCAGAAGGCAGGCATTCTTTATTGACAGCACTGGATGCATGGGGGGTTGCTCCACCTGTTATGTGCCATCACAGAAAAATCCTTCCCTTTCTATTTCACCTATACAATGCACAGTTATGACAAATTGTTGTCATTTTCCAATCTGTTGAGCCAATCTGTTCTAAGTTTTCTATTGGAACATCTTGCTATCTATCAGTATACTTAGGTACAACCCTAACTTTATAGCTGTGTATATTATAGTTAGAATGAACTTGTTCTAAACCCCATTTTTGAACTACAGATTTATGTTCTGATTTTATCTCCTTGCTTGCTTAGATTAAATTCTCCTGTATCACAAGGGCACAGTTCAATATTAATTTTGAAACAGCTTTGCCAATAAAAGAAGTTAATTTAGCAAACAACAGGGATTTTTTTTTCTTTTCATCATTGCATCAGTTCTATATAAAAAGCCATGATATGCTCATATCTGCTCCTA
The DNA here is from genome assembly GCA_013390005.1 of Calyptomena viridis. Lineage (NCBI taxonomy): Eukaryota > Metazoa > Chordata > Aves > Passeriformes > Eurylaimidae > Calyptomena > Calyptomena viridis. The sequence goes on from WEIV01002825.1 coordinate 203,436, forward strand.
TGCAGATACTGAAGTGCAGGAAAGTGTGTCTGTTTTTGTAGTTATATGTTGTACCTTCAAATTAAAAGCTTGCACAGGGTGTTTTCTTAGCATCTTTTAAAGATGACCTTTCATAAAATTTTGCTTCCATTTCACAGTGAGTTAAGTCAAAAAGGGCTTTGGAGGAGTATTGAATTAGAAAAAAATATTGAATTTTGCTTTTTTTTTCATGTCAGATAAGCACAGTCTTCAAATCTTGAAGGATTTTTTAGCAATTTAGCCTCAAAACAGTGAAGTAGGACATTCAAATCTTTGTATACTAATACAAACTAGAATAGAGAAATAATTTGCTAATTGTACAGTAATAGCTATAGAAAGAATAAAGTTTTAGAGTCTTTAGTCTTAAACCTATAATCTAGAGAGTAAAAACCATGTGCTTTTAGAAGGGTATCTCTACAAGCATTCTAGAGCTTTCTGATACACAGTACAAGGAGTATCTCTGAAATACTACTTGTCAGACAGGATTTCTTCATTGAACTTATACCATGACACCTACTATTTCTGTTCTTTTTCGTCATTTCACTTGTCTAAACTCTAAACAGCTCTTCAAGTAGATGTAGCATGGTGGGTATTTTTTGTTGTGGTGGTTTTTTTTCCTGTAAGAAAATAAAGGTACTCTCTGAAAAGCAGTGCTTTTTTATTACTTCAAAGAGGATATGCTCCTTGAAGACTGGGTACATATTCAAACATTCACAGCTCAGAAGAGATCGGATTTAGGGCTTGTATTCAAGAATGTCTTGTGCTGCTGATTTAAAAAATGTACAGAATCTAGAATTTACTCATCAGACTGTGATGCACCATGAGAGACAAGAAATAACATGTGAAAGGAAACAGTTGCAAAAATGCCGATAATGCCTGAAAGGAAAGGAAAGAAAGTTAACATTTTCGATGACGGCAGAGGAAAGCTGAGGAGGGTCTCCCCGGGCAGATGCTCCGGGATAAGCTGCCGGCAGCCGGGAGAGCGGCCGAGGCCGCCCAGGAGATGGTGCTGTTGGACCAGGGAAGTGGCACAGCTCTGACCCAGAAGCATCTCTCAATGCGGTCCTCCCTGTTTTCCATCTGTATTGCATGTTACTCTTTGGGGTCCTCGTTTTCTTTTGGGAGAAGAAGGTGTCGGTGTTGAACCCGGAGCGCATCCCGGTCTGGTGCGTGATGCCATTCCCAGCCAGCCAGCGCTGCGCTCTCGGTGGAGATGACGGCAGTGCTTGAAGGCGATGTTTTTCCCCGGGACTGCGTGGCTGGCGAGATGGTAACGCCGAGGCGGGGAGCAGCTTCACAGCTCGCTGCCCTCACCGGAGCCACCGCCTGAGCGGCGCCGTGCCACAGCCAGGCGTTCGCCGGGTGCCCGCGCCTCTCTGCCCGGCGTGGGGAGCAGCATTCCCGCTCGCGGGGGCTCCTCGGGGACCCACCGCCTGCCAGCTTCCCTGCGCCCTCCTCCGAGGCGGCCTGTCCCCACCTACACGTGCCTGGGAAAGGTAAGTGCAAGGGCGGCTCCGGTGCCGCACGGCGAGGACGCGCGGGGGGCCGAGCGTGGGACGCGCCGCAGGGGCGGGATGCGCCGGGGTGGGGAGCCGGGAGCACCCCGTGGGACACGCAGCTCCCCGTGGGACAAGCGGCTCCCGGGCACACTCACCCCGGGTCTCGGGGCACGAGGCACCCACTGCCCTCCTGCACTGATGGGCCTCTGTGAGTGCAAAGGTCTGCAGACAGCTCAGGGTGGGAAAATTTGAGGTGGCAAAGGGGAATTTGGGTTTCTTTCTATTCAGTGTCTCAGCAGAGCAAGAGATCAGAGGGTTGTGGCAACGTCTTCTGTTGATTTGCTGTTTTGTTAGCACTCTCTCGTTGGTTTCAATGGTTTCAAATCTGGCCAGAAAAGATCAGCAGGATCTGGAACAGGTCAGAGGTTGCCCTGGGACTGACTGTAGCAGCACAGAGTCACCAGAGTGGGTATTTGCAGAATATTTAGTGGAAGGGATCAGCAAAGGCCTTTCCCCTGTTGCAGGAGGGCTTGTGTCTCAGTGTTTCTGCATTTGTAACCAGGCAGTGATTGGGGTTTTGCATGTGGTGTAAATCTAATTCCCCAACTCTTCTACCTAAGCTCTTCTCTATCTGAATGGGTATAACCAAAATTAGGACTTTCTACTTGCAGGCAGAGATGCCAAAAGCAAGCTTCTTGCAGGTATCTGGGTGGGTTACAAGGCCTCACTAAGTGCAGCCACTGTCTCGTTATGAAGCCATTTTGAATTTGTTGCTCCCATCTCTGTGGCTGAAGTGAATGTGGCTGGTGGTGGCCGCAGAGTGGTCAGTGAGAAGAGAGCCGTGATGGGGAGGATGGCCAAACCACCCTTGGAGTGGACCCACTGGGGAGCTCAGTGGCATAAGGATTTGAGGATTATGTCTGTTGTGCTACATTTCAACTCTTCTCTTTCTAAATCATTAACAGCAATTCCATGGCCAGAGGTAGGGTTATTTTTCTGAAAGCTTTTGCTACACAAGTAATGATTTGCCAGCACAGGAGATGCATAGGGAAGGGATTAAGGAACTCTGCTGTCCAGCAGTATTTAGGTGTGTCAGCAGAAGGAAACCAGAAGAAAATACTAAAGAACAACAATTTAGGAAGGAACAAACCAGAAGTAACCCAAAGCAAGCCTGTTCAAATACCTTTGCTTTTCACACATTCAGCTCACTCTGTTGAAGAACTGTCGAGTTTTCAGGCAGGAGTTGGATGTGGCTCTGGCCTGAGGAGTGAGTGTTGTGAGCAGGAGATGGCTTAGGGCTCAGGCCACAACTTTAACTTGATCAACATGGTCCTGCACATCTCTGTCTCAGAAAGATAAGCTCTTCCCACATATTAAAGAAGAGTCTCAGCAGGCACCAGACAGAAAGTTACATGTTTTGCTTTAGGAACCATTTTGCACTGAACTCTTGGATAAAATAAAGTGCTAAGGATCAGCACACTGACTCAAACCTAGGAGACTTCTCTCCTCTGAGACCCCAAACCACCCAGCTGTAGTGTCAGACCTCCTTTCAACCCAGAAACTTTGCAGTTCTTTCTGACCCAGGAACCCTGTTCCAACAAGTGAGAGAGTGTGGCCCTCTTGTCTCCTAATGCCCTACTTGGTGGCCAACTGCTTCATTTGAGATGAGCAACGCTGGCTTGGCCTCCCTTCTATGGAGCCTTTCCATGTCTGGAAGCAAGTACTGCAATCACTGCACTATTGCAGCATTACTTCCACCACCAGGTTCCTGCTGGTATGGATTACATGCCCCAGGTTTGCCAGCTACTGCCCAATTCCTGCTTTTGGAAAGCCTTAAAACAGGGGGTAGGTACCTTTTTTCCAGCTTGAGCCAGTGTCATAAGTAGGTGTGAAATTTCAGATCAAAATGCCCCCTTTTTTAGGTGACTACATCCTCATATTCTTGTTTTTGGTTCTTAATATTAAGCAATATGGAGGAAGGAATTCAATACAAGATTGCATCTGAAGCTGCTAGCAGACATATTAATGTAATATGATCCAGTAGCTTAGTGGGAAATACAAAAAAAGGGACTGGAATTTGAATGTCAGAGCATCTGGGTTTTGGTCATGTTGAGATGGTTTGTCAAGAAAACTCCTGAGGGAAGAATAGGGGAAGATGCCATGAATTCTACTAAAGAACAATAATAGAATCTGGATGGCATGTATGTTGCCAACAACAGTAATACTAGGCAAGCAAAGAGGAAATCCCTTCCTGAATGACAGGGAACACTTCCAAATTTGAAAATCTAATCTTAGCTTTCCAATACATTGGTTTATTAATTAGCATAAAGACTAGATGAAAGGGAAATAAAAAGGAAGTATGGTGGACTGCAAAAAACTAAAGATATAAAATAAGAATGCTTCAGGTTTGTCAGTCAGAAGAGTAGGAATAATTAACTGGCAGTTCAGAAACTGGATCACTGAAGGCAGAAATTAAAGAAGATAAAGACATTGTTGAGAATCTAAATTATTTGTTTGCAGCATTCTTTGGCACAGTGAATATCAGAGCCATACCTTCTGGGACTTGCTCTTTTCTGATAATCAAGATGTGTCAGAAGGAAGAGCTGGAACAAATCGATAATTTAAAAAGCAGCAAATCATCAGCTCCAGATGGTACACTGAAAAGTTTTGAAGGAGCTTAGTATGAAATAGCTGATCTGCAGCAAAAATATGTGTTCCTTAATTAAAAACAACTATTTCACTATTTCACCAGAGAAGTGGAAGGTAACAATTGTACCCAAATTTAAAAATGGGATTGAGATAGTTTGAGGAAGCATACACTCTCTATATCCAGACATACATTTCTGCTTTGTCAGATGATTGAAAACAGAATGTAAAGTAGGGAATAAAAGCAAACCAACCAACGAACCAACCAAAACAACAATAAAAAAATATGGTAGTATCTAAAGAGAAAGGTTTCTGCAGGGAAAAGTCATGCCTCATTATTAATCTGTTGTAACTCCAGCTGGGACAGGGTTGTAATTGGCAAACGAAAAGCAATCACTGTAATTTAGACAAACCTCAAAGGACCTTTGGCCTAGGCAGCATATTGAGAAACAGTGAGAGGGGAGCTTGCTGCATATCTCTTGGTGGACATGACTGTCAGGCTGCATGTCCAAAAAAGCCCTGACCATCCTTGGCATCTCCATGCTGCATCAGGCCCGTGACTCGTTTCTGCTCTGTGATGGTGTTATCCCACCTTTGTTACACCAAGCCTGGTATTCAGCTGACCTAGGAAGTGAGGAACCAAGAAAGGGGATGAATGATCTGTTTCCATCATCTGAGAGAGCTTAGCACAGGTTGTTTCTGTGTGTCTGTTAGGCTTACGAGTCTGGAAAGGTAAAAGTCTGAAAACTGTTAAGAAAGCTTATACACTGCTTTTAAATTTTATGTCCTACAGGGAATGTAGGGTTTGCTCAGGGGAATGGCAGGAGGGCAGAAACTAGGAGCTGAGGAGCATCAGTGGCAGCTGTGGTGGGAAACTCTTCTTGTGGGAAGCACCAAGATAGAGCTTTGTGGTGAATGCATTCATGGGGAAAGAAAAATATGAACAAAAAAGTTAAGACCCTCCAACTTATTAGGTAAAGGCAGGGGCTGGCTGGCAGAAATTTTTTACCACTGCTAGTGTCTTTTACTAGAGGTATGTCTAGAACTATTTAAAAATAAAAAAAGGAATTTGGTGCTGGGGAAATAGAAAATTAATATGGCAAAGAATCTAATCTAAGAGGAAGAAAGAAGAGGGAATGTATTCATTCCCCTTCCCAATGCTATGCATGAATTAATTAGATATCATATCAATGTCAACATTATTTAACAACATCCCTGTATGTTTATAGTGAATACTCTGGATGAGCTGAGAGGAAAATGTCATTAGAATCCATGCCTTTATCCTTAAAAATGTAGAGGTTTTCTATCTTAATCTTATGCAAATTGGGACTATTTGTGGCCTCCTCATTGTGTTCTTTGTTCTCACATCCTACTTCAAAGGTGCCTCCTTGCTTCTATGCTTTCAGCAAAGGTTGACAAACTGACCATGTCACTTGGAAAAAAATCTCAGTAGGATTCTATGGAATAGCTTAAAAAAACAAAGAACCACCCACCAAATCTTAAAGAAGTATTTCATGTTCAGAACCTTTGTTGATACAAATTTGCAGTTTTCATCAACCTTAACCAGTGCTTCTTTTCTCTTTTAGAGCAACAGAACTACTATCTCCTTCTTTCTGCTTCTTTATCTTTTGGTTTTGCCTGTCAGTCTTTTTCCATTCCTTCTGATCTCTTATTCCTTATATTTCTTCCCTCAGTCCTAGGATCTTCCCTTCCTTGCCTCCTGCTCCCAGGTGTTCAATGCTGCTGCTGCTGATCTGCTTCTATACCTGCTCCTGCCTCCCCACAGCATTGTTAGTTTACAGCTGTACTGACTCTGGTGCCCAGCCAGAGTCAATTACACCAGCAAAACTAATTAGAAGGCACAGGATGCTGTGCCTCACTCTAGAGAACTGTACAGCTCGACATCACAGTGTGCTCTGCTGATTAAGAAATACTGATTTATAGTAACAAAAAATGATAACAAAAAAATCCCCAGTTTAAAGACTTCTGGAATAACCCTGCTGGTTTTCTCTTTGCTCTGTTCTGTGCAATTATTTTCATATCAGTAAGCTTCAGTATACAGCACTTCTGGGATTTCAGTGGGTATTTGGTAGGGAACAGCATCAGCCATGAGATGCCTGGAGAAAGGCTATATTTATGGATGATAAACTAGGCTGTAGATTTTAGAAAGACTGTGTTTTGTCTTTTCATTTAAATTTTCTATGCAGTCACAGATGGGAGAAAAAGATGGTGCAGAGGTGCCCAGGACACTTTTAAATTAGCTAATTTAGATGCAAAGTCAGTTTTGCCATGGCAGCATGGAGCAGAGCAGCATGGATGATTCACCCAGCTCCCCAACAGTCCCGAGGGTCACACTGCTCAGCTTTTTCAATGCTCTTTTCTGCAAGAAAAGTCTCCCCTCTCTAATGCCATAGGATGCTGTGGCTCACACCATCACACAGAAATTCAGCTGCTTGATGTGACAGTTTGATGATATACAGGCTTGTGGGCTTTTCTAGATGCAAGATCCACAGAAGAGTTGAATTGCTAATGCTCCAGGGTCAGTAGGTTTGGGTCCTTCCTTTCCATTTATGAAAACACCCATAACTGTCAAAGCTCAAGAGACCCAAGACCCTACAAAAAACCTGAACCACTTGCACATCAATGCCATCAGCAAATGTTTCTTTGATCTGGTTTTCATGTCTGAGTCTCAGATCAACATGCAGTGATCTCATTATTTCTATATCAGCAGAACAGCAAACAGCTCTGGCATCTCTTCCCTTACCCAAAACTACTTTGGGACAGATAAAACAATAATAAGTTGATGATGGTTGCCTAGAGCAATTCTTAAAACCATTTTATTCATTGTTAAGACAAACAAAATTGTCCTTCTCAGTAGCAGGACTATGGAGTGCAAAATAGAGATTATAGGTACAGTCCTGGAGAAAAACCTTGTGTTAATTATTGATAATGTCTTGTGAAATCTAAGATGTCCAAGTTGTGAATGTTGGCTGGGCTCCAGCTAGCAGAAAAAAAAATGTATATGCTTCTGATCATCCTGCCAGAATAAGGCAAATTATAACTATGCAGTTAATGATTTTTTTTTTTCTCCTCATCTCCTTCCACCATGGCTAAAGGCAGGGTCTTTGATTTGGTGGACAAGTTATTTTTTATTTTTTACCTCAAAAAAAAGCTGCAATGGGCGAGTGAAACTTCAGATCTCATGTCAAGGAGAAATTACTATATAGTTTTCTATTTGAAGAAGCCAAAGTTAAAAGAAAATTAAAGCAAATTTTTCTCACAAGAGGTATATTATTTTGTCTGGTCAGCTATTGCATTTGTTTTCCAGAACTGCTGAGTTCAGCTGGAACTTTAGGTGCTTGGTCTCTCTGAAAATCAAGCCAAGGGCTTCCAAATCCAGGCAAAGGGCCATGGTGGTTTATGTAGTAACTGGTACAGAAGATCAAATATACTCTCTCTCTTTCAGAGGCACCCTCTGACTTTAAGGACTTCAGGGACAATAAGTCCTGAAACCTTGCTGTCTAAAATCCTTTCCACTTTGAAATCTTCCACCAGGGATTGCAGTCCCCAAGTTCAGCAGAAAATGATGCAGTCTCAAAGAGGACAGTGCATCTGAGCCTCCTCTAGATTATAGTCTGACACTTTGTTTTTTCTTGTGGAGATCACAGAGTGCATAACAGACTCCTACAACATCTCTTTTGTTGTACTGGGAGCTGGTATCCTGAGAAGATGACAGGAACCTATCAGTTTGAGGTTTATTAGTAGGCAAATCCTTGTTTCACTGCAGTATGGTTGGGTCACTACTTTTTTCTGTTCACTGTCCCGCTTTGATTGGAATTTCAAATGCTCAAGCTCATAAGATAATTGTAATTTTACCTCCTGTTTTTTGTATGTCTACTTCTAGTTGACCATGTTATGTTGCCATCTTGCTTTTTCAGTTTGGATGTGTCTGTTTAGATCTTCTGAAAACAAGTTTATCCTATTCTGGCATACAGAACTTTCCCAGTGAGTCCTGGAGATTGATTTCTGGGGACTTATTTGACTTTGAGATCACATCCTGGAGGATGGCAGTATAGAACTATAATTGGTTTCTCAGAGTTGATTTTCTCCTCCTATTAGTTCACACAGCAGATGAGAGATTCACTCACTTAACTCTAGATTGGCTCATGAGATTGAAGAGCCTGTCCTTGCACTCATTTTAAATGTCTCCTACCATTCCTTTATAAACAGGCAGTTGAATGATACTAAGTTTGAACCCAAAGTACCTATTTTCCTTACCACATTGAAGAGTAGCTGAGAGTATCCAAAGTTTGGTGTAGCTGTTAAGAAAATGATGTGCTGTTTTTCAAAACATAGCGCTGCTTTTGTTGATATGCTCCGCTGGAGCCCAACAAACGTGTATTACCTTTATTACCACGATAATACAAGCCCATATGCTTTCTGAGGAAGTTTGAAGAGGCACTTGTGTTTCTCTTTTGCTTGTAATTAGGGCAAAGCAGACAGTTCAGGAGGAGACCCTGATCCTTCACAGCAGTTTGTACAGGGCTGTGGTCATGATGCCAGAGCAGGAATCATGAGACTCTTTAAGCTTTGTTACCAACTCTGCTGGAGGTGCTTCCTCCACGGTTCTATTTCCCCTTCATCAATGATTTAACTTAATTCTTTTGATCAATGAATTAACACTGATTAACCTTCAGAGTAGGGTTTGTCCTTGAGTTTGTTTCTGCAGTGCCAGTGACAAGTGGCCAGAAACACTAGGTTTGTTTGTCCTATCTCTGTGTCCTCCTTGGGAAAACGGGCTTTAAGTGGTGGATACGCAGGATAAAAAGCTCTTTGCTGTGGTGCTGCTGTGTCGCAGCCAGTGTGTAAAACCTGGGTAGGTTTTAACATGAGTTAGGCAAACACTGGCATCTGCACGGGTGTGTTTACATGTGAAATGGCTGTCTGTGCTCGGATTGCACTCTATGGTGGTCTGTCAGTCCTGCCAGAGTGGTCCAGAGAGGTGTGCAAGCACTCGGGCCTCAGTCAACTGCTTAAACTTACGTGTCTGAGTGCCATTTGAGATGATGTGGAGTCAGTGAGACATCCCTGGAGAGCTGAAGATTAAGCACAGGACTTTCACTGTTCTGGCAGCTGCAGACCACACCAGACACCTCCATGTGTCAATTTATACAATCAAACCTAGTTGTCTGCTTGAGGGTAGGCTGAAATACTCTCAAGATTTTCAAGGGTCTGCTTACTGTAGACACCTGGATGGAAGCACCTTCACCTCCAGCTGCATCCAGCCCTTTATGGCTAAAGATACAAATCTGGCTTCCAGAGACATGTAGAGTTAAATATCTAGGTAAGCAGCTCCAGGGGGCAAGATCTTCAGTCTATTTTTAAAAGCTATTTATAGGAGCAAAAGAAGTGCCCTCTGAAATTGCCTTTCATCAAACTGACTGTAGAGAGACACTAGGCATACAGCTGTTTAACTTTCAGGTTAAGAAAGGGAAAAGCATCCCACTTTTAGTTCAGATATAATCCTTTTAACTCCACTGACCCAGAAACAGCTTTTTTGAGTTACCCACAGGAAAGGACATTTGGGAGAAACAGTAATGATATTCTGAACCTCGGGAGCATCCTGAATATTTCTGAACTTTGCAAAGTGAAGTTGACACAAAGATAGTTGGAACTGAGCTATGCACAAGCTAAAAGCTTACTGTTTTCCCTTCTCCAGGTAAAACTCTCTCACTCTATTTCTCTGGACAATTTCAGTCTTCACCACCGCAGTGGTAGTTTCTTATCTCTTCCCTCTATTTTCTTTCTTTTTGAAAGATGAAAAGACCACAATTTCACTTTGGTTGTTCTGGGAGATACACAAACCATGATGGCTGCTGTGGGATTGATGTGGAAAGTTTAGTGTGGGAGTAATGACATTTTCAAATGAAGGCTGGCTGACCCAGATGCTCTTTACAGATGTACCTCACTTAGAAACTTAAGTGAATTATATGGTCAAAATTTTAAAAGGAGGTGGGAGGGTTAAAATTGGTACAAGCAAAAAAGTGTGGCAACAATGAATGTCTGAAAAGTGTCATAGGAACTGTATGAATCCACAGTTCACTGATCACTCTGGAGACATGGTAAAGTGGAAGTCATTGTAGAAAAGTAAAAAGTAAACCTTCAATGTGTGTAAACTGAGTTAATTCCAGTGGGATTAATTTTACTTACATCAATGAGAATCCAATGAGAATCAGTGTGGGCTGATGGCTCTGGTGAGAAGGTAATAGTGTCAACTTGATATATCATTGAACAATATTATTTTGCCTCTATGATTGTCCAGAATGTAGCATTCTGCAGCTATTTTGATTAGTTTAGCTTTTTATCTGTATATAGATGGTGAGAACGACTGAAACTTTAGATGGAGCTCACTTATTTATTCTTGGTTTCCAATATATATATATGTATGTATGTATGCATGCATGTAAGTATGTGTGTAAAAATGCACATCAGGGAGAGTACACAGAGGTATTGGGATGAAAGAGCTAAGAAGATCTTGGCAGCTAACAATTTCCTCATGGACACTGTTCTGCACTGAGATCCCTGAAATGGGACATGTGTGGACTTCTAAGGAAATCAAGCAACAACAGGACACTGACAACTTGCTGTCTGTTTCTTATGGTGCTTTGTTTATAAAGACCCTAAAGGATCTTACCATATGTAATGAAGAGAGGGTCACAAAGAAATATGATGTCAGGAACAGTTCCAGGTTGCTGCAGTCCAGCTTTGGCAGGGGATTTCCACAGGAGCCCTCTGGCAAAAGCAAGAACAGAGTTGAGATTCCTGGGTCTCGTCTCTCCACAAGAACAAGGCTCTCTGTAGGAATCACCTACACATTCCAGGTTTCCCTTTACACATGCTAGGCCGATGCAGTCAGGAGTGCTGTCTAAAGCTATTAACAAGGTTTGCTCTGTGCAAACAAACTGCAATGCCATCTCTACTTAATAGTCTGGAGATCAGCTAGACTGATAGGGTATGACTGCAGCATGAACCCATAAGTGAACTCCTCTCCACTGGGGCCAGCAAGCTACTGAGCTCATGTCCATTTGAGGAATCCCTTTGGATGCCAAGGGCTGTTGGGAGGGGCCCTGTCACCCAGTGGTCAGCCACACATAGTGATGGACTTAGCTGTATTCCTTGTCTCTAGCTTATTGTCATGATCTGGAGCTTGGAATAGAGAAGAGGTTATTGTGCTGGATGAACAGCTCCCAGTGTTCCTTGGGAGAACGCTTCAGAGGGTGTCCCATTCTAGAGAAGCTGCTGAGGGCAAGTGCCCAGAGCAAGGCAACAGGGATACTTTTGTCATCCTGAAACGGCAGATAACATAACCAGGCTGTGCAGCATAACTGAAAGTGTCATACTTCTAATGAATCCCTGCATGGGTGTGCCTCCCTTAAGTCAGCCCTCTGTACTTCTTTCTTTATTTGAACCAGCACCATTATCTCTTACTTGTAAATTTCATTTCAGAATATGATTAAAATAACCAGAAATCAACCACTTCTACTTTCACATCCACTTTTACTGCTTCTTTTAATTGTTTGAGTTGATTTTTACCATCTATTTGCTCCTCTTAATGCTGTCACAGCTTTAATACATCAGTACAAACTTAGGCAACGTCACCAATCAGTCATCCTGCTTCAGGGCAGCAGGTGCCTTAGCAGGCATTACTTTCTGGAAGGAGAGATTTCACTCTGGTTAGGCTGATGGGAATAACAGTTGAGATTGGCAGGTGAATTGGAAGAAAATGATGGTCACATGCACATTGGGAGTGGCTAATGTTGTCACTAGAAAACATTGTCCCTCTTTTGGAATACATCTGACAAGTGAACCCACTTTCACAATGGATCATGACAGGAAAAGAAACTCTCCCATATAGAAGACACTGCTTGTCCTTTGCTTATGTAAGTCAGAGCTTACAGTGAGAGTCTGGGCTCTCACCGAGTGCCTCCTTTTCTCTGTACTTTTCCAGCTCATTTGATACAGTTTTGAGTTGTGGGTTGTTGGGGTTTTTTTAAGGGTTTTAAGAAAAAAAGATATATTAATTACACAAATGCTTGGTGGAGAGCAAGGCTCATGTCAAAAGGTTTAAGCTTTGGGTTTAATTTGGATGAATGCCTGAAATTTAGCTCTGAACCAGTGGCAGTCTTTGAATTTATAAATACTAATATCCACCTGAGATTCTGGTCCAAAGCAAGAGCAAGACTTTTATTCTGCTCAGGTTCCTTATCTCTACTTATCACCATAGTAAATTAGCACTTTTCAGGCAAGCAACAAGTGGCATGACTAACAACCTTGTAGTGCTTATTCTTTGTTCCCAGCATTTTCAGTGAGAACAGCCAAGGTCTGGCCATTCAGGCCAAGGACTTAAAAAGGTGTTTAACATTTCTGAGGACACTCACGAATTTTAATACAAATTACTTTTGTTTGGGAGTTTTTCTGCTCTTGGCTGGACCATGTTAATCTAGTATAGGGAACAGGTTCAGCACCCCTTCCATTCCTCAAAGCCACAGAATGAGCAAGTGTCCATAACAACTGCTTAGCCACAGAAGCTGATGTCCGGGAACAGAGTGATCAAATCAGATAAACTAGAGTATGAAATGAGCTGGAACCATGACAATAGAATAGGAATAACACTTTAGAATGATAAAATTGTAAAATTTAAAATGTTCATACATTTAAATACTAGGAGTTTGTGTTCTCTTGCCATCTGAGTAGGAAAACCATTATAGTATTTAGAACTGACACGGAAGAGATAAGTGAAACCTGGATTTAGGATTGGATATATGATAAAGTTAGGAAACTCAGCAGGGCTTTTTTCTGACTAATTGGTAGGATCCTAGGCAGAAATTTCTATGGCACTGTGTGCTGTGTAAGCAATCATGTCTGCTTTCAGTCTGCTCTTACCCACACACATGTGTTTGCTGATTACTGTTCCAACACAGATAAAGTCATGCTGTAATCTCTTGGTAACAGGCTGTTTGGATGGTCTTGGGAATTTTCACTTTATGTTAAGGCTGGAAATGTCACCAAGGCAGGGCATTTTGTGCTTGCTGGAGAATTCTGTTTCCAGTATCAAAAAAGACAATACAAGCAAAATGCCACCTTGCTGACTCCCATACACACTTGGTCTGAGTACAGTGCTGAGGGTATCCAGCAATACTGTAGTCTGGAGAAACTCTTCTTTCACCTACAAAAGGTTAGCAGAATTGGGAGCTTCTTTTCTTAAACACCCATGATTGAATACTGTTGGTATTTAATACTTGTATTGAATCTCAGATAATTGCTAAAGTGCTGAACTGCTGTCTCAACTTATCCACATGCAATTAATAATATTGATCACCCTACACTGACCTTGAGAGTTAATAACTGCTTTTTCCCTTAGTTTCTCTTGATGAATGGTGCTTTCTACATGCCAACTAAAAATGTTGTCCGTGTCAGATCACAGAGTCTGATCCTGCAGAAATGCAAGCAGTGCTTCCTGCAATGGCTGTTTCTTTGGGAACAATAGGACTATTTATGTCTAGGCTGAGAAAAAAAAATACTTTTTTTTAACAGGATATTTCCTGGGAGGAAGTCTATACAAATATTTGTGTATGAGCCAAATTACTTAAAAGCTGCGTAGGATACATGCACAAAGATTTGAGGCTCCAAAAGTCAGGCCTTATTTTCTCCATCAAATAATTAAGTGGTTATTTTCTGCACCTAACAATAAAGTGGTCTTTCTTTTTCTTTCCTGAAGTAAACACTCTGGTTAAGACACAAAATAGAGACATAATTGAAGCTATTTATTTGTCTCATCTCATTTGGAGGGACCTTTTGAAGTCTTTTTGCTCTAGGTAATCTGAACAACTTCTTTTTCCTTATTGCCTTGGACAAACTGAAGAACTTAGTTGTGGTTGCCTTTTATTAGTAGGCTTCCCTGCTTACCTAATCCTCATCTTACTAGTATTATAATTTAATGAATCAACAGTAATGATCCTGTTTTGTATGACATTTTTTTCTTAAACTCCCAATGCACTATGTGCCTTTACTCTTGTGCATATCCTTCTGTTGAGATCCTTAACAGAAGGATCAGAAAAACTGCAGGCTTGGAAGCAGAGAATTTAGCAAAGAGGGTTCCATCAAAGTCTCAGAAGTATTTTTATTCTCTGCTGCAGAGAAAAATCAAACAAATCTGGGATGTTTGAAGTGGCACTCCCAACTCAGAGCTTGGTACCACTGAGAAAAGCTTTGCAGTGCTGTATTATCCAAGAGACACATAGTGAGGGAGTGTTGGGGAAGAAATACGCCTCCACATTGGTTTTCTCACATCAGCACTAACACCCATTGGTGGAGCAGTATGTGGGAATGGTGTGCAGATAATCTCACTGCTCCTTCTGTAGAGCAAATGGAGCATGTTGTCCCATAACAGCAACCACTCAGCACTTCAGCACCGATTTGCCTTCCCCACAGACACATATAGCAGCCTTCTTCCTTTGGACAATTGGCATCATCTGAAGACACCTTATCTTTGTAAAAAACATCTTGACAAGCTCTTCAAACACTGCCTCTTCTCTGCATTTATACTCATTTATCCCCTCCCCACTGCATCCTCAGCTAAAGCAGATTATTGCAAAATCCACTTAAAAAGAGCAGCAGTTTTAGACTGAAAGATATCTAGAGGGCAGCAAATCCAGAGGGAAATCTCATCCTTCAGTGCAAATGAAACCTCCTCTTTTATTTCATTTCTGAAAAATTAAACACAGAGTTACATAAAGCTTTTTTATTCTCTCTCTACACAAAGCATCAAAAATAATAAGGTCTCTCTATAAGGTTGAGATATAATCATACCTGGGAGCAAATTTTTAATTTGATTAAAGCTTACTGTAGTGGGCAAAACCTCTAAGTTCAGGTGTGAGTTATGAAGAAACTGTTCGGCCATCCATAATCCTATCTGAAAGCAAATATATTTTTAGAATACTGCTGTGTGACATGGAATGCTCCCGAGTTATTTGTGTATAACTGTGCTCAATGTGAAGGATATATTTAATATTGATTGTGTTACTGACTGCAATTATGTTATTTTTCATATTTTGTTCAAATCGTACTTGGCCAAACAGTAGCTGGGATCCATTTAACTGTTAACAGTGGAAATCAAGGTTTCTGAGACATCTTGCTTTATTGTGTACTGCATTCTTCAGCACATTTTGAAACCCTTTGACAAGTGTTTCTAAAATTACTCCTACTGAATTTCATTGCCAACATTTAGTGTGTACACTAATAGGGATGTTAAACCTCCATCTCATCTTCCTTACATCTTATGTTTGGTACTTGAGGTTTGGAATGTGGCCATCAGAATGCTTAAGAAGAAAGTTTAAAAGTAACCATGCTAGTGGTTTGAGTTTTACTCAGTTTTTTAAAATTTTCACTTTAATTGTGTATGAAAAACTGGCATCTGCATGTTGAGAGATGCAAGTACAGGCAAACAAACCAGTGCAACTTTGTGTTGACACTGTCAGTAACTAGAGGAAAAAGCAGACAAGCTCCTTTGAGCACACTTGGGGATACTAGAGCCTAAGTGGGAAGCCATGCTGAGTGCCTTCCCTCTGTGCATCCCCCAGAACATGCACAATACAGCTGTGCCATTTGAATCTGACCTTGTGTCAGCCCAGGCTGCAAACACAGAGGTTAAGGATCCCAGGGAGCATCTCTGGACACTGAAGCCCTCCTTCAGTTTCAGCTTGCCAGGAGGGACATTTCACATTCCTTACTTTGTGAAGTTGCAAAATGGGGTTAATGACCTCAGCTGCTCTGACATTTACTGATGGAAAATGTGACATGAGAGCTATGGGCTATTTTTGTTATCAAGGTGCAACATGTTTGCATTGAAATATGATGAGATGTATACAGGAGAGAGGAGGATTTGGTCTGCATAATAAGTTTTTTTGCTGGAGAGCATGCCTGAAATGAAAAGGATTTATGTGGTACCTGATCAGCATTTATGACGAAGTCCATACAAGAGCACAGACAATTTCCTGCTAATTGCTTTCCTTCTGATGTACAAACCCTTCTTTCATGTCTCATACATGTGACGATTTTGCACAGCTAGCATTACAATACATCAAAAGGAATTTGTGTCACTGGAATAGTCAATTGTTACTGAAAATACAAAAAGCAGTAACTTCCTTACATGCCTGTTATCTCTGAACATCCCTGTTCACTTATTCTGCAGGAAGAGAAGATTGCCTTTCTTCCTTCAGCTTTACTAAAATTTTCCTTTTGCCTCAGCCAAATGTTTTAATGTGACCACTTGGTGCTTTTCCAAAACAGCTTCAAGTTTTGAGGTATTGGTTCAGAATGACACACTGTCAAAACCCTCTGGCCTGCTACTGTTCTGAATCATAGAATTGCAGAATGGCTTGAGTTGGAAGGACCTAAAAGATCATCTAGCTCCAACCCTCACTGTCATGAGCAGGGACATCTTCCACTAGACCAGGTTACTCAGAGCCCCATTTCCTAATATCTAAACTAAACTTACTCTCCTTCTTAATGGCTTAAGGCCATTCACCCTTGTCCTATCACTACATGCTCTTGTGTAAGGTCCCTCTCCAGGTTCTGGAAGGGTCTCTAAGGTCTCCCTGGAGCCTTCACTTCTCCAGACTGAACAGCCTAAATTTTTTTAACCTGTCTTCACAGGGGAAGAGCTTAGTGGCTCTCCTCTGGACTAACTTCAACAGGCCCACAACTTTCTTGTGTTGGGGGCCCCAGACCTGGATGCAGAACTCCAGGTGGGGTCACATGAGCAGAGTAGAGGGGTGGACTCACCTTCTTCAACCTGCTGGCCATACTTTTGATGTAGGCCAGGATGTGGTTGGCCTTCTGTGCTGCTTTTAAAGGCAATATATAATTGCTTTTGTTTGTTTATTTATTTTTGCTTTTCTTTCTTTTTTTTTTCCTTTTTAAATGCTTAGTTTACTTAATGCATTAGTCAAAAGCAGAAGCATCAACCTTTTTTCCCTACATATATCTGTGAACTGGATGTGCCCTCTGATTTTTATAGTAAGAGGCTTCATGGCTGGGGTATCAGCTCATAGCCTAGTCTGGGGGGCAGGATGCTATTTGGGCAGAGTGGAGCAGGGGCAGAGAATCAGGGATGTGCTGAGAGAGCTGCCAGAGTCACCTGGGAAAGCAGCCTGCAAGGAGTAGGAACTCTGCCCCCTGAAGTGACTGACGTATGGGTCAGTGGTTGTTGTGGCAGAAAATGGTTGATATTTGCCCGGAGTGAGAAATGGCTGTAAAATGGGGAAAGAGTGCCCAGTCAGGGAATCTCACACAGGAGATGTGATTGCTGCCAACAGCACTCTATAGCATCACCCTCAGTTGTACAGCCCTTTTCCTTGGCAGCATGGAAAAGCCCCATTTTCACGGGTAGAGCTGACTAAAGAAGGGGTATTGTGTGTACCCTGCCCTGTGACCAGTGGGTACGTCTGAGCTGTGAATGGTTAAACTGTTTAGGACTCCCATATTTGCTCAGAAAACTCTCGCTGCATTGGGCTTCATAGATGAAATATAAATACCATTTACATCTACTTAAAATCTGAATTGAACTTGAAATTTCTGTTCAGTCCAGTGGTGAATGTAGCTACTGTTAAATTGCTCCATTAACTATAAAGCAAAGTTTAATCTGCTGTGTTTTACTTTCATGAAATGCTTCTAAGCACTGGTAATGTTCCTTTTTATTGTGCTCTTTTAACTTTACAGGAAACTGAAAGCTTTGTCCTAAAAAACAAAAACAAAACCAAAACAACCCCATTCCCCCCGCCAAAAAAGAGGTTTTAGGATTAAAATACCCACGAAAGCAATGCAAAAAAGAGAAGAAGGGAGCAGCATTATGAGGAAGAATTAAGAAGAACAACACTGGAACAACTCGCTGCTTTGCCTTTTCCTTTCCAAAGGAAAAGCTGGTCAAAGAGCATGGTCAAAGAGCCCCATTAAGCAGATTACCTCAAAGTACTTGTGGAAAAGACTACAAATTCAATCCAGAAAGGCAATTACTTTTTTTTCATTCAGATAGAATTTTTCAGCTTCTAACATGGAATTAATTGCCTTTTTTTTTTCCTCCTTTTTTCTTGTAATGGTCCTTTGCATAGGTTTAGTCATCCTTGAGGGCAGCTGCTCCATCTATACAGCTATTGCCCGATGATTACCTCTTTAATGTTTTCATTGGGTACTTTGCTGGTTAACCTCCTTAACTGGAGAGCTGCTTATTGTTATTTATGTCTTGTCAGCATAGAGGTTCATTAAGCATTGGTAAATGACATGTTTTCATATCAGCTGACACTGGAAATGCAATATGATCAATTGCAAATTGACTAGAGTGCAGCATTAGAGTGCATTTTAACACACATCAGTGGATCATTAGTACAAGCAGATCTTGAATTTTTATAGCTGTTTATGTCTCTCTAATATCAAAGTATAAATTCTCCCAAGTCAAGCAGTTCTTAGTAAAACAAAATGCAAAACTCAGTTCATCAAGTGATCATGTGTCCCAGGCCAGGTCTCAGCAAGAAAAATTTTAGGATGGCAGGATGCTCAAAGTGATGAAACAGCCCTGATTGCCTCAGTGCTGCCAGGAGGCAGAGAGGGGCTGGGGCGTCTCTTGCAGGCATTCTCTCCCATGCCTCAGGTTGCACCAGGGGCAGCTCTCCAGCATTTTGCCTCGCTTGCTGGCTTGCCAGCACCTCCCTTTCTCTGCCTGTTCCCTCTCCATTAGGAGGATAAAACTGAGTCTTGCCCACAGCCCAGGCAGATCTGGAGATGGCTTTGTGTATATGTGATTCCCAGAAGCTGAGCTGAGAGACACCTCGGTGGCCAGGTCCTGCGAGGGGGTCAGTGATGGGAGTCAATAGGTTCCAGTCTCTCATATGTAAATGGTCTTTTACTGCTCTGCTTTATGCTCTCCTGGCAAGGAAGCTGTGCTCGCCCTAAATTGGGACGTAAGTGCTGCTTTTTGGTATTACTGCAGCAGCAGCAGTTCCTGAAGAAGCTGCAGTTGCTTTTAGTGGCCCAAGACCATTGTTAAAATGACAGTCAGCCTTGGGGATAGGGATGCTGAGGTCGGAGGGCAGGACTCTGAAATTCGTCCTGCTGCACATGGGGATAGAGCATCTCCTGCAATAGCGCTGTCAGGCACTGGGATCTCCTGTCCTGTGGAGGCTTGGGGTGCTGATCTTTATCAGTGCTCTAATCTCCTCTCTAGGATGAGCTAAGGGCAGAGAAACAGTGACTGTAACTAACCTCTCAGGTTACCCCCTGCCCAAAAACGTCCATGTGCATAAGTTTTGCTAGCTGTCCTTCATTGGAATACAGACTCCCTGTCCTGTTTCCTTCTGATCAAATTTTCTAGGAGCTATTGTTATTTCTGTAGTTCTGAGACTGCTCTCTACTGTAGCATTGCAGGATTGGAGTAGATCACCTTCATAGACACCTCTGAATTTCTAGACCCCTTTCTTCAGAAATTTATCTCAGTGGCAGGGGTACAGTTTTAAACTCTGAGGATACAGGCACATTATAAGATAAAGATTTGCCATCAGAGCTAGGAAAAGCATATCATTATCTTAAAAATCCCCTCAAAAACATAAGAAAAAAAAATCTTTTTGAACAAAGGTTTTCATTGAAAAGCATCATCAGGTTTCAATTTAGGAAAACATTGTAAAATAAAAGAAAATCATGAATGCAGGCAATAACCCTGGGAACATCCAGTGATAATTTACTATGCCTGGACATACCTCCTGTAGAGTTAGGTTATTATTTTTCTCTACTGTTCTGTCACACATTGTTGCATGTCTGAGATTCCTTACTAGTAAATGTGAAAAAATGGAGAGGATTTACTTCCATTAAGTCCATTATTTTATGTGCTGGAGGGGAAAAAATGGCTTGTGTTGAAATCTTTTTGGGAAGAAAGTAAGATCTTACATTGTTTTAATAGGGGTAGCTTTGGTAATATACAATCTGTATGTAAGTCAAAACATTTTGACATTTATCTGAAGAATCCTGACTCAGCTTATACTTTTCTTTTTTTTTGGAGTATTTGCAATATGCTCTTGGCTTTGTATGCTGCAATAATTTTCTTGTTTTGTCCTATGAAAATGGAATTAAACTTCAGATTGTCTTTTCTGTATAGAAAAACATGAACTTCCAATCTAATCTGTTTGGTTAATGACATTCCTGAAGAAAACCATCATATTCCTAGTTATACTTATTCTCACTAAATATCCAGAACCGTATTTGCTCATGGGCAGCTGAAGTATTGCTTGTGTCTGTTTGCTGTCTGTGGATTAGACCATATGGAATAGCCTTCTTTCAGCACCATGAATAACAGAATGCTAAATTAATATTATGGCTCCCTAACAAAATGGCTTTGATGTAAGATTCCAGTATCCTTATGTTGTTACAGAGCCACAATACTAGTTTATCATTCTGTTGTTATTCCTGGTGCTGAGATGATATTGATGGACTTACTAGGAGTCCAGCTGTGAAGTTCATGCTGAGGGGGAGTCAGATAGATGAAAGTAAATTTCAATCTGAGTTTAAGACTATAAGGTTGAGCAGGTGGCAGAGCCAGTGACTTCAGTCTTTGTTATCAACGTGTTGATTGTCACTGCATCTTGTTCCCAATTTTGTTGGGTTTTAGCACAGTGCAAGGCCAGATCCTGCCCTGGGAAAGCCACAGTGCACTGGCAACATAGGCTGCAAACTGTTTATCTGAACAAGGCATATTTTAAAAAAGAGTACCCGTTGATCACAAAATGAGAATTTTTGTTTAAGGAAAGCAATGATAAACTTGACAAAGGATAGAAAGGTGAAGAAAAAGGGACTGTCTAAGGGAGGTTTGAGTGTCTAAGCAAAGTGTAGTGTTTCCACTTAACCAAACTCTACTTGTGCACACAAAAAAAGAAAGAAGGAGGGAGGTTTCTCTGCAGAAACCATCACGATCCAGCAAAAGCATGGGGACAGAGACTTACCATTCCTTGGCTTGGTGTGTGCGTGTCCAGAGGCCCATCCCAGAACTGTAGCCAGGCTGGGGACAGAGCCACTGGCCCAGCCAGGGGTGCAGGAGGACACAGAGCAGGAGCCATATAGGAGGCTGAGGTCCTGTTCCACATGGCTCCTCTGGTTTTGACAGACAGGAATCTGAGTATCAATATTACAGATAGTTGCAAGAATGAGGATGAAGATTGACCAGAAATACCAAAAGGACCAGTATTTCATTAAGGAGAATAGATTCATTGACTGTCTAGACCGAAGTTAGTTTTGTATTCACACTTTAGAAGTTTTAATTAAAGTTTACACTCATACCGTCTAGCCATTCCCAGGTTAGTTTTATGAAAACATTAACCTTGACATTTTGACAACGTTTTCCTTTTCATTTAGTCTCTCATTTAAAATTGTTTTCATTGTCTGAGGTTTAGCGATTCCCTTGGTCTGATTACACAATCAAGCCCTTTGAAGAGTGACAGCTCAGTGTGCCCAGTGGCAGCTCCCAGCACAACGTTTAATTCTCAGTTCCAGTCGAGCAGTGGAGCTCTCCCTCTGTGGTACTGCACCAGCATGACACCAGGTTTTGTGGGCAGCGATGTGAAATTTGCCTCCACATTTGCACAATGCACTTGTGAGAACAACACACCGGTGCCTTCACAGCTTGCAGGGCCCAGGGCCAGCAGAGGATGTGGAGCCCTCCCCCACCTCTATGCCTCAGCAAGATTCTCCTGCTGTCCCTCCTGTCGTCACGTACACACAGGGTCCTGTACCTCCCAATGCAACGTGTCTCTCCGGAAGATGCTTCTGCATGGGGGCCCTAAGCAATTCCCAGTAGCTTCTGCCCTGTGCTGAGACAAAGCTGTGCAGAATGCAAAGATGCTTTGACAGTGCCATTCATTGATTTGGAAAGACCAACTGCAGCATTGTTCAATCAGAGAAGTGCTCCAAATCACCTAAGAACTTAATGCAAGACATACTTAAGTATTTCTGCACCAGCTTTCTGAAGATATTTAAGCAGAAATGTATGCAAACTATGTAGATTTACAGGGATGCAGAAGGGTGCTATGAAAGTCATGCTAGAATGTTTACATGGCTCACGACAATTAAATACCTCTTGAAAGTCTGGGCCTTTAAGTTTTACTGATGTATTTCTTCTCAAGTGTTTTTCTCTACAAAACTGCTGTGGTTATTAATTCATTGGAGCTCATGAGGTGCTGAAGCAGAGCATTTGGGTGTTAATAGCAGCACTTTGATAGACAAGTAGAGTGATAGAGAAGTTGTAACATGTCTCTCCCCAGGGAGACAGGAGAACTCATCAACTCTGAAGAAAGGATCACTCTGCATCCCTGCACATCTTGCTTGACTGTGTTATGTCCATTCCAATCCCACTGACTGAATGTGAGAAAATGGTGTTTCAATTTCACTGGAAAAAGGGAAAATGAAGGGTTTAATTATTTGACCCAAAATAAAAACGTGGCAAGATGGCATAATTCAGACCAAATTTCTGTGAAAGGCTGGAAATGTTGCTGATAGAAATGGCCAGAGAACAGAAGTGGCTGCAGAGAAGCCTTCCCTGTAAAAACTGCCTGCATGCCTTTCAAATACTGCCCAGTATGTTGTTGACTGGATAAATTTAGTGCACTCTCTGGTTCCAGTTTTAGGAGTTTGAGTGAGAGCACAGAGCCCCTTGCTCTTACCAGAGGTAACTTTTTAACTCAAGTGTGAGTCAGAAGCCAGGAAAAACAGTGACATTTTACAAAGTAGGGCTGTCCAAAAATGTGAGAGATTCTGCCTCATGTAAGGCCAAGGGGAAAAGAAGGTTGGGACTGCATTTTTAATATTGTTTGGGAATCCAGATTCCCAAGACAGGTGATGCACATCCTTGTGAGCACGAGGGAACACTGAAGAGAGTGCGTGACCCTGTATCACCGTCTCCCTCCTGGAGATGGTGACAACGTATTTATAGCAGGAACACAGTCCCTGTTCCCAGGGTGGGGAGTGGCAACGGGGACCTGAGGAACCAAACAAACATCATTTTAAAAAAATCTTTACTCCTGAATAGCAAATACATTTCTCTGTTTGCATAAAGTGAGCGTCTGAAGATCAACTGAGAAATAACAAATGTGGGATTTTGGTATTGGAATTAGTATTTAGAGAAATCTGATTAAGCAAGTAGTATATAGAGCTTGAGATAAAATAAGCATGACAATAAAACTGATAAGGGAAACACCCTTGAGAATCCTGGAATAGAAACCCTCATTGATCTCTTCTGGAACAGAGAAAGAAAAATCCAGGTTTTGACAAGCACTGTGTGAGGGAAAAAAGTACATTACATTCTGGTGATAGTCCCAAACCAACAGTAGTTCAGAAGAAAGAGAAATGTCTAAGCTTTTTTGTTTATAACTGAACTTTACAATCATGGATTTTATTCCCTAAGGGCATGACTGTATTGAGAAAAAACCCCAGCAACTCAGAAGAACATATTACAGTGAGTTATTAACAAATTATTTTCTCTGCCATGCAAAAGATGGAAAAGACTGCCCATAAGCATCTTGATTAATTCTGTAGCATGCTGAGGTAATGCTCTGTGTCAGAAATGTAAATATTTTCTTTAAAGAAAAATATTTTTTTAATCACTCCAAAGATTAGTGGTACTGATTTATCACTAACAATTTATTTATTATTTATTATTTATTATCAGTTTATTAATATTATAAAAATATAATCTGTTTTTTTGCATTAGTTTTCTTTTTTCACTTTACCTATATAGGATTGCAAAATCTGGCCCAGTAAACCATCTTTTCAATACCTTTGACTCTCACTGATAAGAATATTGATTTTGTTTTAAAGAGCCTGCTGGCATTTAAGTCTACAGTATCTGATTCCCATCTCTGAGACAAACTTTATGTATGAACTTAATAGAGGGTTTGTGCCTCATTTTCCTCTTTGTAAAATATGACTTTTGGGAAGAGACTTCTCCAGCTTTATCCTCCTAACAATTGGAGTCTTCTAATTTACAGGATGGATGGGATTGTGGTAAATTTTCATAGAACATCTAAATATCTCTATTAAATTAAATAGTTCTTTTCCTTTCCTGGTAGTTAGTTTTTGGATACTTTACGGACTGCAATTCTCTCCTCTTTCCATCTGTGTTTTACTGTACAAGACAAGTTTTCTAACCTTCTGCCATGAGAAAATGCTCCTCTTATCACCTCCATAAGCCCCTCCATGCCTCTGTTTTGATGTGAGCTCTTGCATGCAGAATCCAAATGGGATTTCTCTATGTTTTGTATAAGAAGTTCCAGCAAGAAATTTTGCAGAAATGTTTGTCCTCTCAAAAATAGCGGAATCTTTCTGAGTCTGTTCACTTATAAAAATACACAGGACAGGGACATGTGCTTGTGAAATCCCAAGACCATGCCTGTCAGACTGTCCTCCACCCTCCAACACACAAGGAAAATCCAGCTGAATAGTCAGCATTTCTTGGGGCACAGCTTGTCTAACTAAAATACAAAATCAAATAATATGGCAATGCAAGGGGAAAAAAAAAAAAGGGGTGTGTGTGAGTTGCTGTATAGCTATGATATAATAAGAGTGTTAAGTAAGAAAATGCTTGAAAGCACTTTGTGGGTTGAGCATGGGGCACCCTGATTGCATTGCTCTCCCCTCAGTCCTTCTGCCCTTGTCCACCTGTCCATGTTCTGGTCTCTCACAGCTGCTGCTGCAAGAACAGCACTCAGCAGAGGCAAAACTAGCCCAGCCTTGGGTCCTAGGGCCAGAAGGAGCATCCTTTCATGTCATCCTGACAGTCACAAGGCTCAGCACATGAAAGGAGGTTGCTGCTGCCAAAGAGGAGACAGGATGAAGGTACAGCTGGTGTGAAGTGCTACCCTTCTGCAGGCTCACGGCAGCTGTACTGGCTTGCCTTGACTATGTGACTCTGCTTTGTGTCAGGAGTTGATGGAATTAACCTGGGAAAGGTTTTACCCTGCTTTGGAGTCTCTTGTTTAAAAATACTTTCTTCTAGTGGGGAGGAAACTGTAGTTGCCTCTTTTTTTCAGGAGTGTTTTATTACTGTTAGTCTCCTAATCAGATTTCTCTTCAGTACTTAGGTGCATGTTTGTGCTAATATTAAATAAACAAGGAAACGCAGAATAGTGTTTTGCTTTCTGGACCTTACTCTAGATGTAGTTCCCAGGTATCTTGCACTCCCTGGTATCTCATACCAATATATTGTATTACAAGATTAATGTCTCTGACCACAGCTAGAACAAAACCATACTTTGTCCTTGAATATGAAAATTACTCTCCTGTGGCAGTAACTTATATAAATTATGTTTTTGTGTTTTCTTTCCATGCCATCAGCTCTTTCTTCTTCCACTAACAGAATGGTGGTCAGGAAATACAGATACTAAACTGCATCCATGACACTTCAACTTTATTTATGGGAATTCCTCTTTTGCAGAAACCTCTCCCCACAAAGTCAAAATTGAAGCCAATATCTCTCAGAAAAGAGCAACTATCTGAAGTCTTGGCCCATTGTTCATTGCTTTTCCAGGCCAAGAAATTCTTTGCTACTGAATTATTTACTGAGGAGGAGAATCAGTTTTATTCATCAGAGGAGCATTAGAATCCAACAGGACTGTGAATACATATTTAAAATGTTTACTAGTGTGTTTGAGCATATTCATTTAAAGCCTTTAGAGACTAAGTTGTTCATTACAACTTCAAATGAAGTTTGCCTTCAGTGTTGTTTAACTTTCCAGACTGTAAGATGATTGCCTTGGCTTTTTTGTTCTGCCCCGAGTGTGTGGTTTTTTGTTTTGTGCTGAAGGTAGCAGAAGTGAGATGTTTTCCATGACATGAGATTCCCTTATGTGGACATGATGTGTGATAGTTTAGGTTTGAATTTTTCCATGTCAGATGTCAGGGGGCATTTCCACTGAGGCAATGCTGTTTCTCCTGAAGACTGCAGTGCTCTTGTTGCAGTGACTTTGGAATATTACCCCACTATGCTTGAGAAGCACTAAATAGCACTACACCGGACCTCTTACTCATTAGATCATTCTCATAGATATTCCACTCCTGATGCAATTAGAGCTAAACAGCACTAATGCTTCCTCATAGCTATTGGCGTTTCAAAAACTTACACTTCAAGCAGTTCCTTCACATTTCTTCAAGATTTTTAGTCTTCTTTTGGATTACTTCTCAGTATAAAACACAACAAAATATTTATTAAGCTTTCTGGAAAAGCTTTCGAAGCAGGATTTATTAATAATGACACTTCATTACTGATGCTGTTTTCTCAACTGATAAGCCATTTTATGCCTCCTTATGCTTTATTTTAACTTTTTAAAAGGTGGCATAGATTGCAACTGCTCATTATCAAAAATCTTTCCCCGGCTCCTGAGCCAGCAGGAGACTCAATCCTCTGTGATTAGGCTTAAAAACTGAATTTCCTGACCTGTGGGTAGAAACTCAGTTCTGCTTGTATCAACTAAGGCAAAATAATTTATGTTGCCTGCTATTCGCATATTTCTCCCAAGGCTACTTCTGATTGTCCAAAACTGACTTCTCTTTTGGTGTCTAGCATCTTAGAAACAGTGCTTCATAAAAGTATTTCCATCCCCCCTGCCCTGACATTTACTTCCCTATATCCTAGTACAGCAGCCCATGATCCAGCACTTTCAGGAGTGCGTGATATGGCTGAGATTGGGGGTATTATGATTTTGCTGGGGTGGAACTAGATGGCTTTTCTTATTGCTGGGATGGTGGGCAGAGCTGCACAGGAAAACTTCTAGATCCCTTTCAGAGCTTTTCTGAACTGCTAACCTTAATTTTACATTCTTAACATGCCCTTGAAGCACCTGTGGCTAAAGGGATGCTTTTAGAGATGAAGTGATGCAAACCTAACCCTTGCTGATGGTCAGAAACTAAGTGGTGTTTTAAAGACTCAGAACTGTGGGGCTCAAGGTTTACCGTGATGTGGTAGGGATCAAAGCATTTGTATGCAACATTCTCTGTGTAAAACGATAACACAGTCCTCAAACATATGGACGTTAAATTCTTTGTTTTACTTTCTTGATTCTAGGTATTTAATAGTATTTCAGTGCAAATTACTTGTTGTATTTAAATACAGTAAGTAAATCCCATACAAAACTCAATGTTCTGAATGCAAAGAATTTTAAATCAGTGTTTCTAAAACACTAACTCCCAGTGCTTCATCAGCACTGTAATATGATCAGGCTTCCCCTTCCTAAAACCTACAAAGAGTGAGGGAGTGAGCAGAGACCTTATCCTTCACAAATCCATCTGGAAGAGAAAAAAGCAGCATAATGTGTAATAATATTACAGGGATGTAAGCCAAAGCCTGGTCTTCCCTTCTGTTTTTTTTTTTTCCTCCCACAAATAACATTTCTTGTCTTATTGTTCCTAAATTACCTTCAAAATACACTTTCCTCTAATGAGAGGCACAGAACCTCTTTAGAAAGCAATGCCTACAAACCATATGTTGCCTGGTTTTCATTAGATTCACTTTGATGAACGCCCCCACCTTAAACCAAACTTTCTCTCTTCAGGGTGGGCTGGAAGTGTGTACTGGATAATTACGGTTGCTAAAACATGACCCACTGTGCCGTGGTCAGAGTTCTAGTACAGTCAATCACCACACCTCACTATCCAGATTTGATGTGAAATTACTTGTTGAATTGAAATACTCTCTTGCATCTCAAAATGGGTAATTGTTTATGGGCAAAAAGACAGTTAATTGCCTTGAGAAAGAGCTTGTAAGAGTAGCTGGACTTTCAATAAGGAGAGCGGTGGTGGGGTTTGTTATCTGTATGGGCTACTTGTATTTTGGATCGTTGTTCTGTCTTGATGTTTATTAGTTCACTAATTTGCTACCTGTCTAACATTAAATTGTTGTATCTGAGAGCTGTAGGGTTAGTTGGAATCCAGAGGTCTCTGTACACCTCCTCTGCTTTCATGAGGGGATAGACGTCCCTTAATAATCATTTCTGAAATTGTAAAAGACCAAAGCCTTTCTCTCTCGTTAATCTCCAAATCTGCTTTTGTTTCTTTTTCTCACTATCTATATTTACTTAGAATTTTAGAGAAAATGCAGCTTTGCAGCTGTAGTAGTCATCCTGAAATAATTTCTGTACCTTGCCATGAAATTTTGCCGTTCCTTATTGAGGAATGGCTCTTTCCAAACTGCTGCAGTAGGTCTCCTCTTCCCTGGGCAAATAATTATCTCTCAAAATGTTTTCATGCCGAGTGTGCGCATCAGTAGAAAGAGTCACGTTAAATGCATAGCGACAAGAAATTCCCTGCCTTCGTATGCTCCTCACAGCACTAGAAGCCTGGCTTATTGGCAATTCTGGTGGGCGCTGTGAGCCCAGCGGGGTCCATCCGCCCACGCCGGCAGGTTTCAGCCAGTCGGGGCCTTCAAGGAGTTGCTATCTCTGCTTGTTGAGTTGACATGAGACAAGTTATTACCATATAAATGAGATAAGGTCTTAGATAATTGCAGACTGAAAGTAAACCTCGACTGGAGTGCTTGTGGCTGGAAATTTTAAGTGTACCTTTCTATCTCAAATTTCAAATTTTTTTTTTTTAAAGTCTGTTACTTTTTTCCTTCCACCCATTAGCAGAATCTATAAATGATATAAAGGCCATTATGTTATCCAGTTGTGACTATTTTAGACCTGGAACTTCTGTGGTGCCTTTCCAATCTCCTCTGCTGATTATTATGAAACCTGTATGCAGAGGTAATAAAATTGCTTTGAGGAGAATATGGATATGAATTCCTTTCACCAAAATAATCCAGTGCAGTCACTTTATTCTTTTTTTCTCTAAGAAAAAGTAAAAGAAAATATCTTTCTCTGATTCTTTCTCTGTTCCTGCTTGGTCTGGCCATGTCAGAGGTTAGATGGCTCAATTTAGAAGATACTTTTACTCTGGGTTGGTGTCTGTTTTCTGTTCCTAGGCATCTGACTGCACTGTGGAGTAATTGAGTAAAAAGTAGTCTACTACATTAATCTCTGTGTTAATCTTCTCCCTCCTGTATAGTGCATATAACCCTAAGGAAAGGAGGAAATATTTTCACGTGTCTCACCAAGGCATGGTATAATCTTAAGGATCCCTTTTAATAGCTAAAAGTAGTGTTTTTCCAACTGGCAATCATCAAGCCTATTCTTGTGAGACAGAAACTTCTGGTGAGATAGACAAGCACAAATCACCAAATCTCTTATTTTTTGTGGGGACCAAATTCACAGGTCAAGGTAAGGTCTTGCACATTTAGTTTAGAAAAAATTCAGTCTTTCAAAGACTAGGATGACTACTGTGTGCTTACACCCAGAAAATGATGCCTGGAGCAAGGTATATGGCCTGTGCTGAATGAATTGCGGGAGGCTCAACTGGTGAGCCAAAGGACACTTGCCAGCAACATTCAGGAGTGAAGACTTTATCTTTGCTAATAACAATGTGAAGCCTAAAACTCACCCAGGCCTACAACTAGCTTTCTCCAAAGCACAGTGTTGTTTGTAGGTTGGTTGGTTGGTTTATTTGTTTGTTTTGGTGTTTGTGTGGTCTAGTTGAAGAACCAAGATGCAAAAATGAGTTTCCTGAAAGAATTGCTAAGCTGGAACGTTCTTTTTGAGGAAGGTACTGGAAACACGCTATGCTTGTAAATAGGTACATAGAATGATAGGCACATAGTGCATCCAAAGGGGCACAGTCTTGCATCTTGTGGGTCTGCTAGACAAAGTATATTCTGGCTAAAAGTAGGAGCAGGAGGGTTTTCCTGCTCACCAAACCTATGGTCCTGCTGTGGGAAGCAGTTGCCATTCCTCTTGCACAAGTATCTTTCCCTGAAAGCTAGTTACTGAAAATTCTCCCCCCCCATTTCTCCAATTGTGGCTTTGTTCCAGAGGCTGTCTCCTTGGGTGATTTGAAGACTTCTCATTTCTAGCCTTTAAACATTCATGGGCAGTTTATAATCCTTTGACTAAAACGGGTAGATGACACAAAACCATAGTTACAAAAATGTTTTTGTACAATTAACATAACAAAATTCTATGCATTGAATAATTGCATATGAAAATAGATAACCAATTTAAGTTCAGTCTGAGTGCCAGTCCATCTTGGGATATAATATAAAACTTTTACAGAAGATTGTCTGAACTTACTCTTTCTTTAAATAATATCTTTCTCAATTTCTAATGCCACCGGTTCAATATTGATGCTTCTGCTTGCTATCCCATTTCACAATATCATTCATTTCAGTCTGATGCATTTCCTGCACCAAGGGACTAGCTAGGGGTTTTGTGACTTAGCAGAGCAAATAAAGGAATAACAAGCCCAAAGGAAAAAGATAATGCTGCAGTTTGGTCAGCTAAGGTACCTACAGTATTACAAAATTTAATGGAAATAGATATTTAAACTGTAAGAAGCAATTTTTGAAAAATGAAGGAGATGTTTCTGAGAAAACTGGCTCCAGAATAAGGAATGTGTTCCTTTGGCTTGAAACACACAGCTCCACCAACATATGAGTCATCCTGTGGATGTGATGATGTCCAGAGGATATTGAAACATATACAGAAAGAAAAAAAGTCGAACAGTAGAGGCAGAGTGAAAGAATAATGAACGCTAAGATTAATATTTCAGCAGTCTGTTTAATGTTATTATAGTGCTTAAGGCATTAAATTTACTGGTCTGACTAGTGTGGGAAATCATCTTATTTTAAGCATTGTGCAATCTTGGAGAACCTGGAGATATTTTCAACCGAGGTAATGCATTATGCATCCCAATTGGACAGAAAAATGTGTAAACCCTACATATAATAAAAATTGATGGAAGAGTAAAAACACTTGGAATTTAAAAATGAAGAGCATCCAAGGAGATTAAATCATGTAAAGAAACAGCAGTGAATGCAAAGGAAACTTTACAAAAATGTACGACTGGAGTTTCATCATGTGATTGCTCAAAGATATTTAGGATGCACTTTTCCCACTGGTTAAAGTTAATTCACAAGGTAAAAGCCAAATCATCAACTTGCAGGAAGCCAGAAGGATGGTCAGTAGCCTGGTAATTCTAGTCCTAGTTTTTACTGATGAACAGTGAGATCTGTACTGTGGCTCCCAAAGTAGACCTTAAATGCTAATATATATATCTTGCATCAAATTCCCTTGTCTGGAAGAGAATAGGCTGCTTGGAGAGGTGAGCCACATCCCAGCAGAAACAGATTTTCCACCTTTCTCGTTCCCAGTGTGAGAGGACATAGGAGTGACAGTTATTAAAATACATGCTGACCCTCCTTCTTAAAAAGCTAATTTGTACTTCAGTGAGGGTGGGCCAGAGAGCTGATGTATTCATTATACATGGGAAACAAATGGTGTTACAACCAGCCTCTTGCATAGTGTTTCACAGGTTTTATAGAAAGTTTTGCCTTGCAAAATTTTGTTATCTTTAATCTATTTGTGGTGGTCACAATAAGTTGGATTGTCAGGCATCATGGCTGGAAAGAAATAAAAATTTAAAAAAAAAAAATCCACATTATATCATTGAAGACCGTGAATGCATCTGGTATTAGGGAATGTTTCAGTGTAGCAGTACGTATGTGCTGTAAAACTTTAGCTAACTATGTGTTAATGCCTTCACAGCGTAAATAGTAAATTCTATGTGAGTCACAGCTTTGAAGTCACTGAATGTCTCTCTTCCGGTCTCCTCGTTGGCCTCTGTAGCATGAAAGGGGATGTGGAGGGGAAAGAAGTGAGAGGATAAAAATGTCAGCTGTGAACAAAAGCATTTGTGGCTATCTGTAAGCACCAAGTTCAGCTAGGAAGGATTCTGCCTACAGGAATGCCTGCCGTCCTCTTGGCACCTGTGGCAGGTGCTTTCCCCAGCACTGCAGTGCCGGTGCCTGGCACTTTCCTTCAGCTCTCATCTGCATGGGAGCACTGAGGGGACAGAGAGTGCAGCCCTCTATAGATCACCCACACGAAGACAGCTGCTGCCTTTATTTTGCAAGTTTCCACACTGCTGAGGGATAATGCAGGCAGCCAAACCCTGAGCCTTCTTGGTGGGCATGGAATTCGAGTAGATATTGCCTGGGCTCTGTGTTTCTGGGCAGGATTTCTCAAGGAGAACTGGAAACAGAGTCATAGTCTCAGTTGTGATATGCTATAATGAGGTGCCTTCAGGTTTTCCAATTGCCATGTCTGTTCTTCTGCTGGCCAGATGGCCCATTTGAAAACATCTCATCCAAGATATAGCTCCTTGCTGTCAGCACTTGCTTTCTGCCTGAATTTCCTAAATACAGCCCTAGAGTGATATCCAACCTTTAATTTCTGAATATAGTTTATTCTCTGATACAGGATATTTTTTTAAAGGTGCAAATCCTCTTTGAGCCCTCCTTGAGGAATACTTCAAAGCTTTATTCTAGTCTTCTTTTTCTTTTTTTTTTTTTCAGTTTCTGTCTTTATCAGGGAACTTTGTTTCACAAATTTGTTAAGATCTGATTGTGGAACAAAATGTTAGCAGTCATAACCACTGTGCTACTAAAGTCTTTGTAGCCTAATTAAAAACAAGCTCTAACTGGAGACTGTTGGGTTTGACGCCTGTAGTCATTTGACCCTGGCTGAGCTCCAAGAACCCACTAAAGCCACTCTCTCATTCCTCCCCCTACAAACGGACAGGGAAGAGAGAAAAAAAAACCCAGAAGGTTTCACAACTTTGAGATAAGTACCATAAGAAATCTCTTGCCTACCACCGTCACGGGCGAAACAGACTCCAAGTGGGGATATTAAGAATTTATTATTATCAAGATCAGAGCTTAAGAGTGAGAAGTTCGATAGATCTCACAGACCCCTTTTCCCCCCGCCCCTCCCTCTTTCTAAGATCTCCCTCCTTCNGCACCCCTGTGGTCCTCCATGGGCTGCAGAGGGACAGCCTGGTTTACCATGGTCTTCACCACGGACTGCAGGGGCTCAGCTCTGGTGCCAGGAGCATCTCCTCCTCTTCCTTCTCCACTGTCCTTGGTGTCTACATTGTTGTTCACATGTTCTTACTCTGTTCTCTAGCAGCCATCTTCATCTGCCCCCTACTCTTTTTTTCCCCTTCTTAAATATGTTATCATGGAGGAGTTACTATCACTTCTGATTGTCCTGGCCTTGGCCAGCGGTGAGTCCAGCCTGGAGCCGGCTGGCATTGGCTCTGCTGGAAATGGGGAAGCTTCCAGCAGCTTCTGGAAGAAGCCTCCCCCAAAGGCCCCTCTGCTACCAAAATCCTGGCCACGGAAACCCAATACAACACCCTTGTGTAATCTGGTTCATTACTGAGTGCCAAAGTGTCACTGAACAAGAATTCTTTCAGTGCCACAGTGGACGAGGTTGTCCTGTGTTTGATCAGCCTACATAAAGCCAACAGGCATTTGCAATCGTGATGGGTTGGTTTGTGAGTGGGACATCTGTCTTCCCTGTTCTCCCCAATCCCTCTCCCCTGGACCACAGGGGAGATCCTTCTCTCTCCACACCTCTGAGTCTTCTCTTGGAAGGAACCACAATGATTGCAAGAAGAGGTGACCATCTCTCCTCCTGACTTGCAGGTAGGACATGGCAAAGGCATGTACCTGGAGACCAGGCCTGTAGGATAAACCCATCTCATGCTGAAGCTATGGCTTAAGTTCAATCATCCATTTTCTCTATGTGCTTAATGTTAGAATAAAACATGCAGATGCATTAGTGCTTGGATTACACCAGTGCCTAATTCTACATATGTGCCTAAAGCTACATATTTCAAAGACATTTAAGAGGATTGCAGTATTCATAGATCTTCCTTTCATGCCTTTTACTATCTTTTTGCCTAACTTGTGCTCTTTGGTTTAATGATCTAAAGACTTGGGACGATGTATATGTCTGGAACAGAGCAGCATGTTGCTTTTGGCTGTTCCTCTGATGTATTGTCACCCGCAGAAATTGCAGCCTGGATTATGACAGCAGAGAACTAAGCACACAGTGTGACATGTCAGGTGTAATCTTGGCACTTGCAAAGAAATCTACATTGCAATTTAAATTGAGCCAGGAATTCCCTTTTGCCAGCCCTCATGCAACCTCTGTTCCCACCTGAAAAGTTCCAGATCTAAAAATAACAGGGAAGAGAATGTCAGTGGGGGATTACATAGTGACTTTAATAATAAAAATATATACAGGATGGTTTTGAGCATTTCTGAAAATGCCTGGCGTACTGTCTGTTTCCCCTCATGCATGTTAGGATTTCTCCTGTGGTAGATCATTGAGCTGAATACCCAGGGACCTGGTTTAAAGATTAAAGGGGAAAGAGGTGAAACAATGAAAATGCCAAAGCAGATTTGCTAAGTGGAAAATTGTTACCAGTATACATACAGCTTGTAAGGCTTCATATAGGCAGAAATAGATGGTCCATCTCAAATCGCTTATCAATATGTCTTTTTGGTCCACATACATAAATGTCCATGGGTTTAGTGTGGGATCTGGTTTTTTGACTGTATCCTGTGTGGTTTATTTTACAACACTGAATATTTCCTATGTCATCTACATTCACTTCAGTATTTCAGGGCGGAAAATCATCCAGGATACTTTTTTCCTAGTTTATGAACTTCTTTGCCTCAAAGTGTTCATAAATTATAAAAAGAGGTTTGATTATAACTTGTGATAAAGTGGCAAATGTTTTGCCAGAGGTCGCAAGGCTAGACTTTCCAAGTCCCAAATTCAATCTATAGCAGAGAACAACACATACCATATATGGTTACAGTAGGATTAAATCTAAAACAAATGCACTGAAACGAAGTAACATAAAAGTAATGGAAAGGTCTTCATTCCCAAAATTCTGAAAATATATCTGGTGTTAATATTATGTTTCAATATTTCAACAAATAAGAAAAAGCTTATAGAATATTTGGATCATGGGAGACTACTTCAAATGTACCACATAATTTTGTGTATCAATAAATACTTAAGCTTTTAAAAGAATTAAAAAGCTATTGTTAGCTATGAAAACACCAGTTGCTGTCCAGAAGAACAATATTGGAAGCAGTGATTCAGTAAAATGTGCAGCATAAACTCCTCACAGTAATAAATAACATCATAAAAACTGCCTCTGTTGTACTTGTTGTAAAGGTGCCTTCAAACCT
Source organism: Calyptomena viridis (assembly GCA_013390005.1). Taxonomy (NCBI): domain Eukaryota; kingdom Metazoa; phylum Chordata; class Aves; order Passeriformes; family Eurylaimidae; genus Calyptomena; species Calyptomena viridis. The sequence goes on from WEIV01002825.1 coordinate 238,824, forward strand.
GATGCTGAGATCATGTAGTTAGAATAATGACTGAAGATGTGCAAAATTTGTGCTGGGTTCCCTCCTTGTCTGTGGATTTTCTGTGTGACCTGTGGTCTGTCTCTGGGTAGCTTGACTCCCTGAATGCTGGCTTAGAGTTGAATGCTGCTTCCTGAGGTTACCATCTGTCAACCAAGTGTGTGCATGCTTTTTACTTCACGCTTGCAAGAGGTTAAAAGTATCAGCTTTGATTAAAAAGGTCAGAATTCATGTACTTTTTGTTTTGCATGTGTGACAGGTGATGACAGTGCATGCAGCTTCATTGGCAAATGGGACCTTGTCAAGTATTGATAACTTGACTGGGTCCCAAAATGGGGATAATATTCCTTTCCCACTTGGTACTGAAGATAGGAGCCACATTATACTGGAGACAAGTGGTTTTGGGTGGTTCTGGATAAAGGTTTATTTTCCTATTGAAGTAGTACTTAGTCATGCGAAATATTTTCTAGGTTGACTTCAGCTTGCTATTAGTCACTGCTCCGTGCAGTTCACTGGCTTTGTGCCTGTGGCCACGGCTCTCTGACCAGAGGCAAAACACGCCGAGCGGCGGCAGGCGAAGCTCTCCGTCAGCTCGTGTCTTTGCAGGGGTGGCATTCCCACTGAACCTCCATTTTCACCACACATAAGGCGCAGGCACAGTTGTTAGGAAATCATTGAAGAATTACTGTGAAAGGAAGACTTGGGATTACATTATATCTGTACCTGCAGGAGTTGCTGGGAAAAAGTACTGCCACTGACAAAGATGTAGCTGGGTTTGATTAGAGGAAAGACTTTCCAACAACTCAAACTACCTGTTCTCTTACCTTGTTATGGCTTATTCACTGACTGACAATATGTTAGAGCATTTGGTGCATTCTTTCTCCAGCTATGGATCATAGCTAAAAAAAAAATTAAAATCCTATTTGTCTCAACATTTTCTGCAAACTGTTATTGTCATTAAAATTTCCACGGCAATTGAAATAACTAAAAATATCATAGGAGTTCACTTATATATTTTATAATTTAATTTTTGGCCATTGACAATCAGCTAAGCTGATTCTGTTGCCCAAGAGCAACATCAACAAAAGTAAGTTTTTAAATCTCTTTCAAGACCCTGTGGGTGTAGGTTAAGGCTGTGTTGATTCTTTGACTTTTTTATGTATTTCTGATGCATTGTCACTTAAAGCTGTCTAATAGAAATGCAAATCAAAGAAGCAGTAAAGTGGACTTCCATCAAAATAAATAGTTCAATGATTTCTGCTGATAAACTCTGCCAAGACAGACACGGTAATGGTAAGAAGGCTTCCACCAGTTGCACAAGCATCCTGCGAGAGGGAGAGTTCAGGCAAAATTGCTGACCTCGGCAGCAACAGATTTCTTAGTGTCTTGTCATATCTGTATGTGAGAGTGAAGTAGGATGTTGCTTTAGGCTTACCTAGCAGGAGGATGCTTCTCGGGAACCCATACACAAGACACCTTTCAGCTCCTTACTCTGATTCATGAGTTGTGTCAGTGAGCTTCACTACACAAGCTGAGTTTGTTACATCTTTCCTCCCTTTGTACATGCTTTACACTGTCTTCCTTTGCAGTGTGTATGTGTAGAGAAAGGATATGAAAGGTCTCAGAGCCCTGTTCAAACCTGATTATTTGGGCTAAAAGCAAATGCAGAATTCCCACTGTGAGGTCCCCCCAGGGGACTGGAGCCTAAGGGATGTGGTGAAGGGGCAGGTAAGAATCAGTGAGGGTCTGGCAGGCTGGAAATGTGTAATTTAGGTATGTTGATTTATTGTGCTTGAGAAGCAGTTCTGCCTGGATTCTGAAAGAAGTGAGCTACAGATTGAGGAGTGGTGGTATGTGAAATCTAGACTAGCTGAGCTCTCCTGTGCACGAGGTCAGTTGTTATTTAAACATACAGCAATAACGACCTTTATCGGGACAGAAAAGTTAGACCCTAAAAGAAATTGGAATAGGAGGTTTTCTGCAGTAATCTTGTGTTGTAGAGGCCCTTGAGGAATTTCCTCCCTACCCCAGGGCTGTATTGCTTGTGGTGCTGTAAGACAGAGCAGAGGCTGCTTATGAACCAGGAATGGCCTGTGGGGCTGAAAAGGTTCTTGTCACCAGAGTGGTGGCCACCCACATAGGGCATCACAACTCTGCAAGACTCAGCAACCTAAAACTTTGAGTTCAGTGTTATTGTAAGAGGGGTAAAATGAAATTGATGGACCTAGTAAAAGCAGTAAAAATAACTATCTAGATGAAAGGGTTGTGAAATTAAATTAATAATATGGTTTGAGAAGAAAGTATGGCATGTTATTCTGTTCATCAACACTGCTGGTGATACTTTTTTTTTTTGAATACTGATTGGCAAGGTAAATTGCTTTTTAAAGTGGAGTTTCTGGATAGAGTCTCCAGCTAGCGTTTTAGAAGCAACCAGACTTCTGACTTACCCTCAGACAAGTCTCAGTGGAAGGATTAGGTGTGGCTGAATAAGAGGATGTAAACAGAGAAACACATATGAATTTGTAGGGCATCCTACTGCAAGTAAGTTTTTGTTGATGGTGAAGAGATTAAAGGGAAACAATCCTACTTAACTTTTTTTAAACTAAGAAAAAGTGTAGCCAGTAGGGAACTGTGGTGCATTTTGCGGGACACTTACCTTTTCCTTGAATATTGAAACCAAGAAAACCCCCAATCATCTACAGGTGAATTGTGCATTTCACTGTCTTTTAGAAAACCCGGCTTTGTGAGCCAAGAAGTACTGCTCTACCATTGCTTGTGGTTTTATTAGCTGGTTTCAAATTTCAGCAGTGAGTTAGTGTGACAGTGGGTCAGCAGGCAGGAAGCAGGTTAGGTATGCTCAGTGCTCTATCTGCAAGGCCCTGTTTCAGAGAGAAATGAGCAGAAAGCAAGAGGGATGCAATCACCTCTGTGTCTTTTTGAAGATTGCAGATTTTTGTTTTTGAAAGAGTCTTTGTCAGGTGTAAATGCAAACACAGGCAGAGGTTTAGAGTCCTGAATATCATCTTTAAATGGCATCAACTTGCAGCAACATTTGTTGTGCATACAATGGGGAACATACAGCCTTAGATTCAAACATCAGCCTTTAGTCCAGAACACGCATGTCTTCTTCCAACTTAAGGTACAGAGAGCTGGAGAAAGGGAAAGCATCAGTCTTGACCTGATACCTTTTTCTGACTTTCCACTATTGTCTAATGCTTTACCCAGAAATGGATCATCACTTCCTTGAGGCTCCACTCCCATGAACTCATAGTATTAGGCCTGATATGATGGAAAAGTCCAGGCAATTGACATTGAGCCAGGGCATTTTCTCACAAAAACTGTTATGATCCTGTCTGTTGTCATGGGACTCACTTACTTTCTTTGGATATACTTTTGGGCATGATGAAGTGTAAGGAGGTGTCGTTTTAGATATTCTTTTAGATATTTTAAACCAACTGATTACAAAGCTCCTTTTACTTGCTCTGCTGGTAGCCTAAGACTTTGTTTATTTTTCTCTAAGACAAGCTCTGGGCAAAAACTATTACTGTGATTCAAAATCTGGAGACTAAACAATTACTTCAGTAAAGATTTCAATGTGGCATTTGACACATCACAAATTGCCTGGCATATATAATCCTATTAACTGGAGTGGAGAGATGAGATCCTTTTATGCTTAGAATCAACAAACACTGCACACTAAACATGGCTTATCTCTCACACTAAATAGGCACTGAGAATTGAGGCTGATGGTTTGCTACTTGATTCACTGAAGTAAATACAGATAATACCACATGTTCTGGAAATGCCAGAGTAAAATCCTGCTTTTTCCAAATCTTTTTCCAAAACATCTCTACAGCTAGTTTGTTTTTCCTTGCATAACTTTGGGCTTGCTTTTTCTCTCTTCTTATTAAAATTTTCTTGATATTGCAGTAGAAGCAACCTCATACTTTTTGCTAAATTCATGCCAAAACTACTACTTCTTTCATCTCTCTTAAGAGAAATGGACCCCCTGCTTTGGGACAAGCTCTTACATATGACAGAAAATAATATTCCTGTAAAAAATACTGTAGTAAAGAAATACCAAAATATTGAAAATGTCAAGCTTGCAGAACTTGGGGAATAACAACTGAGTGCATTCCATGCAACCTTTCTTCAGTGCCACTGTGCACATTTGCTGTGATGCAGTCTTCAATTAATTGTGTGCTTACACAGTGCTTTCTTCAAAACTTGGTAATACGCATTTAAGAAGGATTTTCATGCATGATATCCTAAGGATTTCAAAGTGATAATTTTTTTTAACTACATGTTTATGTTCCATTTTGTCTAAGGACATAACTGATACCAGTGCAAAGCTACCTGTATCTGAATAGATTCCAGAAGGAGATGGCATCTCTCTCCTTCAGTTGTTGATTCTCATCTTATCTCACTTCAATACCAACAGAAAGCATTTTATGCAGTTGTTCCCCTGCCTCCATAAAATTTCTCATCTTGCGGTTTTACAATTGATATTTGCAGATTTCAGAAGTTAAAATAAACCCTTGGACCTATTCTCATTTTTATTAATGTCCTCTGGTGAGAAGCAAACACTTCTAGAAGTCAATCAGCTAGTGTTGCCTATTCTACTTTAAGAGAACTTTGAACCAAATAAATCGAAGCAAAGCAAGTACTGTAAATAATTCAGATGATGCATGTGGCTTTTGTATTAATGGCTTTAATAGGCAATTGGTACTTACATTGTTAAGAAATATACTGAGAATCACAAAATCATAATTCAGTCTGGAAAGGACCTCCAGAGGTCATTCACTCCAACCCAACCCTTTCCTCAAACAGTTCTGACTAGATCAGGCTGTCCAAAGTTATGTCCAATCACCATCCTGAGTGCAGTGAAGCCTGTGGATTGCCCCAGAACATCTGGGACACCCCAGATCTGCTGCAGTGTTACCTGTGACAGTTTGCTTTAGTGCTGTGAAACAGAATGCTTGAATGAGCTCCTGGGTAGATAGAGAAATAAAACTCAGATAAATCAAAGAAAGACTATATTGCAGTTTGATCTTGGAGAAAAAGGCAAAAATAAACACTGAACAAATTAAATAAGAGGGGATGAAAAACAGAGGTGCGTTGATAGATGCTGTGAGTTCTCAAGTGCTGAGTTGGCAGAATGTGAAAGTTAACTCCGTAGGTTACAAATTTTTGCCAAGGAATTTCAAATCCTTCTTGGAAAACTTGCCTCTAAGCCACTACTGTGAGCTGTAAGCATTTATTCTGAAGAGAACCCACAGTGTTTCTAATGCGTTTTGTTGCATGTGGTGTGCATCTCCCGTGGTGTGATGTAATGTAACATGGCATGTAGTGTTATAAATAGAATGATGAGATCTTGCAAAAACCTGCCTGGCAGGCAAACTCCCTGTCTTTCCCTTTGAAAGGCTTCCTGAGCATTCCACTATGATCTCCTCTTTTGTTAAAAGGTACCTTCCACCCTAGCATCCTCCTGCTCAGGTTCCCAGGGAGCAGTTGGGATGGAATGGCTTTTTCTCCCTAAATTTTTTTGCTTGTCAACAATGCAGCAAATACTTCACAGAGTCAGTCTTGTTGCTCTCCATTCCTGTCTCTCCTTGCATCTGTGTCTACGCATTTCTAATTTGCTCGGTGCTATGGGCAAGATGCTAATTTTAGCAACCTTGTGTAATTACTCTGAAGTCACTGAGGTTAATGCATGTGTTCGGTATAGTTCCAATCAGAATCTGGCCTTATGTTGTCTTAATATTTTTAGCTTTTATATTTTTTTCCCCCCTGCTGCCAATAAATTCAATCTCTGTGGCCTTAGCAGTAACACTAATGTTAGAGTAATATGCAAGCATGTTTTAAAATATGCTAGGGAGTAAGAGTTACCAACAGGAAAACATGGGAGCAGTTTCCTGATCTTTCTGACAGGGATGCTGTTCTGCAATTTTGTGGTCCCCAGCTTGCTCCATGCTCTCTGGAAGAGTGATGGGTTACTATATTTATACCTATCTGTTAAGAATATTATTTTACCACCATTTATTTCTAGAACCATTTGGGGTTCCAGGCATGCTTCTTCTCTGACTGCCTAAGCAAGAATAGTTTGTTTTAACAGCATCTTGAATAAGAGTTGAAGGTCATATCAGTTGCCTGCTAATAGTCATGAGTTTAAAGCCTCAGCTGTAAAACTGAACTTATCAGGAGTCTGTCTTCTTATATATTTCATGTTCCAGTGTGCGACAAAATATACAGAAAGGGACTTAAATGTACTTTTCACTAGCAATTTTTAGTTCTTTGGTCTTCGTTTTTCTTGTAGATTGAAATGATATTTCTGAAACTGTGTTGATTAGAATCATGAGATATTAGGAATTTTTCTTTTTTACAGAAAGGATTGTCAAACATTGGAACAGGTTGCCCATGAAAGTGGCAGTCACCATCCTGGGAAGTGTTAAAAAAAAGTGTGGAACTGGCACTTGAGGACATGGCTTAATGGTGAACATGGAGGTGGTGCTGGGCTGACGGTTGGACATGATGATCCTAAAGGTCCTTTCTGACCTAAACAATTTAATGATTCTATGATTAATGAACAACAGTGTGATTTATTTACCTGTGTTGGCTCAAATACTTTGATAGATCTGTGAAGATAATACACCATGTACGCCTGAAACTTTGACATGGTGTGATTTCCTATTGCAAAGCTTGTTGCTTCTGTTGAATAGAAACCAAACATATTGTGGTGCCACTTCCTGAAGACTTAAATGGTTTTGAGACACCATTTGGCAAGTCCATACAAGAAGACAGCAGTTAGGTGGAATTCACTCTCCTTGGTTGAGCCAAATGGGAGAAGTATGCAAGCAGAAATGAATGAGATGTTTTACAGGGGAGATGTTGCATCAGACTTTGTGTAGTTCCTGAAGGGTGAGGAGAAGCAGTCAAATGTAGCAGACAAACAATTGGTTTGTTTAATCACTTCCCACTGATTGTCAGTCCATACATAAGAAAACAGGGAACATGTTAGCACATGAATGCTGCACTGAGTTGAAACTCATTGTGTTTGGCTCAGTAATCTTAGCAAAACCAAAACAGATTCAGCCTAAAGCATCACAGCTCTTGTTAAATTTCACAAGCCATGAAACATTTGAAATGCTATAGTGTTGCAAATTAAAAGCACGTTTATATGCATGATTGGATGCATATCAGGGGATAGTTTTTAGTAAAGTGTTTCTTTTTTTCTTTCCTCTTAATCTTTACAGCTATGCTGAAACATCCTTTATTAGACTTCATCTTATGTGGTATCACCCTGTCCCTAGTTTTGTGTACCTCGCATCCCTATTTGGGTCTGTTGCACAGAGTGTTATTTTCTTTCTTGTTACTTCAAGGGTTGTTCTGTGCATCCAGATTTATTCTCCTCCAGCTGCAAAGATTTATTTCCATCTGCAGTACAGAAAAGCAATGAAAGCAAATGTTGTTCCTCTCCCCATCACAGAGTATTTTTCTTCTAGAACTAAACAGTTGCTCCTTACTGGAAATAAATGGATCTAGTGTCAGCTGCAATCCAAAGCGTGTACAAGTTCTGGACTTTTGCAATTATTTAATTGATAGCCAGGAATTGACATACCTGCAGGGCCCTTCCTTACTACTTAAGAAGCAGAACCAAATGCTACAGTAGAATGGACTGGAAATATTTTTTATCTCAAATTTCCCTCATTTGAAATGAAAATACATGATAAACCATAGAAGTACTGGAAGAAAATGCAGTTGCTTATAAAACCTTTGAAACCTCTTTTAGTCATCATGGTATCTTGTCTTTAATTGCTGATGGATAAACATGAAGGGTGGATTAAATGAGCTAAGTGGATGCTGTGGGATTTTTTAATCCTCCGTGTTTATTTAAATTGCATTTTAAATGTGTAACTGTATTGAAGCCGGGATTCAGCAATGCAATGGAATCTGAAATCAAGCATGGCTTTAATAACCTCCTGGTGTTAATGGATACTTTCTAGACTAATTTGAATAAGTTTTGTGAAATTGCTTAAGGTTGCTTTCTGGTTTTTTTTTTTTTTTTAATGCCTTGTAATGGTGCATACTGAGCAGCAGAAACACTCAATAGAAAGGTGAGGAGAAACTAGTTTCCCCTGAACTAATCTTCTCTCTTTGTACTGAATCCACTGGCAGGAGGTGTCTGAAGTGTCCTGAGGTGTCTCCAGTTTCTTGCACGTTTTTAATTTTGCCATCACTTGCCCTTAATCACACAAGAAATTGGTGCTGGAAAGAAAAGAAGATGCATTTGCAGCTGATAAAATGTTTTTGCATCAGCCAACTATTCAGTGAAATATTGTTTAAAACAAATTGCTATGCAACAGCTTTTGAATCTTTTTAAACAAAACAAATCAACAACAACTAAAACCCAAAACCCAGCACACAAACTTTTCTGGTGCATTCATAGATTTGTTCTTCCATGACTCTCATGACGGATTCCCTTCTACTGAAAACCTACAATTAGGAGCTTCACAACTCAGGATTTTTCTATGGTAAAGAGCAAGCTGTTCAATAGACTACATTTGCCCATGTCTAACATTGTCTGGCTGCTGGATGGGCCATCCTTTCCTGCAGTGAAAGTGGCTCAATAGCCTTTTTGTAAATGCTGAAGAACTGTGGGTGAATATAGGGAAGGAATTAACTTAAAACCAAATGGTGTGTTTATGTTGTCAGAGACTCTTCAATGAATGGAGGGTTTCCTACAGGAAAAAAGACTTCATAGTCAAGTAAAGTCAATGAAGAAACTTGAGGACACTGATATGTAGCAGCTATTTTACAGTTTTGCCTCTAAGTGGCTCCGATATTTAAAAGTGAATATCCACAAAGAAATGCATTATGGAATGTGGGTTCTGTGTCACGAGACAAGAAATATATTTTGCTTTGTTCAACACAGTGACAACAGCAGTGGCAAGTGCTGCAGGGACTCAGAGTAACTGTTTCAGTGATGCTTTTTGAGACATGAACCCTGACTGGCTGCCTGTGTCTGTGTTGGTTTGACTCTGTAGTCTTTAGGTGTGGCTTTGTTCTTTCTGTATGAATAAAGCTTAAAAAAAAAAGAAAACAAGGAGAAAAAGAAACCTCTCCTTATGTGTTCATGCAGTGAAAGTTAAGGACACATAGCACACCTCACTACAGCAAATGTGGCTAGCATCCTTAAAGTAAGCAATGAAACAAAAGCTTTTCTGTTTGTTAAAACAGAGCACATCGCGATTGTGAAATTAAATTTATTCCTCACCAAGCTTGTTTGAGAGCTGCACTCTGGAGTATGTCTGCAACTCTTACAGTTCTTTTTGAGCTTAATAGTCTCCCAGAGCAGCTGAACTAAGTGTCCAGTAGACATTCCCTTGGCCATGTATACCTTGAACATTGGAATAGCTGAGATACGAGTTTATGTATTTTTCTGTCTGTAAGCAGGAAGATGAACTGAAAGGGAGTCTGCCCTTGCTTCAACCTGTTCTGTACATGCCAAGCTTGTCCCTGGTGGAAGTCAGTCTCCAAGTATCTTTGCACAACTGTTGTAACCAGGCAAGTTACGTTCAAAATAACTTTGAAGTCAGAATAATCTCAAGATTATTGTCTGCAATTAAATAAAATATAAATTACTTTATTTTTTAATAGTCAATTGAATTTCTAAAGCCTGTTACTAGATGAGGAGTGGTTTATTATCCTACAGATTCCTAATGGAAATAATTACCTTCTCTCGCTACTGAGACTCAAAGCAATAAGCTATTCTTGAGACCTATCCTGCCAAAGGTACGTGTTTAAAAGTGTTCTCTCTGTGAATAACTGTTTTCCTTGTTATCTGGAGAGAAATAGATTTACATACCAGAAACAATTGCAGTCTGCTAAAATTGGCTACTTTCACAAAAGCCAATTATATTTTTCCCCTCTTTTCTCCCTAAGAGTTCAGTTTTGATGTGGAAGCTATCTTGTGTTACAGTGATATGGGGTCAAACTTATCAGAATATATTTTCTAGTCATTCATCATTGTGCTGTGTGGGTCTTGACTTCAGTCTCCTCTGCCCCCCTCCTCAGTCAAAACATGTTCTGCCTACTTATTTTCTTAGGCTTTTGATTGTTTTGAGGTTTTTTCAATTTTTTTTTGTCCGAGTTTGAGGTTTTTTGTTTGTTATAGTTCTCACACCAAACTTGGCTGAAAGATCTTTGATCTTCCCTACATTTCATTTCTGATTAGCTTCTCCCATGTCTGGAAATTCCCCTTAAGGCTGGTCATTCTGCTTGATGGTGTTGTGGTGCTGGAGGATGGTGCCTGATCCTCTGGATAATAATGCCTGCTCCTGGTTTATAAAATGGCCCAGTTCTTCTCATGAGTGGTAGTGTTGGGAATGTGGTCTCTGCAGGCTCCTCAAATCCTTTGCTGTTTTAAGGTGTGGGAGAATGAACACAAGTCTGGGCTGCTGAGTGAATATCATACAGGTTTTGTTCAAAGAGAGATCATACTAACATTGGGCTAAATGCAAAGTTTCTTTTGTATCCCCGAAGCCCTAAGATGTATATGGCCTTTGTTTTGATCTGCACATACATTAGCTTTGAATAGAATGGTTAATGCCTTACTGTTCTTTGGAATTACAAACCCAAGTGCAATAGAAATTCAAAGGGCTTCTTATCATAGAATCATATAATCATAGAATATCCTGAGTTGGAAGGGACTCACAAGGATCATTGAAGTTCAACCCCTGGCCTGGCACAGGACACCCCGAGAATCACACCATGTGCCTGAGAATATCATTCAAATGCTTGAACTCTCAGGCTTGGTGCTGTGACCACTTTCCTGGGGAAGCTCTTCCAGTACCCAACCACCCTCTGGGTGAAGAACCTTTTCCTAATATCCAATCAACACCTCCACTGGTACAGCTTCATACCATTCCATCAGGTTCTGTCACTGGCCACCACAGAGAAGAGATCAGTGCCTGCCCCTTTGCTTCCCCTCAAGGCCCTTCACCATCTTCATTGCCCTCCTTTGGATGCTCTCTAACAGTTTAGTATCTTTCTTATGTTGTGGTGCCCCAAACTGCCACAATATTCAAGGTGAGGCCGCACCAGTGCAGAGCAGAGCAGGACAATCCCCTCCCTCGACCGGCTGACGATGCTGTGCCTGATGCCTCCCAGGACACAATTCTTCATCTATTATGTATGATTACAACTCCAAACACAAACAAGTTTCCAGACTTCATTCACAAGAGACCAAGGAGTGGTTAAAAACAGTAGAAAAGGAGTACACAATTCATTTATATTCTTAAACTCTAGACGAACCCATCTTGACAATCCCATCAGAGGAAAAATGAAAAATTACCTTCAAGGATGTGAGGAGGTGGGTGAAGCTAGAGATAAAGATGTTAAAA